>VZTD01003771.1:2442258-2640457 GCA_013397725.1 Rhagologus leucostigma
AGCTGCTGTATAATCCTTCATTATGCCAGTTTGGAGGATTGCTGTGTGTCTAGGGCAGCGTCAGGCCGTTCAAGAATCACACAATCAGCCGGGTTGGAAAAGACCTCTGAGATCACCGAGTCCAACATGTGACCCAGCACCAACCTGAGAACGCAGCAGAGCGGGATGCGGGCAGGAGCAGAGCGGGATGCGGGCAGGAGCAGTGCGGGATGGGGGGCAGGAGCAGAGCGGGATGGGGGGCAGGAGCAGAGGGGATGGGGGGCAGAGGCGCAGCTCTTTCCCTGCTTGCTGGCTGCTTTCGCCCGTCNGGGGCAGGAGCAGAGCGGGATGCGGGCAGGAGCAGAGGGGATGGGGGGCAGGAGCAGAGCGGGATGCGGGGCAGGAGCAGAGCGGGATGCGGGCAGGAGCAGAGGGGATGGGGGGCAGGAGCAGAGCGGGATGCGGGGCAGGAGCAGAGCGGGATGCGGGCAGGAGCAGAGGGGATGGGGGGCAGGAGCAGAGCGGGATGCGGGGCAGGAGCAGAGCGGGATGCGGGCAGGAGCAGAGGGGATGGGGGGCAGGAGCAGAGCGGGATGCGGGGCAGGAGCAGAGGGGATGGGGGGCAGAGGCGCAGCTCTTTCCCTGCTTGCTGGCTGCTTTCGCCCGTCCCGTGTTAGGTGAGCTGCTCGCTGCTTTGCCTGGTCGGACAACACAGTGCTTCCTGGAGCACCTTTGGAGAACTCTGTTATGCCGGGTGCGTCTTCAGAAAAATTCTAAAGCAGCAAGGCATAGTTGTTCTCTGACTCATGTTCCTCAGTCATGTGTTACTAAATGCCAAGCGAATGAGCCTCATTCTGCCTTCGGCAATACAAAAAAAAATCCAGAGTAATGCCAGCTGGGTAGGGAACATCACACTCACTCCAGTGTTACTAAGAGAGAGTCTGTTTCCATTGTTTATTTCTCTTGTACATACATTCCTCCACTGACACTGTATGAATTTATGTCATTATAGGAGTATCCACTGCCTTTCATTTCTTCTGCCTTAGACTGTTTTTAGCCGCACTTATCCATACATTGACCGGAAGTAATCAACTGTGCTGCATGATCTTTCCTTCGATCTGTGTTTTTTCTTAGTTTCGTAAACAGGTTGAAATCCTCTACCAAGCCTGATATTTCTAGGTTTCAAATTGTGTGACCCACTGTGTAAAGAACATGCAGCTGCTTCTGGGACAGGCTTCATCACAGTGAAGTGGAAGGGGAATTTTTGAAGAATATGAAGTAGCACATGTAAAGCCCCTAGAAATTAACGATCTTTAAAGCTATGACAAACAATTACAGCCACCTTGTTTGACCTAACTTCCCTCATCAATTCTTGACTGAATTAGAGCAGACATTCCTAAACTACTTAATGTTAAGAGGTTCTACCAGCTTTTTCCGCTGGTAGTTCATGGCATCCTATTCATCATCAGAATTTAAGGATTTGTTTAGCCTCAGTCTGCTTTGTAGTGTCCTTGGCTTGCTTGGAAACCTTGAGGCCCATAAGAAATTTTGAGAAGTTCTCAGATACTGTCAGTTCAGATAATTTTTAAATTCTTACAAATCCTATGATTTTTGTATCACAGATTTCAAAACAACAGCAGACTGGACCTCTGTTTGTTGTTTTTTTCTACTACCAAGAATTTGAAGGTGACCATCAGCCAAGATGATGGTTGCAGGAGAAAACCACACTGGACTTTGAAGCAGAGGTCTGAGAAAATCTAATTTAAAATACCACTGAAATTCTCCTATAACTATTTAAACTTCTTAGTTGTGTCCATTGAGTACATTAGGAAGTAGTGGCTTCTTTTAGTGTACTTTGCTACAATTTGATATTTCACTTTCCCACCTTACTCTAAACCAAACTGATGTAAGAGGGTGGGATTTTTTAAATTACAGTAAAGGAAGAGATCCAGTCCTCTAGTACTGGTAATAGATACCAGAAAAAATATGGCATCTAATAGCTCCCCAATTTAAAGTTACATTCAGAGAGGTTTGAGCTAAAGCTCAACAAAACCTCCACAGGGATTCCCTATACAAACACACAAAATACACTCTTCATTGAGAGTCCAGGCAGAAAGAAACGTCAGCACAGGAAATTGTTCTTGGAGAATCCTACTCGTCAGTCGCAGGCTGTTGCAAACCAGAAAGGTTAACACACCATCTAATTATTTGATAGGATTCATATTCCTTCATAAATGTGATGAATAATGCAAGTGTGTTGAATCAAGCCAGAAGAAAATTGTTCCTTCTCCAGCCTATTATTAGCTCCTTGTGGTATAATGTGCTTGAAATCATAAAATAATTTGGGTTAGAAGGGCCCTTAAAGATCAGCTCCCCACTATGGGCAGGGATGCTACCCAAAATTAGTTTGTTCTGTGACATTTTAATGTGTGGGTGGATGATTCTTGTATGTGATAAATTTTACCCTTTACACGTGCTTCACTTTATATTTGACTTTAAATTAGAGAGCAAAAAAGTACGCCTTCCACCTGGTTTTGCCCCCTGCTTAGTCCAGACTTGGTGTTCCCTACGATGGGTATTATGCTGTTTTTGTATACTCTAGCTTTGAAAGGCTCTGGTGATGGGGCTTAATCTGAAGCAAGGCACACATTACTGGGATGTGTTTCTTGACACTGAAGCGTTATTTCCCATTGTTTTTCGTTAATCTTGTCACACGTTCATATGTGTCCTTGAGACTGCTTAAAATACTTTCCTGTTGCTAAGCCTAGATTATCAGTACACAGCTTTAAGTTTTGTCCACTGCTTTTATTTTTACTAACCCAAACTGCATTTCAGTTGTGATTTATCTTCAGTCCTCTGCAGACCCCCATTTTTGCAATCTAGAGAAAGGGTATTTTGAGAATAGAGTTTTTTTGGGGTTTGGTGGTTTGTTTTTTTTTTAAGTAGCAGTGGGTGTTCAAGCTCAGAGCTCTACAAAAATTTAAACAACTTATGAACATCCCTTTGAAAGCGCCCACGGCTCCCAGATTTTCTTCTGCAGCCAGAGGAGATCCCAGTTTCCCAATTCCAATTTCCCAGGCTTTGGGGGCGCGCGGCTCTCCAGGGCAGCGAGCGGGACGGGGGCCCGGCGCCCTCTGCCGGGCGCGCCGTGGAACGCCGGGCCTTGCTCTGGAAGCGCTGTTGCCGCATTCCCGAGCGTCCTGCGCGGTTGATTACGAACGTGCTTGTTTTGGCATTCCAAACGATGTTTCCTTCGGTTGATCCTGAGAAAATTCGTGTTGCAATCTCAGAGTCTGACAGGCAGAGTAACCTGCATCTCTAGGTTACGATTAGGTTTATTAGAGCCTATTTGTCTTTCCCCTTTCTTGGTAACATGGTGTTCTACTTGAGTATTTCCTTGGGTTTTTTTGTCGCTCTTTGCCTCCTCTTATGCACATCTTGTCGTCAAATAAGAGACAATTACAAAGGTCTTGTCGTCAAATAAGAGACAATTCTTTGGTTGTGCATGACAAAGGAATCTGTTTCATTCCTGTATTGTGACTTAGCTTTCTAGTGTTCACAGGTATAAAGACTTTTTTTTTTGTGACAACGAAGTGAGCAATTTATCTAAAAATAAACAGCGAAGTATGTGAATAATGAGTAAATGAATAATTTGTCATCTTTCTGTCAGGGAACTCATTGTGCTTTGCATTTGTCTTACAGTTTTGTATACAGTGGGCTGGAGCACAGAGTGATGACATGCATTTCCAAAAGTCTCAGTATGAGTCTGTGGCAGAGCCAGAAAAAAGAATCAGGAATTTGTGGTCACTGACTCATCCAGTTAGAAGTATGCTACTTATGGGCATTTTTGAGGATGTGAAAAACTAAAATAATCAGTGAACAAAGGGGTTTTTTTCAGTCTCTGAGTACAATATCTTGAGCAAAGGTAGTCTGTAACAGGCTGGGGTGTCTGGAGCTGCCCCGATTTGGCCGTATCTAAAGGAGCAGTAAGAAGATGATACTGAGGAGCACTGAAGAGGCTTTTCATCTGCAAAAGGCTATTGATGCTCTTATGTAGGATGGTGATGTACTTAAGCCAGTGGAAAAAGTAACTCTGAAGTTGGTTGTATATAACTTCCCAGCTGACAGTGTCAGATGGTCTCACGGCTGGGAGGAGCTTTTAGACTACCAAGTATTTGGACATGCTGTCCTCTTGCAGATCTTGTAAGTGCTGTGTGCTCTATGGTGGGCAGCTCTTCCTAGCTTCTTGTAGGTGCTGCTAGTTAAGAGTTCCATAGTAGGCTGGGTCTTGGTCATTGTGTACAGCTCTCACAATGCACACTTCTTTTTCTGGCAAGTGTGATAAAGGGCTTTCTCAGTACTTATCTCTAGCCTTGATCAACAGTCTGCTACCAAAGGATGTTGTGTTGTTCTGAAGAAACTGACATTTCTGGCATCAATACTGCTGTGATTTCTTGCATTTTGCCTGTGAATGCAGGCCCTGCTGCCAAAAAGAACTTTCTCACCCGGAATACTTCTCAGCAATGTGCCAGAGTAGATATTGGACAGTTTGCCAGGTGAAGGCCAAAATGTTTGAAATTTAATTCATTGGAAGCTTGTTAGTTTGTCATGCGTATTATCGACAAAAGTATTGACAGGGTCTGTTCTTCTGTTGCATTCATATGTGAAAGTAATTTTTGTCTTCTATTTTTTGTAGCAGCTAATTCAGCCAGAATTCAAGTGTGAAGGCTTTTCCTAATTTAGAGGAATTTTAAGAACTGGAAAATTATGCTACGTAACAAGCTATATTTGAACACGTCTCTGAATTTACATAATAAATGCCTGACTTTTGCAGTTAGCAGAACTAAAATATGGAGAGGATCAGAACACGATTTAAGCACTCTGTCTTACTGCTGTCTCTAATTTCTTTTGTTCAGATGTGTTTCTTTTGTTCAGATGTAATGGAAAAAAAATCTAACTATTTCAGTACTGGAAATAGCTCAGGACACGGTCTTTGATCCGCACCTCCCTCTGTCTTTAGGTATTATCCTCATTTCACAGATGGACAAAGTAAGGCAAGCAACATGTGACCTTTTTGTCTTAAAGCACTTGGAGATCTGCTACTGAAAAGCATATGAAAAAGCTACACACTTCTTATACAGTTATGTAGCTTTTCTTTAACATATCCAGCTACTTCATCTCAGGCAAACAGAAAAAAGGAAACATATTCAGCTGGGATAATGTACCTGCCTGCAGAGCATTCTGATTAAATTATACACCATAAAATTATACTTGAGTAGGTAATGTAGTAAAAATAATAGTAATAACAACAATAATAATAATAATAAATAGGATGCTGCCTAGAAGAGTTCCCTCAAGAGCTCCAGGTAATTTATGGGTTTTTTTTAAAATTCTGATAGCTGTTTTTTCTGATATATGGGAGATACTCCCTGAAAGTGCATTGAGTTCCTTGTCTTCTTTTGATGTCCTGCTGTTGGAGAGTTCTGCATTTTAGTTTTGACTGGCATATAAAAGAAGAAGAAAAATGAGTTTGAAAAATTAGGATTAGAAGATAAATTTGTTGTGAGCAGCAGTGACCAAACAGTGCAGTTGGTACCTGAGAAAAGGCGTGGCCTTTGAAGAAAGGCTTAGTAATTTCAAGTAGATTTCCATAGGTACGTATTTGTAAAACCACCATACCAAGTGTGCAGTGGAGGGCGAATGTTGTTAAATAGAACTTGCCATATTCTAGTTTGGGCTGTATAGAAATTATCCGCTTCATACATCACAGTCTGGATAACCAGAAGGATAAGTTTACTCCCTTTCTTATTTTACTGTCCTTGCTGATTGCCTCCCATGGCATCAGCTAACCCTGCAGTGTATGAGAGAAGCGTACTCATTTCGTTTGAGGTGGCCCAGTGACTTCGCCTGTTGTCCAGGACCAAGTCCTTGCCCCGGTGTGTGGCAGCAGGGGAACTGTCTGTGGGAGAACGCGACGGAGCAGGGGAAGGGCGCCGGGGTGCTGGCGAGCAGCAGTGCGGCAGCCGAGCACTAGATGCCACTCTGAGGCCACAGTAGGAGCTTGGCAACTCTGCAGCATCCCGGCACAGAAGGCTGGGAACGAGAGCTCTCGGAAAGCCCCATGTGGGAGGGAGACAGGCCGAGCTCCTTGCATACCCCTCCGATGACGCTCAGAGAACAAACAGCGAAAAGGTGAATCAGGGGCCACCGGTGGTGCGTTCGGGCCCCATGTGAGTCAGGGCCAACAGCAGGTGCTTCGGATGGGAACTAAACCTCCACCCAGAGCTAGCAAATAATCTCCCGACTTCAATGGCTTTATGCACAGGTGTCTCCACTTCTGACCTATTAGCCAGATGGGCTCAAAAGGAAGGAGGAAGAGCAAGGTGAAAGGGCAGTTGTAGCTCACTGGATGGGATTTCATGAGAGTTTAAGGATGCTCTGAAGACCCGTGGCTCTTACAGTGTTTCTGCTGGTACAGTTGCCCTACAGGTAGGTCTATAAAAGTCTGTGATCAATAGAAAAACATTTAACAACCCCCTCCTTCACCATTCCCATACGTGCCCTAAACATTGCAGCATTGTGCTGAGAACCAGGCATCAAAACTGTCTATAATCTGACTAAACTAATAATGGGCATGAGTCACAAACCTCAGCGTGGGTTTTGTGCAGCTCAGAAAATGCAGGAGTATCTGAAGAAAGGTTTGTCTTGTTGTCAGGATAAAGGCTAGTTGTGCAATTTGGATTCAGATTAGGCTGAAATGTGGAATGAAGTTTTGATGGGGCAGCATCTTTTCTGGGAAGTGAGTCTGCTTTACTGAACAACTTGAAAGCAAACACTTTCTGTGAGTGACCCATACTATACATCTTCTAAAAAGTACTCTCTGTTCATGCGATGTAACATTAGCAACACAAACACGTTGCTTCAAAGTACTGAAGAAGCTGTGAACTACTAAAAGGGCAGTGAAAGCAGAGAAACATCTATCTATTTCCTTTTATGTGGAAGCATTTACCAATGCAACATCATAGTTTTGAGTGAACTGCGTGGCTTGTAGTCCTCAGCCTTGAGGATGAATACATGTCAATCTGGAGGAAACAGGAAGGGATGAATCCTGGTAAAAATCCTAGTCACTGATGCGTATTAGTTCTCTTCAATTACTTGGTATTCCTGCATAATCAGGAATAGTGTGCAATGCATTGCTAAGTGAGTTATGTTAGTCTCAAATAGCAGGCTTATAGAGAAAATAAGATTTTCACTGCTATTAGCTACAGGAGTGTTTTAGGTAGGAATGGTGGCGGTACATGTCTCACAGCTGAGTTTTTTCGGAGTGCTAACTTCCTAGGAACACTAGCATTGCTTTTGTGGCCTGTAGTCTACTGCAACCTTCCCATGTGAACTGTGATTGGATCCAACGCTATGGTGGTAGAGATGTGTGTGAGTTTGACCTTTACAGAGTTAAGTACTCAAAAATAGCTGCTCTTTGCCAAGTGCAAGTATAACGCATTGTCTGGCTGTTTCATTCTCTACACCAATTGGTCTGTACAAAGAATAAAAATATATTTACTGTAACAGGTTTTTAAGTTAGCTCAAATGGTAGAGGATTGTATTTTTGGTGCTCAAGTTCCTGCACTTGCTCTTTGCTGTCCAGTTTAAATGTCTGTTACACTGGGATCATAAATCCTACTAGTGAAACATAGCCAGCATGCCCTAGAAATTGAGTGGCATTTCAGTAGCCAGTTTCTAGTAAAAAGTATCAGAAAGAAACATTTTGTCTTTCCTGCTACCACCTACCTTCTGGAAAAATTACCTTCTGGAAGAGTGATTGTTCAGTAATGCACAGAAAGCCCCTGTGTATTCCTTCTGTGTATCTATGAGTATGTGAAGGTATATTGTCCTGTGGTTGTCGAAGTCCACTCAGTAATCCATCTGGGGTCCCTTAAATGTATGACTAAAGCCTGGATACTTACATAAAGTAGAATGTTGGGTCAGTTACTCTTTTCCATAATTTGAATTTAAATATAGAAACGACAACCTTGAAGTAGAGCATTCTCAGGTATTAAGGAAGGAGTTCGGTCTTTTGTATGTGAACTACTCAACAATTACACACACACACACACACTCTTATCCATGAAGCCACCCAAGTCCTAACCTGGAATTTCAAGGTTCTCTGTTGGCAACATCCATCTTCTGCACCCTCCTCGTATTAGCATTGATCTACAGAGGAAATAGAGAACATGGCTGTGTTATTATATACCCGACTGCAATTTCTGCTCTAGTGATTGAGTGTACATACAGAATTTTTGAAACATGGCCATTCTAACTTATTTTGTCTTCCTGTCAATAGCATGGCACTTGTCCAAATTATGGATCGATATCAGCTGATCTTTTTATGTTAAACTGTAATGAAGTTGCCTCTCTTACTGGAGATGTGATCTTGCTTCAGGCAATGCTTTTAACTGAGAACTTTTGGAATGGAAATGGGGGAGAAGGGAAACAGAAGCAGAGGAATGAGCAAACCCAGCATTCCTTTCTCTTTTTGAAAGAGGTAGGAGTTGGGTAAGAGGGGGACTTGGATATGAAGAGAGCTGGCTTGTTAGGATTTGTACTAGTATGGGTAAGAACTGTCAACCTCTACTCTCTTCAAAGTACTGTCAAAAAGCCAGTAGTGGACACTGGGAATGAAAACCTGGCTCTCTTGAAATTTCATGCAACATTACCTTTAATTTCTATTTTAGTTTCTACTTTTTTTCTATTACATAAAATTTGTGAAATCAAATAATTGAAAGAACAGAGGAAAAATGGAATGAGGCAAGGATTGGGGAATGAGAGATGTAAAAGGGGATATTAGATTAGCCATTTTTTCACTTGTGGTCAGGATGAGATCATCTCTACAGTGACTTCTCCAGGTCATTATCTACCTCAGAAGAGTTTCAGGGTATCAGTGTTGTGTCATAGCTGTAGCAAAGAGCAGCTGAATGCCTATCATTTCATAGGCATTTGCTGAAACTCTTCAGAGTGCCCCTGCTTTTACTTTTATCTTATTTCACTTTTACAGACAAAATGTAGAGGGTAACTTTTTCTATCCCATTTCTAGGGTAAAGGTTTTGTGGAAGAAAGATGTTGTGTCTGGCTTTTGGAACAAGAGTCTGTGGGGGACTATATTAATTTTCTTTTGTAAGGAAAGAACAATGAAGAAGGGAACTTGGTGTATTTGGAGCTGGTAGTCAGTGGCTAAAGGTGACAGACACTTTCCTTTCTCAGAACAAAGTGATGCTGGTATTTTGAAGGCATCTTTTTGTGAACCCTTTAAGAATAAGGTGGTTTCTCCCAGAACTGTCTCTGAGCCACTCTTACAGCTCAGTTTTGGCTGCTGTGAATATGTGCAATATTTCTGGAGAAGCCAGGAATGCCACCTATTCCAAGTGTCTTGTTTGTTTCTCTGTCCCATATGGGAAAGGAGGTGTGAGGCCTGAGTATTCACCAGTTCTCCTTGGTTTCTCTGCAGTGGCAGGTGGGCCAGCAATAGGGAGGGAGCTGTTGGACACACCAGCCTGGTTTCCCTCCCCTGTATAATTTCATAACTATTTCTGATTCAGGAAGCTCTGTGTGTGTATCTTTCTAAATGTTACTGTTATTATTATCCTTAGTTACTTTATGGAAGTATCTGGAATGATCCATACAAATACAGACTGTTGGATTTGAGAAGCACATGACAAGATCTTCATAAGAATTGAAAATGATTGGGTAGGACTGATAAACTGAGATAAGTAAGGGAAATTAAGGAGCTAAGCAAATGGTTTCTTTACTGTCAAAGAACTGTAGCTGAGTTGGAAACTGGATTTTTACTGCATGGTCTCATGTAGATACTTTTAATTCCAAGGATATGTCTTCCCTTCTCGGAGCCTTAAGCAAGAAATACATAAGACCTCTCAGTTTCAGGATAATACTAAAACTAATAATGAAAAGCTAAGACTGTGATAGTCAAGAAGTTTTTGACGTCTTAGTCAGTCTATAGTGTCCACTTCAGTTTAGTCTATTACTCTATTGGGTCTCTATGATTCAGTTAGTGGATTTGTACACCTTTTTTGTCCCCCTTGATACAAGATTGGCTACCTATAGCTTTGGGGACATCTTTACAATAGATTTGTGCTTGCAAGCCTGCAATATCTAAATATCTCAAGAAATATTTATGGTTATTAAGGCCTGGGTAAGCGAGGGACAGTGTTATTTCAGTTGTACAGATAATGAACTGAGAGAAAAGTGATATTTGGGAAGTGGTACAACAAAATTACCGTAAATCTGGATGGAAAACACTCATCTTGTTCACGGGAAAAACTCTGAATTCTAAGACACTTTTCCTTGTAGTGCAAGGATGAGAAATTAAAATGGTGAGTGCTTTTTATGAATTACAGTGAAAGAAGACTTCAAGCATTTCTTTGGGTCTGTGGAGAGAATATAAGATTTTGGTGATCTTACTGTGAAATGGAAATGAATAGCTTCTTTTAAAAAGCAGCTTAGTATTGGGAATAATGTTGAATATGAAAAATGGAATTTTTCATACAAATTTAAAAATATTTATTCATCAGGTGTTTTAATTCATGTAGTTTGTCAAAAGTGGTTGATCTTTGAGAAAAAAGTTTTGTTTTGCTGAATCCGCGTTTTCATCCTGAAAAACATGTAAGAAACAATCCAACTAGCTATAGTTCCCAGCAAAAAAAATAGAGGGAAGTCACGGGTTTTTTTACAGATTGGTCTTTGGTTTAATCATTTAATCATACACTGATGTAGGGCGTAAAAAATAAGACTCATATATGGCTTTTCAAAGAGTTTGATAAGCTGTTGGTGTAAATCAGCATAGCTGCACTGAGGTCAGTGAGGTCTGGCTGTCAGTCTTCTCCTAACTGTGCCACAAAGCTACCTTTTTTTTCTCCTGAAACAAAAAAAAGCACAGATATTATGTATAAGTTAATATGCTGTAGTGACAGGAGATGGTATTTTCTTCAAGCCTGGGAAGGAAAGTGAAAGAGACAAGAAGCAAAGATGGGAGACATAGAAAAAGAAAAATAAACCCAACCCCAAATCCATCCAAGAAGTTACTTGGCCTTACCATTAAAATCTTGTTCTAGAAGACCCAACATCAGTCATGAAGCAGATGCTGGCAATGCTCCTGCTCAGCAGGAGACTATAAACATATGTCCTAGGTCCCGTGGTTTATGTGGCTATTTGCACAAGCACCAAGTAAATGGAAGTGGTTATCCCTGCTAGCTGGTACTCATTGCTACGTGGGGTCCATTCGCTTTGCTTCGGCGTCAGAGGCAGCACGAGAGGAGCGAACAAAGCTTGGAAAACTTAGCCCAAGGAAACTGAAGTGCATTATTGAATGCTGAAGTAGAATGTTTCTAATAACTGACCTGTTGGTTTGTTTGCAACACCAAAAAAGGTGGAATGTATGGAGCAAATTGGAGGATAATTCTATTAGTTTAAAACCAGCATTTTTTTTCCTTGAGCCTGAAATACTTGCATTTAGTGTGATTTCCTTTTTGTAAAAAAAAAAAAGGTAAAATTGAACTGGATTTTAAGAAAGTATTGCAGATTTGAGTTGAAAGGGGTATGCATTTCACATTCAGCAGATCAAATGGAATGATCTGGATTTTCAGAAAGTTTGCCTAGGCTGGAATGGCTAAACAAATCTGAATGAAATTTGCAGTCAGTGTGAATCTGCATTTTAAAAGCTTGCTCAATCATTCCACCTTAGACAAACAAATCTTTGTTTTCCTTCATCTATGTTCTTATTTCTGATCTGTTTCATACACAGAATACTTGTAAGCATGGATGATTATGCACAGACTGTTGAATAAAGACAGACTGTGAAACTGGAAAGGGGAAATTCAGTTGTAGCCTCACTTCATGGATAGTAAGAGAGTTACACCTCCAAGGATTTTGCCTGATTACTTTGGAAATTAGAAGTCAGACTTAGTAGCAGGTGTAAAAAGAAGAGTGGCAGTCATGACTGTGGAAACACTACGTGGGAAAATTGTGTGCGTTACAGGGAAATAAACATCATAGAATTATAGTTCTGGGCCTTGACTGTTTTCTATTAGTCAACAGGTTACTATAACTGATTTAAACCCTCTCTTGGCAAAATTTAGTTGATTCAAGTGGATTTACACCAGGGATTAATTTAATCTTCAGTTTTCCTGGTTTTCAAGCTCATAAGGACTATTAGCTTGTGTACTGTGGTCTGTCACACAGCACAGGCTGCAGAATTTCATACGGTTATTCAGCATCAAACCTAGTAACTGGTATGTTTTGAAAAAAGGCATCTTTCTGCAGGGAAAAATCTCAAGGAAAGGCTGTTGGAAAATTGCTGGAATGATCAATTATTCTTTCTTTTTGACAAGGCTGAGACCTTGATTCTGTTCCTGATTCTGTGGCAGTCAAACTTCTTCTCCGTGCTCTAATTTCCGTGCCTATAGTTTGAAGATAGGATAGTTAATCTCATTTGGAAATAAACTTAAGTTCCACAGCAGAAGAATGATAAATGTAAGTAAAACATCACTCTGTGATTGCAGTCAGCTCCCTCCTCTATCCCTTTTGTTCTGCTGCGTTTCTCATTTTGCTTTTCCCATATGCAGATCTCTGATACTTTTACTGAGTGCAGTAAATGATGTGCTGACCTTCTACTGCCTTTAGTACTACCTACTAAAATTTTATCTATGTTTTCTTAAAGAAAAGTATGAATTAAAACAAATTTCTCTAGAATTGCATTCATTCAAATAGACAAAATGCCAAGCTAGCTTTTCATTTGTTCATTATAACAGCACTTCAAGAGTGTGTGTTGTTGCTGTTATTTACATAGCTGTGTAACGAGATGGGAGGTTCATGAGGTTTTTTTGTTTCATGTTGCATTTCAGCTTTCTTTTAGCAATTAGTGTAGCAAATCTGTCTGCTGAGTATCTCGTAGTTGTGTCATTCCAGCCTCTGGAGTATTCATACCATGCTGAGGTTGGAATTCAGGTTTTGTGTCTCAAAACACGTAGTTTCAAGTGCCCAGAGACAGTGGTATATAGTGTCTGTGTTATGTTTCTGCCCAGGTGAAACTGTCCTACAACCCAGGGACTTGGTTCTGGATTGTCTCCTGATTAAAGTTGAACATTTGTATCTCTCCATGGGAGTAGAAAAGAGAACTGACTGATGTTTTCCTTGTTCCTAAGTTTTAGGAACAGGGACTGACAGCTGGAGTCTTTGTAAAGAAAGGATCCGTAACCAAATGGACCCATGGGATATAGGCACTTCATTAGAGTTAGTTCAATATTACAGTGACAGGTACCTTAGGAGTGAGATCTAAAGATTAGATTATATGGCAAATGGAAGCCCCAGTTTCCAAGTGTGATTTGCTGTCAGTAATGGTGTCATGGACATGAATGTCTTGAGCAATATATACATCACCGACAGGAAAGGCTCAGCTAGAGGATGCAACTTCCCTGCTTCTTATCTTGGTTTTGCATTTTATTAGATGCTAAGATCAGTCTAGTCCCTATCATTTTCACAAACAATATGAGGCTCTTGTCTGCAGACTGCTTTAGGAAGGGTTGGCCCCTCTCGAGCCCTACCGACAAGGGCTCTGTAGTTGCTCTTCTCCTGTTATTTGCCAGCTGAGTGATGCTACACAATCACTGTTGTCTTTGGCTCTGTAGGCCTTAGGGACTGGTAATGGTTGCTATTTTCCCCATACCTTCTTGGTGCTTTTTCTGATCTCTCTTCAGCTGATACTCCTAGAACCCCCTCTCCTGCTTTTGATCATTTGGAAGGCTTTGTCCCAGGAATTCATCGTGCCTCTCCATCATTCTCCTTACCTGGTGCTGCCCTGTTGCAGCCTTGGTCCTTGGGGGCTTGTGTGTCCTGCCTCACCGGTGTTTGCCTTGCCTGGTGCAGCATTCAAGCGACACCTTAATAAAAAGCTTTCCTCCCTTATCTCCTCTCTGCTGCTGTGCCACTGGGCTGGGGATCGTGTTCCCATCTCTTTCACACGCACACCTGGTCATAAAACACTGGGTTTGTTTTTAACCTCAAACCAGGGAGCTTTAATTAAAGAGACAGTGACCTCTTTTATGAGTTTGCTCGCATAGGGTTTCAGGGCTATTGTCACATACAGCTCACATAACAGAGCACCATTGCACAAAGCTCCATTTACACATCCTTCCCTGGCTTTTTTCCTCTCCCCTTTTTGTTTTCCAAACGCAGAAGGAGGTTGTTTTCTTGTTTACCCCTAGGCAAAGTTGTCTCTCGTGTTAGTAGCCTATGGCTAACAGTTTCTTTGAAGAAAACCTACCTTTCTTACTAACACATGGATGTCATTAGACTTGGAGAAATGTTATTTTTTAGTCTGTGTAAGAAATAGTCTTCTTTACCTTAAATTTGCTGGATCTGAATGACTAGCTAAAACAGATCTTCTATTCATTCTCCTTAGCTTGTTTTCATAGCTGTATAATGGAATTTGCGTGTTTCTTATGACAAATACTTTTTATTATTTGCTGTTGCTTGTACCTGTATGCATTAATTTTCAGGTGCAATAAATAGAATTTTTGATATATATTCAAGAATGATATGTGTAGGAACAGACACTAAAACTTGTCCACAGTTTTACACAGAATAGTTTACATGTAATTTAAAGAAAAATTTTCACAAATACAGATGTGTATTCTCAAGTACATATATTCAAAGATACACAAACGGAAAGACACACAGAAGTGTGTATGCAGTCCAGAACTTATTTGAGGTATGCAGACTTCAGAAAAAGGCACTCATGCACAGAAAAGAGACAGCTGGGACACAGACACAAGGAACCACATAATTGGTGGAATACAGAGGCACACACAGGATGTGCACACACAAAAGAAAAAAAAAGACAAACCATGTGGAAGAGTTGCCCTCAGAATATACCTTGTATGTAGACATCCAAAAGCAGGCATGAGGATAAGTCTGCAGGAAAGCACGTATGTAGAAACTGATACCCAGTTAACTTCGAAAGGAATATATAAGTTGCTGTGGATACACACAGCATGTTCAGGTGCTGGAACTCTCACTGAATTTTGCAAGATTTTTGCATTAAATGGTGTTACTTTCAGGAAAAGCTCAAGTATATGAAAAAGAAATGTGTGGTTTAACTGCAAAGCTTGTAGATACAAGAACACGTGCCCTTACATACACAAACAGATAGATATATATGGATGTGAAACAGATATATATTTTTTTAGTTAGTATATTAATACAGATTTGCCTAGACACAAATATACCACACACACAGACCCCTAGACACACACAGATATACCCATGTCGATGTTCATTGAGAGAGACTCACTCAATATCTGTGTATGTGTGTGTTGGGAGAGGGTCATAACCTCCTCCATTCTTCTCCTGAAGGGGTTTGGATAATGAAGGGAAAAGAAATGAGGCCTGGGGCTAATTTGTAGTGGCATTTCCTGGCCTCTCTTATGCCAATGAAGCTCCGTTTCATCTTTAGCCTTATCAATTCTGCAGTCATGTGGCTTTCCGCTTGGACGCCTCTGTCTCTTCACCCTCCTCCCCAATCTCCGATGCTAATGGAAACTTCGTTAATGCCATTAATCTGCTGACCGGGACAAGTCAAAAACATATCCACACAATCTGAGCCAGGGCTGCAGCGTCCTGGGGCTGCCAAACAGAGGCACCCCCTGTGTTCACTGCATTCCTGAAGGAACTTCATATTGATTTATTTCTTTCTTTCCTTCTCTGCTTTATTCTTAGACGGCATTGCATCCTTCAGAACAGGCATCAAGTAGATGGCCTTTTCTTCCTGATCCCTCATAATGATATTTCTGCAAGAATCCTTTCCCTAGTTGCAGGGCTAGTGCCTTCTTTCAGTGCCCTCTCATGGTAGCCTTTTTGTTCTTGTGCTGTCTTTGGTGAAAGACTTGTTATTCCTCTTGCCTAATAGAATTTCGTAACTATCCAAATGTTGTGTGAACCTGCCTGGGCTGGTCTAAAATAAAAAACATTCCACTCTACCTTGATATTAGCTGACAGAACACAAGTAAGTCTTTCATTATCCATTGTTACTGTTCTAGTGGCACTTGCCACTAGTTCTGTTCTGGAAGGACTGTGCTGTTGGGGTGCCCTGTCCTCTGAAATGTTCTCAGCTCCCCTAAATCACTTTTTAGGCATGAGGAGATAGCATTGCTTTGCATTTTACTATTAGGCCAGGTTTTGTAATGCTTTGCCATTGTCTTCTATCACAATTGATTATCATTTTTGGTGCCATATCATTTTCTTAGCTATGACTTCAACTTTCCTTGCCAGTGTAGCACACCTGCAGAAACTTGAAGCTCTGAGCAATGACTCGCCATCTCCTTATTTCATAGTATTGCCCAGTGGCTGAGCATGTGGAAGTTCCACATGTCAGGATTATGCTGGCTGAGGTTTCACTAAGAAGAGAAAATAGACTCTGTGTGATACTTGTTTTAGGAAAAATTTCTGTGATAATCAGAGTTCATAGCTAGCTCTTGAGAATGTCAGGATGTTGAGTGATCTGTATTTGATCTACGAATCTTTATGTACATAAATGAAATAGTGACAGTGAAGGAGGAAAAGACAGCTAGGAAAGGCATGCTGTCGGAGTTGTGACATATGGATACGTTTAGGGAAAAAAACATTAAATTGATGAAAACAAGGAGAGAAGTTGGCAGTTCAGCATGAACTTTGATGATGTCAGGCTAAATCTGGAATGATATTGGCCATGACAGAAGGCTGAGCCTTCGTTGCCACCTTCACACAGACATCACAGCAAAAAGGGATTCTTTTACAGGGAGAGGACAAAGACGTTTTAAGTTCTTCAGTCCTGGCAGGGGTTGAAGTCAAAAGTTCATCCTCATGTAGTTTTGGGTACAGAGAATGCATGTCATTTCCCACCAACCGGGAGATGCTCCACTGAACAGAGCATCTTCTTCCTCTGGGCAGTTCTGGGATGAGACATACTTTTTATCTTTGGGGTATATTAATGCATTGCACTATCTGATGTAGAAAGATTCATGCTGGTTGGTACCATGCTTATTTTTTGGGCATCACTGAATGGGGGGGAGGGGAGGAAGTGGTAGAGATTTTTACATCTTGGTATAAAAGAAAAAGGCAGCTGGGATACTCAGTGCCCTAAAATTTCTATTTAGATTAGTGGGACAGTATCTGAAAACCTAAGACCAGCACATGCTGGAGCACTTTCAGAGCTCCAGTGAAAACAGAGAACTAAAATTCAAATACTTGTCGCCTTAACAAGTGCCAGGACAGTTAACAGCTCACACAAGACCACTTATTTTGGTTTAGATGTTAAATTTGCTTTCCCTTCTTCATATTCTGTGACTCAGGATTTGAAATAGAAATGTTGAGGCAAAAAATGAAATGCTTGTAGTGAAGTCTAATGTCCTGGGAGGTGCTGGTAGGAGATTTTTAGTATCTTTTTATTGAGCATGCCTTAAGGAAACTACTGGTACCTAAGTGAATTTCTCCGGCGTAACAGAGCAAAAATACACAGCCTGTGATGTTGCAGTGTGCTAACTGTGGAGAGCTCCAGGTGTGTGGAGGGGATGATTGTGCCACACTGTCCTGTACAAGAAGAAAGGGAAAAGATCTTCAAGTGAGCAAGTAGTTTGTGCACGCCAAGTTGTTCCATTCCAAGGGGCACCTTAATATAGAAGCAGAAACACCAGGAAGCTAAGCCCTGTGCAAGATATAACATTGTCCTGCCTGGTGACCTTGGCAAGTTGTTTAATCTCTTTGTGTGTCTAGACTTTTCCTGTTTAGTCTATTCCTATCACAAGCTTCTTGAGAAAGAAGTTTCTTCTTAGGGGTGCATCCAGCTGGGGAGTTGGGCATCATCTTGACTAAAGTCGCTCTACAGTAATATAACAACCTATGCCTCCATATGGCAGGAATTGTGCATTAGACTGAGAAGTAAAAGGTGCGTTAGACTTCTGACTGGTGCCAAGAAATAAATCAATTCAGCAAAGCCTGCATTAGCTGCCTTGGGTACAGGGAGCATCCCAGCTGTGGAGGCATAGAGCCTATCGAGGTTAAATTTGGATCATGTCACGATGCAGCTTTCATGCTGGGAAAAAAGTTTAAAATGTCAGTGCTGTATGTCTTAGGAAATTTTCTATTTGAATGCCACTGCTATGCACAAAACTGCTGCTGCCCACTGGTTGGTATGCTTTGACCCAATTTTTGCTCAGTCTTTTCTAACTGCTGGATTCACAGGAGCTGTCATACTGCTATGCAGATTCTGCCCAGCTTCCGTTTTGTCATGGAAAATGTTCAAAAAGAGGTGGTGGATGCAGTTTTTCAGTGAAACGGTATTTTATTGCAGTCATGACACTCCAAAGATATGGAGTAGATAAAGTTTGTTGGTTGAAATAATATCAACATATCCATTGGTCTGAAAACCAGGCTTTTTTCCTACCTTGTGCTGTTTTCTTAATTACAAGATTTTATTTTTTTAAATGAAGTCTGTGAGCAGTAGTCAGGCAATGTAGCTTTTACTTCTGGTTCTGTTAAAAATTTGCATTTTGATCTTGGGATACCATAGTCTGTATCTGCATTATCCATTTGTAAAGTGAGGAAAACAACTCCTTCTTGTATTCTTTTCTGTCTTGTCTAATGAAGACCTGCCCAGCACAGTGTCTGTTTCCAGTCAGTGAGCCACAGCCTCAGCTGAGGAGCTACTCTTCTCTCTCTTAGGCTTTTCTGTGCAGGCTTCGTGGTCTTCTGGGTTTAGACCCAAAGGCTGGAAATCAACTCATTTTCAAGCATCTCTATAGCATATCTTTTAATGTAGGGGGGTAGTACTTGGTGTGTTGTGATGTTGGTATATTTCTGTATCACTGAGAGACAAACAAAACAGAATTATAGCACTGTCTCCGTTTTCTTTACCTTTATATTAATACTATCTTTGCTTTCTTCCTCTTATAAATTTGGTGAGTGTCCTGTGAGTAATCTTCAAGCTTTCCTGGAGGGAAAACCCAATATTTTGATAAGTACAGCTGTTTCTGGTCGTAACAGTAGAAAAGAGCTTGAAGACTTTGGTTTTTAAAATTCAAGCGTGATGTAATGAAATCTGGGGAGTGGCCTTTCCTGGAAACATTGGAACCTACCAGTTCATGGCAAGGGAAAATTGGTGTGACTCATCAAAAAATGTAGTACATTCTTTGATGCTGAGGGCAGAGAATTAAAACTCTCACAAATGCAAATGAATCTATGTTTTAAAATCCTTGCAATCAGCAAGGGAAGAAACTTCTTTACTTTAATGAAAGCACAATAAAAAGTAATACTTGCAGAGTTTATTTAATTCAGAGATGCTAGGCTCATTAGGCAACTGGATTAGAACATGATTCTGCCTCTTATTGGTACATAAGAATCATGTTTACTACTTTGAAAATACAGTCACTTCTAGGATGGGGTATTGGAGATGTTTAAAAAAATCTCCACAAACCATGGAAGTAAGATTAAGACAGGAAAAATAGAAGAGAAGGTGTACAATGGAGGGAAAGACTTGTCATCCTTACAACCATTGCCGAAAAGAACATTCTTGTAAAATCTTGCGACAAACCCCTGGTTTACAGCCTTTGTGGAAAGTGTTTGAGTCCTGTGAGGTGGTGCCTCTGACAGCTGGCTGGCAGCACCAGCGCACGGCTTTAGCAGCACTGCAGTGCACAGCACAGCTCCTTGGAGGGCTGCAAAGCCAGGAGCTGGCCAGTTTCACTCTGCTTGTGAGAATGGACAGGATCACAGCACAAATGACTCCAAACCACTCTGCTTGGCCGGTCAGTGTTTAAATAGGGGCAAAATCCCACCCTCTGATTCCTCAGGCCATAGGTGAATGCCATTGACTTGAAAGGGAACAGGTTTATGCCCTGATTTTGAAGAAGGTGCAAGGGAATTAAGGTCACTGTTTCTAAAAACTTGCAGAAGTTGTTTAGTTTCATGTAAGAAAGCTGATCAAATTGGATACCAAATGCTGAAACTGCAGTAGAATCCTGATCCTGGAAAGCCTGTTGTCCAAACTGTTGCTTTTGAATCTGATTCATGAAGCCATGGCAGCAGTTTTCACCTACTCCTTGGTATAGCCTTCAACTGCAACATCCACGAACATCTCAGTTCTTGTGTCTGGGCTGCAATGTAGGAATAAAGTTTGAGAGCTATCAGTCTGTTAGTCCAAATTCTTGAGAGCTTCTGATTTAAACAGGCAAAGGAGATGCTGTTAAATGTGATTTACAGAGTGTATAAATGTACTGGTTAAACCATAATTCATGGTAGATTTTTCTGCCTCACACATGAACTTACCTAATCACTGAAACTTCAACTTATATCCTCTTTAGAGACACATCTCTTTTGTGGATGGCCCCAGAGAGAATCTATGGAAAGAAATGTTTCTTTGCAGTACCGAAAGAAGAACTATAAGAGAAGCTGGAGGTTGGCACTATAGCAATTGTTACTCTAGGATACTGTTCTGGGCTTTGGTGATAGCAAGCAACAAAGATGCTTTTCTTTTTTGTAGTTGTTTGGGGGTTTTTTTGTTTGGGTTGCCTTTTTTTTGTTTGTTTGTTTTGTTGTTGTTATTGCTTCTTATGCCACAACTGAGGGGATGTCACCTCTATTCTGCAAAACTTCATCAAGCATGAGTTGTTGAAAGCCATCGTAGTTTGTAGTTTGGTCGTCTGTAAGACATGAATGCTGTTCTCAACCAGTTTCTCTATGGGTGACAATAATGGCAATTTAGTTGTTTATTTCAGTTCTTCTGAAGTGAAGTCATGAAGGGGAGTTTGCCCCATTGCTACACTTATTTTATGATCTCTTTAAAAGAAAGAAGAGGATTAGGACTTGGGATAAAGTCCTAAGACTGACCTCGATGTCCAGAGCTCCAGCCTGACCTTAAAGCCACACAGAGAACAGTTACCAGACAATTTGTGAAGTGAGTCTGGGCTCCACTTTTCATCTGACAGAGCAGCAGTTTAGGAATCAGCACTCTGTTTGCCCTACTTACCCCCAGTCCTAGCTTCTAACACAGGAAAGCTGTTGGCACAGGCACCAGACTGTCACTTTTGTGACTGAGGGAGGAAAGAGAGGAGTCTTCACCCCATCTTCCTTTTCAGACAGTCTCCAGGAGTTTTGGAAGGAGCTTTTTACAAGCCCTCTTCTATTGTTGGCCAGGAGACAAAGGATGGAGGAGCTGGATTTAAGCATAATGACGTGAGCTCCTCCATGCAGAAAAACCCAGCTGAGAGACCCCCCCTGCTCCACACACACACAAAAAAAGGAAGAAAGGGGGAGAAAATCTTTGAAAATAACTAATTAAAGTTGTTTTAGCCTCTCTCTCTCCCCTCCAAGGGCGCCTAATCTCACAGGGGGCAGAGGGGGAGAGAGGCAAGAGGAACAATGAGAACCATCCCCCCTTCTCTACACCCCACCTCCTGGTCTCTGAGGTTTTAAAACAAGAGGCCACTTTAAGTTAATGAGCTATCAGCTGACTGGGAGAAGTCTCTAATGAAGCCTGATGTTCACACATTCCCCAGCTTGCTGAATAGGCCTCTGCCAATCCCATAACTGTCAGAAAGTTTCATTCATAAAATCCACATGCTGGGGGTTGTGGTGATGGGGGCAGGGAGGGGAGCTGGGTGGAGATGGAAGAGAGGAAGCGTGGGGTGGAGGTCTCCATATGGAGCAGTCATCACCAGAGGCCAAACAGGAACATGCATGGCTGGGGCTGGCAGGCTGGAGGATCCCAGGGACCCGACTCCACACTCCATTGTCTGGCTTGTAATTAGGAAGATCCTTCACATGATTCTGGAGGACACTGAGGTCTGTAGGGATAATTAGTGAAGATTTAGGGGGTGTTCCAGCTTTTATGTCACCAACTTTGCTAGGGCCAGAGGGGTAGGTGCTGGTGGCATGAAGCCTAGGAGTCATTCTGGGGCTTTGCTGTGCCTGCTGTCTCCTGGCAGTACTTTAGGAGCTGTGCTATTGCTTCCCCCTCTTTGGGGGAAGAAGAACAAACAGAAAGGGAAAAGTCTGAAGGAAAAGGTATAACATTGGGACAGGAAGAAAAAGTCATGTTTACTTTACTGTAAATAAACTTGGTGGTGATGTGTGCTGGAGCTAATTCTCCTTGGATACTGCACATGCTTTTGGCAAGAGCAAAGAGGAAAGATGCAGATATAGGTCAAAAACTGTTTTCCTCCAAGGGCTGGACTATGGTTCGAGCAGTGAATCAGCATTGCAATCAACAGTAATTGAGGGCCACCATATTCTTGTGTTTTTGAAGTTTTGACATAGGACAGTTCCAGGTCTTTCCTGAAGTTCCTGAGCACCAATGTCAAGCCCAGATTTCTTTTGGAAGTTATGGATCTAATGCTCTGAGCACAGGATTTGGATCTTAGAGCATTAGACTGCTCTCTCTCTCTCTTTGAAACTTACTTCTCTGGTGTATCTGTTTAATCTGTAACCAAAAAAAGGCTGTACACCTCAAGGCAGGAAATACACTGAACGTGAGGGTTCTCTTTTGGTCCCTTCCTAATCCCCAAGTCAGTATGCTGGAGCAGGACCAGGGTATAATTGTTAGAGTGTAACTTAAATCTTTGTTTCTCATTTAACTGTGCCTTTTGTCACAACTATCTCTGCCTTGGGGAGCTTACAGTGTAAATACACAGTGCAGATTGGGTGGAAAAACACACTTAAGAGTCTATTCAAAGACCACTGAAACAATAGTAGGATCTCTGTTAACTCTGAGGAGCTTTGAAACTTGATCATCTGCCTGCTATTACACGGGGTGTCTGAATCAGGGCTCTGAAGTCAAATCCTATCCAGGACATAACTACGAGGTCAATTTTGTTCATATGTTTCTTGTATCTACTATGAAAAGAAAGGGATCGGATTTTTCAAAGTATAATAAGGAATTAGGGATGAATGTTCTTGACACACAGGACAGCATGTGCTGGGGGCATAGGTGGCATTAGGAGCATTGGATCCTGTGAAAACATGAATATGTTGGGAAAGCAGCTGCCTTTAGAGATTTCTATGGACTGGAGTGCTAAAAAGAGGCATGAGTCAATGCCATAAATGTTTCATTCATTAAAGCTTCTGGCTTCCCATCTATTTTGTCCTATCACTGAAATTTCACTAGAGTAGTGTGGAGAACTATGTGGCTCTTTGTATATGGCAGAGGCAGTGCTGGAGAGAATATAACTGGGATTTGACTGTGAACTGCAAAGGCTGTGGTGTGGTTGAATAATCAGGAAATATTTTTTCTCTAACTGCTTCCATAGAGATTTTGATTTTTCCCTTCCTTACACTTGGTAGCTCGATTAATCAGTTTTGTTGCATTATAACAGTACCTGAAGACTTCACCGTATTTCTTTGCTGCTATTCCCGTTTTGGAGACGGCAGAAACAAAACACAAAGTTTCGAGGCAGAATCCACAAAAGAGTTTAGACCTTGCACACTTGGTTTCCAGGCGGCTTGTTTGCAGTGAAATCCAAGTATCTGAGTTAAATATGGGCACCTGTACATGTAAGTACATGGGAGTGGGGAGCTGTGTAAGCTAGTGGGTGAGAAGCGCTGAAGAGCAGGGTGGGACATCTAGTCTGGCAGGTAGGCACTTCTCTCTTGCCTGGAGAGAGATACCTGTCCTTACATTGGTTCATAGCTGCAAATACGTTCTTATTGAGGTCTGCTCTTGCTGTATGGATACAGGACTCAGAACTGGACACAGGCCATAAATGCTCAGCCTTCGAATATTTCCATGGTGTGGCTTCTTAAATTACTTCTGGTGACAGTCTTCCATTTTTTATAAATAATCAAATATTCTGATGAGAAAGCAGTAGATTTGCACTGCTTAGTAGTAGGCCAAAGGCTAAAGAAGTTTCTGGGCTGCAGGGAGGGCAAACTTGGAGATGAGGAGGAATTTCTGATGCATAGCTATTTACATGCTATAAATATAGCTTAAAATGGACTCTGTCTCATCTCTTTCATGTGCTGAGCAAGGAGCATCTTTGGAATGAAGGTGTGTTCAGCTCTACCTGTATCTCACTGAACACATGCTTTTAGAGTTGGACCTGAAGCTGCTTATTTTTGTTGCTGTGGTGCTAGTCACTGGTTTAGATGCTGGCTTAGTTCTCCAACTTGACTTCTCTCCCAGCTTTTCTTGCTCTGGATTGCAGCACTAACCAGATCTACCTTAGTCTACATGGTCTCTATTTGTGTTGGCTTTGATTATTTTATTTGTTTTTTAGCTCTCTCACTGTTTCCTATCATCGGTACTTCTTGGTGGCTGGTGTACAAATTGCTGATGGAGAGGAGGCGAATTCAATATTATCAAATCTCTGCTCATGCCAGTTTTTGTCCTTTTTGTCAGTTTTGCCTCTTGGTAATGCCATTTCTCACTCCCAGCATTCCCTTGCCCTTTATTAATAGTCTCCTTCCCACCCAGCACTACATTGCTCTTGCTGGTATTAAGTTTTTTTGGCAAATCCCATAAACAGTTTTGTGGAGTGCTGATTTTCTGTCACTGCTGCTTGTATTTATTTAGCAGCTGGAGGATGGCTGGGCTCTCTGTGGTTGAAGGGCCCTCCTGTATGCTTTAGACTCACTTGGATGCTCTCAGCCTGATCTAAGGGCTCTCCAGCAAGGAGCCACCAACATGCCTCTCAGGAAGTTAGGGAAGCATCTGCTGAAGGGCTTGTTCCAATTCAGTCAGGGACTTGCTTACAAGTTGGTGAAGGAGGAGGGGAGCAAACAGGCAGTGGTCAGGTCCAGATACAGCACTAGATGAGGAGCTTATCCTGTATCACGGGTTGTGTTTCCTCTGTATATGAGCTGAGAGGGACCACTTGCTTTACCAGCCTCTCATGTGAGCATTCATCCGACACAAGAGGCTCTACTCCTTTCCCCTTGGGGAGATGCTGAAGGCAAGAGCTCTCAAGGGCTAAAGAAAACAAAACAATGTTTGCTTAGCTGGAGAGCAGAGTGTGCCCTACGTAAATTGTACCAAGACCTAAAAGTGCTTCAGAAATGAAGTGCCTCTGAAATTGGCTCCACAGGATCAATGTGAGGCAGGATGGTGCCATTCCCCCAGCTGATGGGGTGTCCCATTGGCTCATTTGAGGTCATATTTTGGTTACACTGAGCCTCAGCTTCAGGAAAAATGACACGAAAGACAAAGTTTTCCCAAGGAAGAAGAGGTTCTGGTAGTCCTGCTCCTTGTGGACAGCCAACAAAAAGTCAATATGTGTCCCTTGTAATCACTCACAGTACAAGGGCTCTACTCATGGGAAGGAGAGAAAGAAAAAGGGTATTCCCCCCACTGGCATGATAAAACAAGCCATGATGGTGGGAGGAGATCAGGCACATTCTTTGTTCCCAATGTCCCCATTCAAAGGTTTGGAGGAGCAAAAGGTACTTGCTGAATGCTGGGATGTTTCAGGTGGGACAGTTTCTGTTTCTGAGTCCATGTTTCTGTGGCCTCTCTGTGTTACAGGGTTTTTTTTTACTCTTTATACTGGACCTGTGAAGAATACAGGTCCTATTTCTAGTTCTGGGAATCTCTGCTTCAGTCACAGGTGTGCAGGCCAAGCTGGCACATTTACAATGTACTCAATGAAGATGTAGTACCCAGCCGCACACGTATTTTGTACTCTGAAGAAACCAAATTTTTGAAAATAGAGTGTTCCTAGGACTGTAGGAAGAAGAGACTACTTCTTGCCACACAGCCACCTCCTGCAGCTTTTGTTTCATTTGTTATCTGTGTATACAGAAGTGTCTCATCATACACAGGGGGATTTCAATTCCAGTATACAGTCCATTGCAGCAGTTAGTTCCCAGACCTCTTCTGCCTCTATAGGCATCTTGGTGATGCTCTGTGTTTCTAGGACTACCTTATTTCCCATAATGTATGGTTTTTTTCCTCTGGTAAACTTGAAATATATATATGCTGGCTGTTAATTAATGGCATCCTGAGTTATTAGTGATCCTTACAGAAGTGGGGATATCAGACTAAGTGGTTTTATGTTTGTGGTCTCTTTCCTCCATGATGGTAGACCTGATACTACAGTAGAAGTTCAGTTCTGTTGTGTAGGAAAGCATGTTATCACACCTCAGTGTTAGATCAATCATCTGATGTTCCCAGCAATTCAATTTGCAGGGTGGGGAATGTCATAAATACGAGCAGGCTGAAAAAAACCCAAACATCTTTTCTATCCAAACCTCTTTTCTTTTTTGTCTTTTTTTTTTTCTCCTCTGTGTGTGTGTATTTTTGAAGCCTGCAGTGGATTTTCTGGACTTGTGACATGAGTTTTTATTATGTGGTGCATTAGAGCCCTTGTGAAAAATAAAACATGTGATGTGGAAAGTCTCTAGGAAAGAATGACTCAGGAAAAGGAAAACAAAACCCTTCAGTCTAACGAGAGAACAGACTGTGTGAAAGTAACTTGGTATTTAATTGGAAATTGCAGTCAGTCTGCAGATGAAACAGCCTTGCTGGCATCTGCAGGTGGGTGTTTCGCTTATGCTTTACAGTTCTTCCTGCTTGTGCTTGTGAATGCATTTTGCCTGTCAGCTCAGAGGTGCAGAGATGGCTGCAATTTGTGGCTGTTCCTTTTCCAGAAGTATCAGCAGTTCCCAATATCACGAGTGTTGTAAAAGTGTGTTAGTAAGAAAGACCCTGCAAAAAATACCTTACAGTATAAATGGGTGTGACAGCCCTTGTTTTAGAGATGGAGAGAGCCTTTAGAGGTCATTCGAGATAAGTGATGTGACCAAGATCACGCAGGGCCTTTTGCACTCTAAATTATATCCGGGACTTCTACCTCACAGGTTCAGAGCTCACGAGGGCATTTTAATAGAGAAACTTTAGGAGGTGCACTGACATACATTCATTTAAGGTAAACGTGATCTGCCATCTTGGGCCAAACCCCAGATTTGCTTTCATCAAGTCTAATTATGATAATGGTTCATTTAACCTCTCTGCCTCCCCCTAACTTCTGCTTTAAAGCAAAGGTGCACTGGCTGAGAAACCTTGGACTGCACAGTTCCATTTTTAGCTCTGTCTGACTCATTTAATGATTTGGTCAGGTTAGTTTGTCCTTGACTCAGTTTCCCCACTGTCAAAATGGCACTAATAACACTGTCCTGCTTTTTGAGGAAGGATTATGAAGATAAATTAGTTTTGGCTGGAGAAGAGTCCTGCAGGGCTAGCAGAATTGGAAGGAGACAAGCGTGCTCTCTGTTGCAAGTATTATCTATCACTTATGTTTCTCACAGTCCTCCTTGACTTTTACTGACTGTGTATTCTTTCTCCTCTTGCAAATCACCAACGTCTATATTGATCAGCAATATCCCTTGCACAGATTACAGGGCCATCTCTCCATCAAATTCTTTGCCCTCTCAGAGGCAGATGGTTTTACAGTTGTGAGAGTGAAATCCTGGCCTCGACAATGTCAACAAAGCCAGGACCTCATCCCTGTTTTTCCACTCCATGAGTGCTTCCTCTTCTGTACAAAGGCTGGCTATGTGGTGACTGCTGCTGTCTCTTTCTAGGGCTCCTCTAAGGAAGAGCAATCCTCTCCAAAAAAATGCAGAGATGTTTTCAGAGGCAGACAAAGTGATGAGAAGTGAAGGGATAGTTGGAGAGGGAAAAACCAGCCACACAACAATCTGACTTCTTCTAGAGAGGGTTAAGTACTAAATACCTCTTACTGGGTCACTTAATGATGGATGGTAGTTAGTGGGGGTGGGGTAAAGCTGACTTCCAGCCCTGCATCACTAAACCGTTCATTAGGAAAAACACACACAATGGAAAATGGCAGAGAGGCTCAAGTGTCCAATTTCTCTCTTGAACTCTCTGAACAGGAGGCTCCAGTCAGGGGAATCCCTGCCACCCTTTCCCCCCCTCCTTCTCTGGCAGTTTCTTTATTAATTAACGGAGTTGGCTGGGGACGGAAACGGAGGACAATAATCAACATAGATGGGTCTGCAGACCTATTTTTAATAATGTGCTTTGCATCTGTCCTAATTGGTATGGAAACAGTGACCTGATTGGAACGACCGGGAGCCTCTTGGGGCCTTTCTTTCTTCCTTTCTCTCCCTCTGTTTTCTTTTTTGTTTGGTTGAAGTTTGACTTGGTGGGAGTGGAGGGGCCAGTGGGTAAGAAATATAAAACCTAACCTTAGGGGCTGTTCACAGGCCGGGCAGTTGAGAGGGGTGACGTACTGGGGAGTGCACGGGATGTGGGGGCAGGGAGGCCTGGATTGGGAAGTTGGGCGTAAATGCCTCCAGGACAGAGAATCTAGCTACCCTGAAGAGCTGAGGCCAAGCAAGGGAAGGAAGGGGCAGCAGCTCTCCTGGTGTAGTTTGATGATGAGGAATATGGTGGCTTTTTTTGGGTGAGACAAGAAAAGTTCAGGGACAAGAGGAGCACCCTAAGAGCCAGCTGATGGCCAGTCCTGACCCTGCTGTGTAACAAACGTGCATGCAGTGAGGGACAACTCCTGTCTGCAAGAGATTTTAACCTGAAAGAGACAGTGGAGGGAAATGGATGATTTGATATCAGAAGGTGGATTAGGAACAAATTGTGGCCCAGAAACCCGACTGCCTTAGTGCTGCATGAGCTACCTACGAGACCACAGACATAGCTGCCATAATGGCTTAGAGACACTGCGCTGGGGAATCCAGAACAAATGCTATGTGCAAACATGTATACAAAGACTGTGCCTGTACGGGGAGACAGGACAAAACTGAATATAATTGTGGTATGTTCTGCAGTGTGGTAATATTTACTTGTTGCAGCTGCTGACATTCTTAGCATTTGCCTGTGCGCACTGGATGCCTGCTGGGGTGGAATCGTAGCGACTGAGCACTACTGAGCCTAAGGAGCAATGTGTCCTCGTGTTCTCTCAATACAGCTGTGCTGTCTGTCCTATGGCTGCTGGGGGATGCAGCTGAAGGACTTCTTTCTTCTTTCTCTCACCTATTTAAATAGCTAGCAGCAGGCTCTTGCAGGCTGTGCTGTGTTTGTCCACTCTGCCTTCCAATGTCTTCACAATGTCTGGAAGTAGCTCATGAGCTTGAGCATTTAGAGAACATCATCTTTTTCCGTACAGCCATAGTCTCTGGCAGAGCAGAATTGAACAGAAACTGAAAATCTGTCCTCATGGGGAAGCTGGAACTTGTGTGCCCAAGCTGAGGAACTTGTTACCCACGCAAGGATCATGCTGGGTATTTTTGCATTACAGTCTTGGTGCCAAATTACTGCCTTGCAATTTCACTTTCTGTCAAAACTTGCATGTGTGCACACTGTCAAAAAATGGGATGAAAAAAACAAGTCAAAACCCTGAAATTATAATGAAATAAAAGTGATTTTCATATAGGCTAGGATAGAAATTGTACATGATTTAAAATAAAGTGAAACGGATGGATGGATAGATTGGTTCAAACAGCTATTTTTGTATCTTCCCCTAGAATGTCTCAACACTTCTGGTCATTTTATTTTGAGTACTGCAGCAATTATTTTTTCCTGTAAGCCCCAGCTCCTAGGATGAATTATTGTAACTGAGAATCTCAGCTTTCTTTTGAGGAAGCTTGTTCTTATACCTGCTATGGAAAACTTGAAGAAATGGTGTTATTGCCCTCAAAAGGATCAGAACCAGAGGCTGAAAACAAGATCTCCCACATGTATTGAATTTAATAATAATAAGTCTCTGGTGCTTTTTTCCGATCTCTATTCTGTGGGGCCTTGCTTGTTAACCTGGGCTGCTTAGGCAGCCATGGAGGCATTGCTAAATTCAGGCCCTGTTTATGGATGGCGATCTGTGGTGTGTATATAACCCTGCTTATAAAAAGGAAGGAAAGAGAGAAAAGAATTGCAATATGAAATGTAGGGGGAGCAGGCAGTGAGTGGCTGCCACTGCGATGCGTGAGGAGTTGGCCAGGTCCCATGTAAATCAAGGACAAAGTTGACTAATTTCCTGGGTCGGTCATGGTGAAAATATCACATTTCATGGTTTGTTGCCGATTCATAGAAAAATCCTATTAAAACCAGGCAGATTACTTATACAATTTAAACAAATGATGATCAAAGATTATAACATGTTCTGTGAAGAATGAAAAGGAATAGAAATGAATGTGCATCTGGTGAAATGGGGCCAGCTGGGGTTTGCATACAAACTTGCTATTTTAGCGGTGAGGGGGGAGGGCGAGACGCAGGCAGTTGGGGGTACCGTGGCCCTTTCCGAGCAGGGCTCCTGGGGGGAGAGCGTCGCCCCCCGCCCGGCAGCCGCNGGCGCGGCGGCGGCTCCGGCCGCTCCCGGGAGCAGCCTGGGATCCCGGCGCCAGGGACGGAGGCATGGATGGATGGAAGGATAGATGGATGGATCCTTGGAGTGCGGCCGGTGGGCACGCTGTCCGCTCGGAGGCAGGCAGCCCGCTGCTCATCGGGGTTTGCCGCGCACAGCCAGGTACGGTGTGCCTAGCGCGGATCAGCCGAAAGAGCGCCTGCGCTCGGCCCAGACCCTAGACCCGCGCTAACTTGCGATCCCGTAACATACTGCATCTCTTCCAAGTTGCTCAGGAAGAAAAGCCTAACCTGAAAACCAAAAGCTTAGGCTGTGAGATAAAAATGAATTCTATCTCTCAACAAGACTAGGTCTACACTTGCAGTAAGCCAGACCACTACTGATCCCTGCAGAGATCTGTCCCTTAATCCTCATCAGAGTGAAATGTGTGAAACCTTCACAAGACCTTCACAAAGTGTCAAATGCAACAATTGTACACTGAAGAAGAGAATATAGAGGCACAAATATACGCTTGTGTTGTAAAGAGCAGTGGCTTTGTGAAGTGATTGCGAAGGTGGAGATGAAATGGGTAAACAAATGCATCTCTAAAGAAAATGGTAGAAATCTTAGCAAATACAACAAAATGATTGGCACTGGGAGCAGCAAAAGGCAGTTTTTTATTTCGTTTATGTTTTTAAGGCAGATTTCTGTATTTCACTGTGAAATTGCTACAAAAGACAGGGCAGAATTTAGTATTTTCTTGTGCAATGCTGAGCACCCTATCCCAAACAGTAATCCACGTGAAACTTACTGTAGTGGTTTTCATAGCCCTCATGGCTTGGAAATTAGGCTTAAATAGTCAAATTTTCTGACATCGCCACTCACTTTCTTAGGCTAAACACTGAAGCAGTAGACCACTAACACTTCTGTCACAAGGCTTGTTTTGCACAGCTGCCTGTCCAAAGTCCTCTATTGAAGCTTTCCCAAACACTAAAAGAGTAGGCAGGACTTGATGATCTTAAAGGTCTTCTCCATTGATTTTATAATAGTTTGGGAATTCAGTTGCGTCTGAAATTTAGGGATGAGGTGTATGAATTTACTCATACTGGCTCTTCTTTTTAATCTATAAATCTAGGGAAATGTAGCAATAAACTTGTCTGTGCATGGCATTCAACTCTAGATCCAAACCCTAATGCCGTCTCTAACCCTAGCGTTGTCCAGAGCTAAGGTATCTGTGGCTCCCTAATAATTCAGCATAACATATTTAAACATTCTGACAGCTACCCTTAACTTTTCTTCAAGGACCAGACAAATAAGCAGCAAAACCTCCCATTGTGCATCCTGCCACAAAGCCAAGCCCTAACCTTACTGATCATTGTAACACAAGTGCTGCTGAGAAATTAAATGTGTTTCCAGCTATCAGCCTCTTATCTTACCAGTGAGGACCTGGGAGAGTTTTGCAATGGAGACATGATGCTGCAGAGCCTCCTGTCCCAAGCCCTAAATGTGAACTACTTGCATTATCATTTATGGCTAAAGAACCTGTTGATCTGTGAACATTAAGTACGAAAAATTCAAATCCTCTGAGGCAGGCTGCAGTCCTGTTGCAGGCTGGACAGAATTCGTCAGTAAATCTGACTGCACAGAACTGTATGTTAAATCTTAGTTTTAGTCTTCACTTTATTCCTGACATGAATGATGGCCTAGAAATCTAGCTATGTCCAAAAGTTAATCAGAAGATGTTTAAATATGCTGATACTGATTTTACCACTTATCTTACCTCAAGCAATGATGCCATTCCGGCTCCAGCGTTGATCATGGCTCAGTAACCCCATTCTGTCTGACAATTAAAAATGATACATTTTAATCTACTTATCCCTGAGCAGGTTTGGCAGAATTGAGCAACAAAAATTATTTAGCAGAGTCTCGTTTCTGGAATGCTAAACTAGAGCCTAATTGTAATCCTAACCCTGATTTGACCTCTACCCAGATTCTTCTCATCAGTGAAAAATAAAGAACAAATATTTGAATATGGCAACATTAACTTTTGTCTAGTTTTGTGAGTCTTAAAGATTTAGACAATTAATTTGCCCCTCTAATCTCTCTTGTTGCAGACTCTATCCCCAACTCTAATCCTATTTTTGATGACAGCTTAGAAACCCAGAATTTGGCATTCTCATCTAGTGGTATCAGACTTTGGCTTTTCTCTACAGGTCTGACAGCGGTCAGTAGTAAATATGGGTTGTTTTTTTTTTTTCAGATCCTGCTGTCCCTAAGCATAGCTCAAATCCCAACCTACCAGCATTATCCACTATACTTGCATTGTCACCAGACTTGAATCTGCTTGTTCTAGCCTTATTTGATTTTGTAGAATTCAGCAAATATCCAGCTCTGTCTATATCTCTTTAATTTTGTTCCTAACAGAAAACATCAATCTTTACCACAGACCAAACATTTTTTCTTTCTTCAAAATTAGGAATAAGACATTTGAATCTACTGACACCAGAGTGCTCCGGTATGGATAATCTGTGTATTCAGTGATTTGGCTACAGAGAATTGAAAATTTTGTTTTCCAAAAATGAGTGATTTCACACCTTGAGTGGTGAATAAATAATTTAATTTCTATGTATTCAAGGGGAGCTGAGGCTGATTTATGCTAGCTGATAGTTCTGGTCTGGTACATACAGCTCTTTGCAATAGAAAGTACCTAATGCTGCTTTGAGGCTAAAAGGATCCTTGTGCTTTTATAACAAATTGTGTGTAGAGCATTGCTGATTAAAAATCAAGAATAGCCTATAAACAGTATGTGCTGTTGGCTATATCCCGTGCCTCTCTAGGCTTGTATATGTTTTATTCTGGCCAGAGGGTGTGAGCCAGCACATGGGAATAGCAGCTGGAGAACATGGTGGGAGTCATGGTGCTTGGAGGAGTTGAAGGAACAACTGCAAGTCTCCCTATTTTTAATTCAATATTGAATATTGTGGTATTGGCTTTTCAGATCATGACCTGTTCCAGTGCTGCTAATTGCATTTATGACATGGATGGCCATAGTAAGGAACTTGGAACACTGGAGTTAGATTTTACAGAGGATGCCTACTGTGAATTTATGTGATTAAATGTCATCTTTCTCAAAAAATGCCACCTGATGTACATGAATTTTGGATCAAAATGCCGAATTAAGAAACTGAACTGGACATTAATTTGCTTGTTCACTTTTGGGGAGTGAAGTGACTTTCACTTTGTTTTCAAGTAGGCAGTCAGGATTAAATGGGAGATGCTGTTGGTCACCAGCATATTCTGGATAGGGCAGCCCTGTGAGCAGCTGGCATTACTTGAACATAGAATAAAAGAAAATGCATTTTAAGTTGGAGGGTAAATGAAAACCACAGATAATTCTTTTTCTACCTGATACTATGAATAAGCGTCTTCCAGCAGTGATGCCTTAGTGTCACAAAGCAGTCTTAAAGACTTGTGTTTATGCAGTGATTAGAGAACGTGGTAAGGACCTCTCACTTGGTATAGCCAACACTCCACCATGGCTGCTTTGAGCCAGCATTTTGTAGACTTAGCATCATGTTCATTTCACGTTAATGGTGAGTAAAGCTGATTAGCTGCTGTTTTAACTGCAGGTAACTCATTGTTACTGGCAGGAAACATGTTTCATCTGCATAACAGTTTCATGTGAGCAGTGGGGAACATTTTCTATTAGCATTTGTTGATGTGAAACATCTTTCTTAGTGGAATTATGTTTGGAACTGAAAGAGAACTTGATTTTCATCTTTAACTCTAACTAGAAGACCTGAATAACGAACAGGAACTTTTTGATTCTTTCCCAGTGATTTTTGATATTACTTTTAATGTGTCCAAGATTGGTCTCCATCCTATTTACTATGCAAATAGCTAATGAAGCTAGACTCAACCTTCTTAATGTTGCCCAAATTATATAAATGTCAGCTGCATACAGAGACTGAGGTGAGCTGAGGATGAGTTCCAGAGAAGCTGTGTTATACCATTGTCCCTGACTGCCATGTTGAGGTGAGAGTGTGAGCTTTGCAGGGCCCCACTGAGGAGCTGAGGCAGGTACAGGTAAGCAGTATGTGTCCTTTTCTACTCTTGGCAGTGTAATATTCCTTCTTTTCTCTTAGATACCAAGCAATCCTGTTCATACTTTTTTTCCCCCTAAGTTTTTATTTACTGTAATGGCACCTACCAAAGCTCTACACAGCTAGGAGCTTGAGTTTTGAAAGTGATAGAATAGTAACACTTGCTTTTCAAGAAATGTTTTACTTGCTTGCTTTGCTCATGCTTTCCAGATAGTTAAGCCAAAACAAGCAATGTTTGAGTCAGTATCTTTCCAAAAACGCTGTCATATAATAACTAATTATGTTACCAATCATGTCTGCCATTCTGAAGAATCTCAAAGCACACAACCATACTGAATTATGAGAGCAAATGCAAACATGACTGTGTTGTCAGTAAACACTGTGAGACTCTTCTTAAGAAATGTAGCTTCTGTTGGCCTAGAAGGTGGAAGTTGCTTAAGAGTTTGCAATAGCACTACACAAATGTTTTTGTGAGCAAGGAGGGAAGAATTCCCCATTTGTTATAAATCAGAGAAGGAATTTAGGAAGATAGTTGCCTTGCAACTTAGTCATGCTAAAGAAGAAGTTTTTGCTTGCCCCAAGTTATAAAAATTATGTAAGGGTATGGCTTCTTTATTTATTTGATAGAGGTAACCTCTTGATTCTTGACAATCCAGAAGTTGAATTGTTTCCAAGTATTCATTTATACTGGGGGATGTGCTTGTACTTAAGGGCCTGGCAGTCACAAAATACAGTCCCAGAGAGCTTTAGGTCCAAGCGTGACTTGTAGACTTAATTCTGATTTGGCTGACTTAAATCAGGGAAACCACACATTTACTGCTGCAAGCCTCACTTGCTAGTATATATTTGTATTGCTGGAATGCCAAGGATCCATATTACCTATGAAGGCGTTGCTATGCTAGACAACATATGAATGCAAAACAAACAAAAGATGATTCCATGCTTTAGAACTCTAGCAATCTAAGAAGATTGTGACATGGTCAAATCATTATAATTGATAGCAGAGAAGCCAGTGCTTCTGCTTCAACTTGGCTAAAAAAACCCCAAACCAACAAAACAAACAAATTAAAAAACCCTCAACAAAACAATAACAACAAAAAACCACAACAACAATAAAAAAAACCCCAGGCCAAAGCACTGATCCACTTGACTTATTTGTAGAGAGGGAAGAGTTAAAGAACAAAAGCACATGGAAAAATCTAAAATCATCTTCTCTTCAAATGGTCTCAAGTGTATGGGGAGGAAAGAGGAGCAGCAAAACAAAGCACAGAGAATCTGAAGCTTGGACTGCCTTGTTTTTCCATAAATTTTCCAAGATATGTTGGAGACTCTTTTATGCATTAGCACAGTGTTTAGGAATGAATATTTGTTCAGTGAGATATGACTCTCCCATGGCAGAGCAGTGAAATATAGGATATTTTCCTTGTTGGCAGCAGATTTCTGGCTGTCTATGTTTTTATTAGTGCAGGTTTTTCTATATGAGCATAGCTATTTATCTAGCAAGCAGGGCCAGCAGATAGAAAGTTGAAGAGAGAGCCAGCACAGTTCTAAGCCATGTCAGTAGATAAAAACCCTTAAGGCAAAATATCTACAGGATTGGGCCATGTGCCTGAATTAGGGGAAATGCTGTTACATTTTCCCAGTCACTTCAATATCCTGAAATTCTTGCACTTCCACAAACACAATTTAATGCAGCTGATATAATGCCATACTGAGGATGTGTTGTCAGCTGCCAGCGTTCAGTCTTGGAAATTTTAATTCCTGAGCTAGAAGATGGAGGGAGCTTTTTAGTAGAGATTGTAACAGGCTGATGGCCTTTAGTGTTTTGCTCATTTACCATCAGAGATGGTCAGATAGTTACCCCAAGGGGTTTTGAGGTACACCAGAAGAGATGTACATCTGTAGTCTGCTGGTCTGGTCTGACTACATGGTGATAGTGGACGTATAAGAATCCAAATAAGCAACTTGATTCTCTTGAGTAATAATCCGAGTGTAATTGTCGGGGTTAAATCACACACTGGGGGTGTTCTTTGATGGAATTCTACTTGAGTGTAAACTGGATCAGACCTGTGGGACATGATCTTTAATTTGTTATGCTTTGCATGTGTGACACATGCTTGTGGAGGTAAGCAGAACCATTACTAGAGAGGGAGGCAAAGGTTACCAAGTGACAGAGCAGTGTCAGAAACCAACGGTAAGAGCCTTATTTCTAAGGTGATTCCCTAAGCTCTTGGTGTTTTGCTTGAATAGCTGCTGAAAACAGAGAAGAAAAGGCAGTCTTTGCTCTATAGATTCAGAGAGGAACTGTAAGATACAAGACAACAGGTGATGAGAATGAGAGATGGCTTAGGGAATGTATGGAGATTGTCTGAAGTAGCAGTAGCAGCATAAACAAATGGGACGAAGTTTTTTTTGAAAGTGTGTTTATAAAGGATCTTCCGGATGGACTTGTGATGCAGACCAATCAAACTAGCAAGAGGCATCCAAAAGGAGCTCCATTCCTTCATAAAACCTGTGAGGGGCACAAGAATGCAGATTGGAGATCCAGCAGTTTACAGTGGGTGTGGGAATAGAGGTGGTTAAGAGGTGGGGCTCTCTTTTCTTGCCTAAAATAAAAAATATTGAGTACAGGTAGCAGTGAAGGTCCTTGAGAGGGAATACAAGCAGCTTCTGATTGCTGTGTTAAAGAAAGAAAAAGCAGTGGAGAGGCAGGAAGGAGGGCAGCTCTACTAACAGGTAGGCTGGGAAGGTCAACTGTGCAATAGCATAGCAGAAAGGTGTAGCAAGTTTCCAGGTCAGAGACATGATGGTTATAAAACCTAGTGGTTATGTGGACTGTATAGTTATATCTGTCTTGGATCATCTAGAAACTCTGCCTTCATACTCTGTTTTTAGCTTCTCTTATAATCTGGTATTACCTGAATAAAATCTGCATAGTCAAGAGCTTGAAATTGCAACCAAACTACTATGAAAGTCAACTAAGTAGGGTCAAAGTGATCTTAAAAGGCCCTTCCTAAGAAGCGTGTCAATCAAATTATTTAATTTGGGATAAAAATATGCCAGTAAGGGAGTAAACATGCAGCATCTCAGGATCTACTATGTTTAAATATACTACAATTTTTAAGCAGCTTCCAGCATGATCACATTATAGCCTCTGGGATATAGAGTGTAGGGAAAGCGTTGTTGTTATGCCCATCTTGGTGAAATACTGATCAAGTTCACTGGGGCTACCATCACATGCAACAAATGCAGAACAAGAATAATTTGTAAAGCAGATTGAGACCCTCTAGTAGAAAAAGTGCAGTTGTACATCTGTATTGCTTTAGTTGATATTTTACACTTAATTGTCAGCCTTGATATCCCATTACAAACATTTTTCATTTACAAGCATTTTCCTTAATGCTGTCACAAATACAGAGCCTTTCCCACTAGTCCAGACTCACTCCCATGCAGCTTTCCCTGTGACAAGTAGGGCTGTTCTGAAGTATGTAGAATTCCAGAAAGAAACAGAAATACCAGCCTGTGTATTTTCAGAATGAAATCAAATAAATACACATACATGACTCAAATATATAGATGGATTTCTTTATTTAGATGATTTAAAGAATCCTTGTGTTTTATAATCATGTAATGTGTGGTTCACTCCATACGATATTAAATAGCAAAAATAGGCTTGTAGCACCCAAAAGTTGTTCATCTTGTATTTTGGTACAGTTCTGTTTTCTCTGTATTTCCTATTTCATGGTTTATTTCTGGAACAAGATTTGTATTGCTTAGAAACTCAGATTTGGATTCTTTAAGAAGCAGACCTTTTCTGAAAAATCAGGTCCCTGGTATATATTTATTGCCTCCAATCCTGAAAAGATTTTTTTTTTAGTGTGTTTAGCTTGATTTCAAAATAATTGCCTGGACATATAAAATTAATTGCAGAAATAAATCTGTGTGGATCCAGAGCCCTTACTAATCGATATGTGTTCTTCTAGACTTGTTTTCTTTGTATCTATTTCCAGAGTTGTAAATAGAGAGTATTTTGGTTTGAAATACCCTATGTGACTTCTGCAGCAAAAGGATTTCTTTTATGAGAATAAAGTTGAAACAATAATGAGAGTTGCAGTATTAATGGCCAAATTTTAAGTATCGTTTTGGAAAAAATGTCCAGCATACAGCTGAAAATCATTTTATGTGATAGGTTGGGCACAGAATTATAGTTAATGGGGTGACATTAGGCTGGTGACTAGTGGGGTTCCACAGGGCTCCATCTCAGGCCCTGTGCTCTTCAACATCTTCATCTACAACTTGGACACAGGACTTGAAGGAATACTAAGTAAGTTTGCCAACAATACTAAAATAGGAGGAACTGTTGACTCCCTTGAGGGCAGAGAGGCCCTTCAGAGAGACAATCACTAATTGGGGCAATCACCAATTGTATGAAGTGTAACAAGAGCAAGTGCCAGATTCTGCACCTCTAGGGCAGGGTAACCCTGGTTGTGTGTACAGGCTGGGGAAGGAGAGGCTGGAGAACAGTGCTCTGCAAAGGGACCTGGGGGTCCTGGTCGATGGCAAGCTGAATATGAGTCAGCAGTGCCCTGGCAGCCACGAGGACCAACCGTGTCCTGGGGGGCACCAGGGACAGCATTGCCAGCCAGGAAAGGGAGGGGATTGTCCCTCTGCTCTGCACTGGGGCAGCTTCACCTTGAGTGCTGGGCGTAGTTTTGGGCACCACAATATAAAAAAAATTTAAGCTACTAGAGAGTGTCCAAAAGAGAGCCATGAGAATGGTGAAGGGTCTGTAAGGGACGATGTATGAGGAGCAGCTGAGGCCACTTGGTTTGATCAGCCTGGAGGAGATTGAGGGCAGACCTCACTGTAGTCTCCAACATCCTCATGAGGGGAAGTGGAGGGGGAGGTATTGATCCCTTCACTCTCATGACCAGTGACAGGACTCAAGGAAACAGCATGAAGCTGAATCAGGGGAGAGTTAGGCTGGATATCAGGAGAAGGTTTTTTACCCAGAGGGTGGTCAGGCACTGGAACAGGCTCCCCAGGGAGGTGGTCACAGCACCAGCCCCCCAGAGTTCAAGAAGTGTTTGGACAATGCTTTCAGGCACATGGTGTGACTCTTGGGGATGTCCTGTGCAGGGCTAATAGTTGGAGTTGATGATCCTTGTGGCTCCCTTCCAACTCAGCACATTCTGTGGTTCATGTCTAAGGCGTTTCTGACATCACCTGATCATTCAGATTGACCTCTCTTTAGGACAGCTATATGTATCAGCACACACCACTACACAAACAACCCAGAATTTTAACAGCAGGCAATAAAAATTACCAAAGCTAGTGAATCATTCAGAGCTGCTTAAGTGGCTGGCTAACGTGGTTTGTGCTGGAGTGTGAAGAATCCAGTGCTCCAACATCACAATCTTTGTGTGATGTCCAAGATCTCTAAAGCCCACAGATGGTCAGGTTTGCCATTGCAGATCAGAGCCCACAAGTTTTGCCATGGTTATGTGAAATTGAGGCTCGTGTAGAATGGAGGCTTCTTTTATGCCTGAGTCACTCAAAGGCAACTCAGTAGGACTGTTTTGTGACCTGGAGAAAAGTGTATTTATCTCACGGTCATTTTATAATATAGGGGCTTATGCAGGAAATCATGGAATTCGTTCTCATTGAAGTTATCTTGCTCTTAATGCATAGGTATAAGTTCTTTTTGAACAGAAATGAGAATAAGCTTGGGTTTGTATGACTTTTCTGACTTGGAGTGCATAGCATGTGTATCTGTGATAATTATTTTGTTGCTGTTGAAGTGACTCTTGAACAGAGACAGTGAGACACCACATCCAATCCAACTGAGAAGTCTGTGCAAGGACTTGCACTGACACCACAGGATGTTCAAGCCAGTCCTCCTTTGTTATCATAGCATTTGCACTCTCATTCTCAAACTTGTGTGGTTTTGGTTTTGAATTTCTGGTTTGCTGTGGTTTTCTCTTTATGAAAGATCTTGGCTGCTTATGTCCTTTTTAAATTCCATTCTTACTCTAACAGTTTTCAGTAATCTTGACAGCCTGTTTCATTATTTCTTCTGTAGTTGGCTGATTCAGGGGGACAGACTGTGCACTGCAGCAGGGCTGGTATCCTTCAAGGCAAGTATCCTGCTTTGTAGTTTAAGGTTAGAAAGAGAATCCTTTGGTGGTGAGGAACAACCATGACATTGAAGGATAACTTTGTGTCAGAAGGAAGTGAGAATTCTATTCTCAGCAACACTAGTGTACAGTAAAGTCAGAGAAATTGCTCTTTATTTGTATAGAGGTCAGAGCCTGAGCCTTTACAGGAATACTTGCCTAGGAAATAAGCCTTTAACAGCAGTTGATTTTCTGAAATTGGAATTTTCTTCTACTCAAAGTGAAGGGATGTGAGTGCCTTTGTGGAAATCCTCATCTGCGTGGAACAGTGACTGTGCAGCCACACTAGTGCATGCTGAGCCCGTGAGAACGCATACATAAGGGTGAGACTACGATCTGTGGATTGTGTGTAGATGAGTGTGAGGATGCAGTGGTGACTGTAAGTGTACCTGCCTGTGTGACACTGAGGCTGTGAGAACCTGTGGGGGGACTTGTTGATGTGACTCTGTGTGGTGTGCATTGTGCAAAGGTTCAGCCCATCTGTGTATTGATATTGGTGCAGAAGTGTGATTGCACAAACAAATGTGTGAGTGAAGCACAGATGTGAATGTGTATGTGAACATAGGGAGAGCATAGCCATGAATGCATATGTGAGCATGAGTGCAAGTATTAGTATATTTCTAAGTGCAGAACATATAAATAAATGTATGTCAGTGAAATGTGTATATTACCAGATGATCTTAGATGGAGAGATCCTGTGCCAGAGATGGCGTCTTCTCTGTCCTGTCCATTTCTGCACATGTGTTAGCTTTAAAGATGAGAAGCGCCTCAGCCTGGCTTTAGCCTGGGCATCAGCCCTGAGTATGCAGTTGCTCTGCCAGCTCAGTGTGTTTGTGTGCTCTTGTGAGAGAGTTGGTAATTGTGAGTGCTCCCTAAGAGAATCTCTGGGGCCAGGGGATACAATAGGCAAGGGTCTAGGGTCTGAAACTGTAGACTTTAATAAAGCCACTGACAGCAAATAAGAGCCTGACATGTGAGTCACATTACTGACAACAAGGGCTGCTTTGTAGTCCCATCTGCACCCTGATCGGGTCCCGTACAGTAACTGAAAGGACAGAACAAACTGCTGCTGCCTTCAATAAATACAACAGTGCCACAAAGGCGGCCGAACAGACCAACTTTGTGTGGCTTTGCTGCAGCTGAGCTACTCTCCTGGTTCTCTTCCTCGCCTCCCCCACCAGTGAAAATGACTGACGTTACCTTTTAAGGGTTGCTTGTGAGCCCTGACTATGTGCTTGTCCCCATGGCAGTCATTACATGTAGCCCTGTAACATCTCTCTTCCCTGCCACCCCCGTGTTCATTCATAGCCTTTCCCTTTCTCTGCTCCCAGTGACTGGGAGAGGCCCAGAGTCTCTGCTCATGAGCTGTGTCCCCTGGACCTCTTGCCCCTGCCTGGGCTAGCCAGCACTGGGATCTTAGAGAAACCTGACATCAGACTATGAGCATAGTTACTTGAGGTGTCATAGTACCTTGAATAGTTACTCCAGACTCCCACTGGAGTGGTCATGGTGAAAATGCTGCACTTGCCAGAACAGTAACTTGAAGGCCTTTCAGACCCTTAGTGGTTGGTCACCTCCCTAACCCAGCTAGCACTGGGGACAACAGTGTTTCCTATTTATCCAGGTGTCATCTAGCAGAGTCAGAAACCTTTTTTTGCTGGCTGCACTCAGGGCCTCTTAGTCTTCCCTCCCTCTGGGCCTCTCTCCTTTGGCTTGGAGACTTTCCCAGTGAAGAGCTTTCACATGGACCAAAAAAGCCTTGCAGATTGATCCCTCTTCAATGGGAATTTGTGCCACTGTTGTGTCTTTCTCAGTGCTTCTCTGGCCACTCTTTTTTAGTTTGTCCCAATAGCCCTAGAGAAAGGGCCCTAGCTGGACAGCATGTGTCATCATGTACTGAAAGAGTTATAAACCCTGGAAAAGATCACTAGATTATAAATCAAAATATAAGCCTGTGGTTGCCAAAAGGGTGATGTTAAGTATCAGGATAATGTTTGTCATAGTGTAGGTATGCCTGTGTTGTCTGTCCTAGCCCATTGTGTGTCAGTCCATCTAGCAAAAAGTCTAAATTCTTCTCTGCTTGAAACAAAGGAAAATCAAACTCAACAATTTATGCCTAGCAGAAAGTGTGTCCTCCTGTATCGTGTAGTGCACACAAAACTGAATTCCCTGGAGGTTAGGGTGGGAACCCTACCATTTGCCCTGTGCTTCTTCAGTGTGCAATAGAGCCTGTAGCCTGCCCTGTCAGTGTCTAATTGACACTGTCTTCAGACAGGAGGATCTCAGTCATAGTGATTTGTTCCTAAGATATAAGACTTACCTACTTTAAAGGTCAGATTTTTCAGCTGGCAACTAGTATATTGCAGCATATAGGAACATAACATGGTAGAGGTAGGATGCAGCAGATTTTTTCCTTGGAAAGGAGAACAGACTTCAGGAAGAAAACAAATTCAGTTTCTGAATGTTTTTAGGAAATGCTACAATACAGTCTTCTGTGAAAAATACTTCCCTGTGATTCTACATCTCCTTCTGTTCAAGAAACCACTTCAGATAACATTAAACACACAGAAGTACAGACCAGCATTAATACAAATCAGCAAGCAATAAGAAGCAATATCTCCTACAGAGATGTATGCAGAAGAGAGAGAGAGAAGGATTTCACTGGTGTCACATAGAAAATGCCCAGATCCTATAGTGCTAGGTATTGATAGGTGATGTTTATAGGAACAACTTGTGATGATGTTTTGCATAACACGGTGATATTTCTTATAGTTAATCTCTGGACCTTCTGCGAGAGATTTCTATTCTCTCTGTATCAATAATATATATAGGATTAAACACCACTGTTTTGAAATAACCTACATAGCTGAGAAGCAGCACCAGAAACTTTAAGTCCTGTAGAAAATGTGGTCTGTACTTTTCAGGGAAATGTCAGGAATTTTTGAAAAGAAAGTTAGAGCATCTTAAGGCACTGTTAAAAGAGAATGCAGATTCTCCACATCTGGCTCAGTGCTTTGATCATATAACAAGCTTCTCTTTTGCTTTGGTGTTTAGGCTAAGAACTGGACAGGGTGAGGCTAATAAACCTGCAGTCATGGTATCTGATGGTGGGTGTCAGTCCCCTTGGTCCTCACCTGTGTTCATTACTTGTAGAGGCTTCAGCTGAGGTGGCACAGCTGGCAAAAGTGGGAAATGACCCTTAAGCAAGGAGTCTACTGCAGCAGCATGTGTACCTTCCTCTGGAGCCCCTCCATCTTCCGAACAGGCAGGGCCTGAGAGATCCCATTTCTAGTAGTTTGATACCTGAAGAGAAGAAGTGTTTCCTAGGAGATGGAAGGATGGAACCCTGAAGAACAGGAACAGACTTGGCATAGACATGCTAGATTGTATGTTACTGCAGGGAGTAGGAAGCTGCTGACTGTCCCAGCTGTTCTGCACCAGGAAATCTGAGAGGAGAGCTTTAAACTCTTCTTGCTGTACTTTGAGAAAGGTGCAAATAAAGTTATTTGAACTCATGTTTTTTTTCTTTCAATTTCTCTTTCTTTGCTCCTTTCATTGAAGAACTGGTTGGTTAGGTCATTGAAGTAATAATTTGTGGAGAACCATAGCTCATTGAATGCCAAAGTAGTTTAATTTTCCCAGGTTTCTGAGTAGGTTCTCAAAGTGGTCTTTACTAATGAACCCTAAAGATTGAACCTGATTCTATCTGTTGTTAAGCAAAGTCTATCAGAAGTGCTATAATAAAATGCAAAGCTGAGTGCAAATATATAAAAAAATAGAAATAATTTAAAAAATTAAAATCTTAAGGCCAACAGAACTTTGGAAAAGAAAAAGCTGTGGAAGGCATTGGAGATTACTATTACACTTCCCTTTGCTAAAGCTGAAGCCTAATTCAGTTCTCCTTGAATGCAGAAAAGAACCAGGACTGCATTTGGCAGCCCATGAAGTATGGGCTTAGTCTGTACAGCCTCATCTAGCATACCAGAGAGTGAAGGACAGGATAGCCAAGTTCAGACTAACAACTTAAACGAGAACATACCGGTCTCATAATTCTCTTTTTAAAATTTATTTCCTCACCCTTCCCCCTCACCCTCCCAAGAAATGCTCATTTGCACACTGATGACTTTTTGTAAATAACTGATGTCGCAGATACCCAAGGCTGACAATAGTCTGAGTGGAACTTGGTGTTTATCCTTCACCGACTCCTGCAGGCCTTCTTGAAAGTGGCAGCCTAGACTCTCAGAAGATCTAGAGCATGCACTAAAGTCAAGAACTTTCTCTTAGTATTTGTCAGCTCTTCTGATCTTGCTTTGTGATCTTAATTTTTTCAGGCCATAGCCAAATCTTGGAGATTTGAGAGATAAAAGAAAGTAGGCTCCAGAAAATCTCAGGGCCTTAGCAGTTCTGACCAAATAAGGTTGTACCTTATGGCTGAGGTCCAGTTCTGTTCAAGATAGCTTATTTAGGCCTATGGGGAAAAGAAGTAACCTTCTGGGGGAGTTTGGTCCTAAACTGTCAGCCATTAAATACAAGAGTATTTTGCCAGCAGAATAGGAGAAGCTACTTCCAATAAAGCCAATCAAAAGCAATTTCCCTGCTGAAAGGTGGCCTACCTGAGACAGAGCAGCCTGCACCAGCTGCACGCCACTGCTGTCAGACTTGGCCGGGTCTGTCAATTAAGGGAACACAGAGCAATCTGTGAGCGCTGAAAGGGATCCCTTCAGAGCCCTCCGTGGCTGAGAGACAGGCCCATTGTCTGCATGCATGTCTCACATAGTTTCAGAGTCCTGATAAGCAGGCATGCCATGAAAAACTGCATTATATGGTGAGCTCGGGAATACTTTGTCTGTGGGTAGATGAGATGGGGGCGGTGGGAGAAGAGGTAACACTGCACCTTTGCATTGTGGGAGGTGGGGCAATGAAAGACGTCGCGTTTGGTGGTCCCCCAACACAACCTGCTTTCTCACAAACTCTTGTTGAATGATGAAGTCGTAGTTTCCTCTAATTTCCCTCCTCCCCTCCATCCTTGTAATTTCTTCTGGAGTTCAGAATCAGTCGGGAAATTACTGCAGCACTGAGAGGACAAACAGCTTAACCAGCTTTAGCTGCTGCCTTGCCACATATTGAGAGTCCTTTTTCCTGTGAATCTGGCACCCCCAGGGTCTATAAGTCTGGGGCAGGGAACAGTGAAGACTTCAGACTTCCATGCATGTGTTGTAGAGACCATAGAATAGGAAGGTAGACACAGCTTCTAGGGGAAGGAATGAGTGGGGTTCCCTCACCAGCTGCTAACAAATATTTGCTTTCGTCTTCCTCAGCTTATAGCCTAGTGCCTGGATCCCTTGGTGCAAATGGGCCCTTTACGTTTCCTAGATACAGACCCAGAAGAGCTGGTGCTCTTGGATGAGCACATCTTAGTCTACAACAGGGTGTTCTCTTAGACTCCATTGCTTGAGCTTGGGAGTACATAAAGAGGTTAGTACATGCAAAAATGCCTGCATTACAAAGAAAATAAAACCAGTTTCTAGGTTGCTTTTATGCTACCTTTTTAGGCCACTTTGCATGGAAAGAGAAGGTTCAAGCAGAACTCTATTTAAAATCAAATATTCACTATGTAAAGTTAGCTTTCCATATGCTTGGAGAGTATGGAGACTGGACTCTGTGTGACAGGATGCAAAGAAATGTATACATGGGAGCCAGCAACTCTGGTACTAATGCTGTAGCATAGAATTGGAAAGAACCAATGCAGTGGTTAAACCAATGCCGCCATCCAGAAGATGAAGGATGGCTCACAAGTTACTTCTCCTAACATTTTTCCTTTCTCCTTCTGGCTGAGGTCTTTTTTTTTTGCACTCACTGAAGCTGATAGTCTTCATGTTTAATTTTAGTTGCAGGCACTCTAGATGATCTTCATTCAGTGTTTAAGCCAAAGTTTATTGTAGACCATGCCTACTTTTGACTGTCACAGACATGTTGGACAAAAGCCATTTCTGATAAGGCTGTTAAATTCTGTGGACCTACCAAGGGATGAGCCTGGCCAATACACTTCAGCTTTCATATCAGTTTTTTGGCAGTACAGAGGGCTGCCAAAGAGAGGATTGGATTTCTGATCATTCAGTCATTAGTCTTCAGCAGATATACCCTTGTCAGGCTTTAGTGATTTGACTGCATCTCACCCAGTGTACAGTGACACTCCAGGAGATGGCAGGTCCTAGTTTTTCCCAGCTGGGGAGTATGTCTTGGCTCAGCATATTTGATAAGAAAAATTAATGCATTTGTTATTGGATGGAAGCTCCTCTTTCATCTCTCGCTTGGTGAGGCTTATGGAAACCCATCTTTCTTTTCATGTTCAATAAAGTTCCCACCATGAACGCCAAATCCTACTGTATATTCTCACATTCTTCACTGCGTACTTGTACCATATTGCCAGTCCTGGATAAAGTTGTTGTGCTGACATATTTGACTTATTTTCAAAGATTTTTAAATTCTTGTGTTTATCCTTTAATTATTTCTGTTTAGATATATATACACACACTTAAATTGACAAGAGAGACTGACCTTGCTTTAATCTCTATTCCTCAGTTCTTCAAACCAGAGACCTTGCTGATGTTCATCTTAGTCTCCTAACACTGTGCATTTCCCCCTCATCCTCAGATAAATGCAATTCATGACCTTTCTCCCACCCAAGTGCTGTCAGACCCTTTTCTGAAGCACACCAGAAGCCCACAGGATCCACTGAGTCACACTGTGGGCTCTGGAGGGCACCTTGAAGAACCTTATAATTTCCTTTGGTTTGTCTGTCTTGGCGGTTTTTTGGTCCTGTTCAATCTGAGTCATTCTTGATGAGGGAAAGATAAGTTGAGACATCCCACAAAACTGCCAGCTCTTTTCAACAAAATGAACTGTCTCTTTTGAGTAGCTTATATAAAGATAGGCCTAGCACAATCGTCACATTGCATTTTTACTTGCTTCAAAGAACAGCGGACTAATTAACTGAAGATATTTAGCAGATTGTCATCAGGAGGCAAGTGAGCCACTCAGGGAGATGAATGGGGTAGTTTGTGCTTCTTGGAATTGTTGTTTCAATATCTTGTCAGGCTTGAGCAGATACCAATGGCTTCAGGAAGGGTACACATTCAATCTTTCATATATGTTCAAGGTAGAGGTGAGCTGCTTCATTGTAACATGGAAGCTGAAGAGCAGAAGGGTAGGTGTCAGATTGATTCCTGGTGTATGCTGCTGTAATTTCAAGGTACAGAAGCCCATTTCTCCTCTTTGCTGTGCTGTTTGTATCCAATTTATAAGCCAGTGCTCCACCTTGGAGCTGTGTATCACTAGCTCTGTGTAACAGTCTCCACCTGCTCTCCTCAGTTTTTGCTGTGCCTCCTACAAGCAGGTATGCAGTGACTGGGTGTTTTTGTGTCTTTTGGACATGTATGTAGGGTATCTAAAGGGAAATGTTTTCCCTTCTACCACATATTGCAGAGACTGCACAGTCTTGGTGTCTAGCAGAAAGTACACTGCTAGACATCTGCTTCTTGGAGCCCCTGGGAGCCCCTGTGGTTTAGAAAGTGGAGACCTTTGATCTGTGGTTTGTGTGTGAGAGTTAGATGATGCTGTGGTTTGCAAACAGCCGATGGTTCTCTCTTCCTTCAAGGAAGAAAATAGTGTTGGTCTGTGATGATGCAGGACATCATGTGACCAATTGAGAGCGCTCAGGATGATGCGGTTTGCTCTGCAAGCTGGAGTTCACCAGTGTCATGGTATATTTTTAAGAAAAGGTGACAGTGTTGGTTGTGTCTTTAAGCCACAAGCCTCCTTTAGGGGCAGCAGGGAATGGCCCAAAACCAGCAATAAAACCCCATGAGCTGAAAATTTCCTTCTGCATCTCTCCAGGGCATGTAATAGTTATTCACCCCAGACAAAAGTGCTCCTCCTTCTTACACTGACTTATCTGTAGAAGGGATATTTGTCCATGGGCACCTATGCCGTCAGGGGTCCTGTGGCACTGCCTGCTGCAGTTTTAGAGTTCAAAGGAGTGTGACTGCCATTATCTGTCATGACCCTGGAGGTTATGTTCAGCAGTTTGGGTAAGGACTGCTGAGAAAATGTTGAGTTTGAGCAGGGACTGCTGTGTGAATGTTTGTGTCCATTTGGGGAGGGTGGCACTCGGTACACAGCCCTAAAGGAAGAGTGGGGCTGTGCTTGTGCCTCTGCAGTTTTGTGAAAAATGATGTGCAACAGTCCAGTGCTTAGAATATAAAAAACTGGTGCACCAGACTAACCAAATATCCATCTTCCATGTGATCTTGTCTCCCTACAAAGTGAATGTTTAAGGAATGGAATAAGACCAGGATGGGTATATAGTGAACTCTCTGATATATAGTGTCTAGAAATCAGAGCTGGGAGATTTCTTGAAATGGAGAATATATTGGACTCATTATGACTGGTATTCACCACTGGATTAATATCAGTCCCTTGGGCTCCCCTGACACAATTGCCTTGGGCAGCAAGTCTGGCAGCACTTGAAAGCTAGGAAGGAGAAGCTGTGTGTTGGTAGGGGAGGAACCAGTGCTGAGACCTGTAACAGTGTGAGTGCTGCCAGGCATGGCAAACTGCGAGACTCCAACTGGGAAGGAATAAGAAGTGGAAACATGTAAATCAACTAGATCCATGACACTATAAATACATCAGAACAAAGCCACACAATTGTGAGACTGAAAGTAGGTGATTTGTTGGTTATGGAGCAGGTTTTCATTTCCTTATCCTTTTTTGTTCTGCCTAAATGCTTAAGAACCTGATCAATTTCCCTCTGACCTCTTGTATCCTGTGGTCTCATGAGGTGGCCTCACTCACAGCAGCTTGGAATGACTCTGGGCAAGGTTCTGCCACTCTTCAGTAGTGGGCCCTTGAACAGTACTGCTGCAGCCCTTTCAGCAATAGCCTGTTCCCAACATGCTTCAGCATTGAGGACATAGCTGGTATGGTTGTCTGACATCCACTGGAGATACAGGGCACATGGTTCCGTGTGTGGCCCAGGAATCAGGCACTGCAGCATCTTGCTGGAGCCTATTGCCACAGCTCACCTGTAGCTTGTGTGGGAAAGGCCTGTCTTAGACACTAAAACCTGTATTTGATGCCTCCTACAGGCACTGCCACAGTTAGAGGAATGGGATTCTTACAAGAACTTAGTACAACTTTCTTTTTTTTTTTTTTAAATCAGTGGTGTGCTGTAAAATCCCACTCTTAGGGCTTACACATATTAGCAGGAGTGGAGCCCTAAAATTTTTGAATGTGTTTTTTGTTAAATCCTTAACAGCTAGGTGACTCCTACTTATCATTGCTTCTTCAGAGCTGCTGACATTTCCAAGGAACACTAACAGGTCAGAAAGTCAGCTTGGAGAAGCTGAGCTGCTTCTTTACCACATTACACTCACCTAGCCTGGTGCTTTATAACTCTGTCTTTAATGATTTTCTCAGCTATTTTTCCTGGTACTGGCGTAAGGCTCACTGAGGTCTATAATTCCCATGATTGCCCTTAGCACCTCTTTTAAAAGAAGTGCAGAGTTTTGGCTCCACTCCAGCCTGATGGGAGAGTGGCTTTTTTAATGATAAATTGAATGATTTTGTTAGTAACTTATACGAACTTTGATTTCTTTAGAGTGTTTGCATAAATGCCATCTGGTCCTGGAGGTTTCTTATTCTTTCAGTTTTTAGGTTATGTTATTATGTCTTTTATTCTTGCTTTTGAGTTTCTATCTGTCTATTTTCAATATATCCGGCTTTGTGTGTCCCCTACTACTATTGTTGCTGTTTGTGGTTACAGTGTTAATGTAATGTGGTCGAGGTACCCAGATCTCAGACTGGAGACCCTTTATGTTAAATTGTTTATATATATCCAAACCAAGAGTTATTACCTGGGGGACTTTGTGGACAGGGTTAAGATAAATTGAGCCTTTATCTAATTTTCTCCCATGGGGCAAATGGGAAAAGTTTACTCAGATCAGCTAGGCCAAGAATAACCTTGTGTAAATGTATCTGAGTTCAAGAATACTGCCTGCTGGTGGCAGTCCAGAGCGGAGGGGTCACAAGTCTAGGATTCCACAGCTTTGATGTTCTCATATTCTAGTCCTGTATTTTAACTGCACACCATATTTCTTAGACTCATTCTATTTTTCTGGATAGTTTGAAAATCCCGATTCTTGTGACTCATAGTAGAACACCCCTGTAAAGGCATCCCCCCTTCACAATCTCGTATTTCTGACTGTGTCAGAGGAGTAAGTAAGGTATCCAAAATGTCATAAGCCAACTGACACTGTTTAACAACTCACTGTCATTACTTGGGAGAAACTCTGCTCTTCCCCCTTACATAGTTTCTGACTCCTCACCTCACTCCTGCTGTCAGCATCTTTCTGAATAGAGTTTGCTAAAAGAGAATGAGCCCTACCCATTTCCCTTCTCTTGCTTACTCCCAGTAGGCTGGCAATGTGGCAGAGTGCGGTCTCCAGTGTCCCTTTAGTCACTTCTCTGCTGTCAGTGTCATAGGGCTAGTGTTTAAGCATTTTCACGCTGGATTTGAAATGAGATTATAGACTGGTCCACTCAATTGACTTAATGGATTTTAAGAAACTAGATCCTATTAATGCAGTCAGTGCCCCAGGGTGCCTCTCCTACTGCAGACAAGATAATCTGCCATGCAAATTAAATCCTGCCTCAAGATGCAGGGCCTGCTTAATGTGATCCATTACACAGTTTACTTGTTTATATCTAATATTGTAACAGGAATAGGCTTACAAGCAGCAGGACTCAACTGAATAGAAGAGTAAATTACCAGGAAAATGAGGTTTTAGAGCCTCTCTCTCTTCCTTTCTCTCAATCTCTCCTATTTCTTCACTCCCTCTCTCTTTCACATGTGAAAACACATTCCTCTTTTGCTTTTTGCACATAGGGAACAATCAAGGAAAATAATATGCATGTGAGTGATAGATATGCTTTTGTTTACAGAGGTGAAAATTGGGAACTTAGCCAGGAGAAGGAGCTCAAAAGGATCAACAAAACCTTTATGGAGAGGTGAACCTTTCTTTAGCTCTGCTGTCCAGTCTGCATGGGGTTTTGGAATGGGGTATTCTGAGTACTCCCTTTTGCTGCAGAAACTTTTGGGTGAGATTTTATCTTTCTCCAATGAAGTCACAAAAACAGACATAGGTGGCAATGGTGGATAGAAATACAGAGACTAGTAGGACTGGGTTTGAAGTCAGGAAAGAAAAATCAGGGATATCAAGTTTGGGCATTCTGAGGGAAAGAAGTCAGAGTTCAAGGAGAAGTGGTTCAGCAAGATCACAGGCTTCTAACAGAAGTGACTCTGGTCCATATAGGGATATATGCTAAGGAAGATTCTTGTATAAGTGATCCTTTCAAGGGCAGGAGGATGGATTATCTGATCTCTCATTTTTATCATAAGCTTATGTTAAGGATCTCAAGATGGGGATCCGTAAGTTTAGGAACACTGACATTACATTGGAAGAGATACCTTTTTGTATATGACAAAGTCACTGGCTTATCCTGGAGTTCCTGGGATGAGGATGTGGAGAATCAAAGTAATGTGGCAGGATCTGCAGCATGAATAAAAAAGAGGAAATCGATGGAAGGGTCTACTTGAATATTTCAAATTGTAGTTGACTGCTGTTAAGAATAGATGAAGATCTGATTCCCATTTGGTTTTGTCCAGTTGCAAGTGAAGTCTCAACTCATTTCCATAACCAAATCAGTTTCCTGGTAGGAGAATATCAGCAGACTGCTTTGAGCACATACAGACTTGCATATGCTGTACCATACAACCACTGTCCCAACAGAGTACGAGTGCCATGTACATACAGTGTGGCTGTGTTGCTTTAGCTGCACTAGGAGCTGTAGGCGCAGTGATGAATTGGCCTCTCTTCATATTCCTAAAGGAAATGGATGGTTGTGATATAGGAATGTAGTCCTGCTCTTATTTCGTGCAATGCCTGTAATGGATCCTAAGATCTATGGGGATTGAAAGAGAAGTCAGAGTCCAAGGTAGGGGCATATTTGGAGCGATTCCTTAGGACTTGGCACAATCTTCAGCTATAGAGGGGTGACTGTCTGCAAAGACACACTGTGGACAGACCTAGAACCTGTCCCTTGCAAAGGAAGAAGGAAGGTGCATCAGGCTGCTTCACTTTCACCATAGCTTATTTGATCTATTTCTGCAGTGACGGGAGTCATCTCTGACAGGATTCAAACAATAATTTGCAATTCCTGTCATCCACATAGACTTTGTCATTTATCTGATGTAAACCAGTTATTTCACCAAGCCTCAGTCCACAGTCTGTGGCTGTGTGATCTCTTCAGTCTTGTCTGTGCACGTGCAGCCCCAGCATTGGGACTGTGCCTTTGGTAGTAACCAGAGCTGCACGTGTTACAGCTGGGGCCCTGCACATGCAAATGGTCTTGGCAGAGGGTTTATTCCCACTGACAGCACAAGAGAGGTAGGTGAGCCCCAGCAGCCTACATGGTGTTGGATGGTCTACGCCTCGTAAGCTGGTGCTGCCTTCAGAAAAGGTCTCAGTGCCAAGGAACAACACTGCCTTGAAGCAACACTTCTGCCATCTTTACTGATAGCACCTCATGCAGGAAGAGAAGTAAGGGGAGGAGGGAAGGGAACTGTTTTTTTAACTTAATTTAAAGCTTTTTATGAGATTTTCACAGCTGCGATCTTATCAGGATTTGGCTATAGAAATTAAAGCGGCAATTATATTTTCCCCTTCCTGGAATGTAAAATAAAGTCTTGTGTAAAATGCATTAAAAACTGGAATGTAAAAGTGTAATTAATGTGGAGCAAAAAGCACATTGCGTCATTAACTTTTTTATTAATATTCTCACGCAGTGCAATTTCAAAGCTCAGTGCCACTCCATTTCCCCCAGTGAAATATCTCCCACTCTTTCATTGCAGCTACCTTTAACCTCATCTTTAATGGGATGACAGCAGCTTTCCTCTGGAATTACATCTCTGCTTATCCATCTGTCCCACTAGACCCTTTCTTCTTCTACTTAGGGTTCCTGTCTGACTAGGGTGCAATTCTGTTACTACTGGAAAGAGAGAGGGACCAAAAGCATAAGATTCATTTGACATCTGTAAAGCAACAATGGAGATGATTGCTTATCTGGAGGAAGGCTAAGGGATAGGATTCTTTCTTCTGCTGAGCTGGAGGAGCAAGGCTTTGCCTTTGAAAGGCACTGCAAGATGTCTTGCTTGCAGCTCACATCTCTAGAGATCGTTCTAGATCTATTTACTCTTGCTGTGTTAAGGCCTAATCCTGTAAGTAGTACTTACTAGGCACCATCTGGGTACTGACTTAATTTCCCTTATTTTGTTGTCTCTACATGCAGCAAGTGTTTTTCAGTTGCTGCTGTGTGAACAGAGTACCCCTGCTTTCTGTGAGATGTCAATCCAAGCTCTTTGTTCTACTCCCATAGCATTGATGAGAAGGTTAATGTATAGTCCTTTTCAGCATCATTTTCCCAGTGTCAGCCAGTGCCACAGAAGGAAGAACAGGGCTGTAAGCAACTCTTGCTGAAATCAGGAGTGGTTTGAGTGCCAGAACTGTAGTCCAATATTCAGGAAGCAGACTGAAAGGTCTATTTGCAGTGAAATAAAATACTCATCAGTTGTAGTGTGTCATGTGCCCTGTAATGTTTTACAAGAGAAGCCATGGGATAAAAAAAGATCTAGATTTACCACTCAATTCTTTCTCATTTTTCTGGGCTCCATTCAGCTCTGGACTTGTTTTTTTTAAGAGTTCTAACAGTTTACCTGTCACAGAGTGGAAGATGATTTGTTCCCTGGTTTCTAAACTTAGCTCCTAGCTTCCTGTCATTTCATTCTAATTTGATGCCAACTTACAATTGAGGATCTGAGTTTTAGTCCCTGCAATTATCGCTAGCCTTGAAGTAGAAGCAAGACTTTTAGAGCTACCAGCTATTTGCTTGGTTTTGAAATGCCTGTAAGAGTTTAGCCCAGGGTATCCATGTACATATTCACAAATGGTTCATCATATCAGATCCAAAAGATTCTGCCTGTAGTTCCTGGTAAAGGTGGGATGTACACAACACCTAGATTGCGTTGAGTAAGATAAGACATTTACTGCATCTGATGATTTTGTCAGATCCCTGATGGATATTGTAGAATGGGATTATCTGCTCATCCATCCTTCTCTGTAGAATTCTAGAGCTCACAAGTTGTTTAGATCTTACCCTGGTCCTGGGAAATGGTTGACAGTTTGCTTGCTTGTGACCTGTGGCATTTTGATAGTTAGGCCATGACCAGTAAAGTGGAGGTGTATGAGTCACCTCATGTCAGAAAGAGGAGGAGAAATTTGGAGAAAGGAATTTTGGCCTCTACAAGTGAACAGGATTAATTTGGATGCTGTGTATAGAAGAGAAGCCTTTGGTGAGTGGTCAGAAAATGCTTTCCCAATTCTCACCTACACTGCCATGAAAGGGTTGTAGGGCCATGACCATGAGTTTCCTAGCACAGTCATGTATAGAAGAAAAATAAAAGATAGCCAGATAGCCTAGTCCCAGAGATCTTATAAAATGCTCTGTCTGGGGAAAATTCCCTTGAAGTATGTGATCAGTGCTTTACTGTTAACTGGGCTTTCTCCAAAGACCTGAAATATCTAATAATGAAGAGAAGTTGTCCTTATTTGTTGGTGTGGGGTAGAATCCTAAAATCCACTGAATATGAGCTGGTATTCATTGTGATCTGCTGTTTGTCTGAAGAAGACATCTGATAGTGTCAATCAGACTTCTCATTTATTGATTTTTCAACTGCTTGCTGAACAAACCCAATGCATTTCACGATGCATTGCCAATACCATCAGCATCTTAGTGGGAGCTGTTGTTCACATTTTGACTAAAATTATTATTGCAATTGCTTTGAAATTATAAAAATTTTAATTTAATGAAAATCATCTCCATGGAAATTATACTGGGTTTCAGATTAATTATGTATGTATTTCACACATCTGTGATTCTGAGGTCCTGTACTATCAATTTCATCATTCCTTTTCTTAAGGCTTTTTTCTGCAAAAAATGTCAGGAGGTAAAATGAGTGTTTACCAGTCATCTGTCACTTCGCTCTTTTTCAGCTTGTTGATTAGGTTGATGTTTACCAGCATCCTGGGACTGGACTTGAGGAGAACTATGCACTGTGTACTTGCCCGGTACTTTACTTCATAACACTTGAATTCTTGTAATCCCTTGTCAGTGAGTGCCAGCTACGTCAGGTACACCAGGATTAGAAAAATTACTTATGACATGACTGTTTAGCTTTAGTACATTCTCATAAAACTAAGTGGGGGAAGAGGAAATGTTTGGCTTCAAACATATGATGCTTTTTACAAGATGGTTATGTTATTCTGTATCATCCGCATTACTGCTTGTCATAGCGCTTTTTTTTCCCCCACTGGAATTCTGCTCACCTGTGGCCTATGTAAAATAATTTAGAGATGCCTTTAAGATTTCTCAGCTCCCAAATGAACAATACAATTCTGATGGTATAAAGACAGCACAATATCTTGGGCACCAATTTCAGAGAACCCCCTCTAGTGACAGAAGTGCTTTACCTTAAACTGTGCTCGTGGTTGGAAGCATGCATTCCCAAACTCTGTGTTAATAATCTCAGTCAAAATGTAGTCTTTCCTCTAGGACATCATTGTCTAGAATTTGAGACAAAGTTATTAATTTTAAAATGAGGCTGATATACACACAATTAAGCGCTGGACTTCTGTTAAATGCCCTCTAGATTGGCTCAGTGGCCAGCAGAGCCAATACTGCTATACTGCTTCATTTGAAAGTATGTCTTTATTTTAAAGTGTTTGTCGGGGCAATGGCAAAATGGAATTATTGGTTACTTCAGAGAACACGTATTAAAAAAAAAAGGTTAAAAAATAAAAAGTGCACCTTGTGCCATCATCATCTTGTTGCATCCATCTAATTTTTGTTGTGCCAAAGAGGCATATGCTGCTCTTTTCAATATTAAATGTTATGCTGTAAAATGACAGTGTCACTACCCTCTTTGAAATTGCCACTGACAGATTAATTCTGTGCTTACTGTCCTAACACCTACAGGGGTATTGCCTTTAGCTCTTTTATTTTCATGCTATTTTATTGAGATTTTCATCTTATGTTCTTTGGACAGTTTTGCAGAGTGGTGCTGTAGGGTGCTGGTTCATACAGCTCATTTAGGCATGTATTCCTTGCAGTTTACCCTTTGTATGCTGAAGGATGGATACTGATGGTGATTTCAGCTTTATCATGATCTACCTGCATGCTTTTCTGCTTTTGCTGGAGGGTATGTTGTCTCTCTTAAATGGGATTTACATATTTCATGCTCATTCAGCCCAGCAGCTTTTGCTCTCTTCACAATCGCCTTGAGCCTTTGATCATTTTCTTCTGCTGTTTTACCCCAGCTTAAAATGCCATCTGTATCTATACCATCAACAGTTTGTTGTTCTAGTAACAGCCCAAATGGCAGTCTGCAGAAACAGGATTTCTCTAAAGGAGTGTGCAATCTGCACAAGTGAGAGCACTGTTTTTTGAATACTGCTGATGTATCTACTGTAGATTGTCAAATCTTTTTCTTTCTCCAATACCTTTCTTCTTGTAGATAATAAAATATGTTCCTTTTTACATTGTTAGTTACCTTTTAGGTCTCTACAGTAGTAAAAGATTCTTTATCCTTGTCCCATGAAAGTCAAGGAGTTTCCTCATTTTGACGATTCTTCTGTTTACATTATGATTCATAGACTATTTTAGTTTTTGATTTAGCAGTCACGGAATCTGAGACAGCACAGCTTTTCCACTTGTATTACTTACTCTGTTCATTTAGACTCCTTGTAATACATCTTTGACTCTTCTTTAGTAGTTCGGCTTCCTGGCTCTCCAGTTTATGTATTTGCTGAGTAATATCCAAGACCATACTTTTCTGTACATTATCATGTGCTCTTTTCCTCGTTGTTGTTGCAGTGAATATTGGAAGTTGTATTCTTCCCAATTTGTGATTTTTCTATATGATCCTGCCTTCACTTTCCCCCTTGTCTTATTTTGGCCTTTAAAAGGAGTTATTTGTGGTGGTTTTGATAATATATTGGCTTAAGCTCATATATCCAGCTGAAGACTATCAAGTATCTCAATTGTTCTGAAGTTGGTAAAAGATTCATCTGAAACATCATTGTGTCCATACCACCTTGGAGGAATTTGGAGGGTTCTGGTGGTACCCTCCTGTCCCTGCCTGTTGCTGGTGACGGCTTTATCTGCTGCAAGGGCTGATCCAGAGTCACACAGTGGTTCTGCACTACAAGAGGTAGCCTGAAACCTGGCTTTGGGTGGGAGGCTGGGCATCACTTGCAGAAAAGCAGGGGTGATAGAGCTCAGTGCAGCAGCAGAATGGCTGTGCCTAATGCAGCAAAGCAAAACTCTTGCTTCTTGTACTGGGAAGCAGTGGTGACCAGCTACTTTGCCATTCACTCTTCTCTCTCCTTCTAACCCTCGTTGGAAATCAAACTTTGGGGCAAAGAGCTATATGTCTGCCTGCACCAGCTGCCTGCTACAACTGACAGCCATACCCAGAAGACACAAAAGCTGTAAAAAGGGGCCTATCTGATGAAGGCAGTAGTTGGGGATGTGCTGGCAGAGAGGTGGCCTTTTAGAATAGGAGTAATCAAATGCTTATTAGATTAAAATGGCCACCTTCAGATGCACTTGGGAGCAGATGGGAAGCTGGTACAGTACCCAGAGGACAGGTGGGCTGTGCTTATGCCAGGTTGCTCTTCTAAGCAGTTGACTTGCTGTCTCTGGACTAGCTGGGGCTCTCCAGGGGTCTTTGAGGTGTTTCACTGTTTCTGTCCTAGCAGGAATGAAATAGAAGCCATGCACACTCAGTGCAAAGCTGCATTAACAGCTAGGCAGACAGCTGCCTGCTTTCAGACTAGAGCTGGCCTGAACTGAGCAGTACACTGTTCTTCCAGCAGGGCAGCTCGGCATAGAGCACTTGCTGCTGCCAAGTGCTGAGAACCTCCTTGGTAGTGCTGTGTATTTGTGCTTCCTCAGCTGAAGATCAGCAATGGCCTTGGAAAGGAAGAAGCTCCTGTTTATTAGTATGGCCTTGCTGTGTAATCATTTGTGAACTGCCAGCATTTAGGGCCTTATCCAAAATCCACTGGAACTGTAGGAATCTCTTGAGCTTTTTAAAGTATGTGTTTAGATTTCCCTGTGCCTGCAGTTTCCCTGGGGAGAAGCAGCAGTGCTTTCTGGGTTCCAGTGTGCGGCTGCAGATCTGAGCTGTGCTGTGTGCCAGGGTGGCTCCAGAATACAGTGGTCAGATGGCCTGGGGGTGTTAAATATAGAACTGTCAGTGGTGCACGAAACCAAGATAAAGGGATGCTTCATGGCCAAATCATTTTGAAGCTAAACCTACCCGCTGCCTGGGAAATACATGCACTTTTGAGGCCAAGTGCTGGCTTCTGAGCAAAACCTGTGCTCCAGACACTTGAAAAATGCCTGGTCACTGTTTTTCATTAGTAAGAGTCATAATACCTTCCCATTTACACCATGCTGAGATACATATGCTCTGCTCTGTAGCCCCATGAGTAAGGATGGGAGACTTAAATGGTAAGAGATTTCCATTTTCCTCTTCAACACTCTCCCCCAAAGAACCCTCAAACTGATTGAAATTATGTGAAAGAGAAAGAGGGATTCACAGAGAGGAGCTGGCTCTCTTTACAGGGTATACAGTGAGTTGGGTTTTGTTCAGGTAAGAAAAAAGCTAAATGTTCCCACCCACCTTGTCACATTCAGAACTACAGGGACAATTACTGATATGCTACTTCCCTCAAAGACTAAGGACATCTGGAAAGGAAGGACACCCTGTCAGAACAATTAATAAAAAAAAGGTAGCACTGAAGTTCTTTAAAACCATTAACCAGACACACTGGTAATTGGCTGAAGATATTTTCCTCGCTTGGTTGCCAACTCTCTTAAACTCATGAGGTAGCCCTTGAGAACAGACTTGATATGTTGAGATGTACTTGGCTCAGACATAGTTATGCCTTATCTTCTTGGTGGTCATAAGGAAGGCCCACTTCATCATCTGCATGACTAGTAATGTGGATGATGGAAACTTGGGTTCAAAAAGTGGTGCAAATGGGTGAATTCTGTTTCTAAGGACTTGAGATAAACTATCATGTTGGATCTTCTGTCTGTTCTGGCTCTTCTTGGTGGAACAAGTAGCTTCTCTCCTTTTGAAATAAACAGTTAATCTTTATGTACATATAGTCTCTTTGATACGTATCTCCAGTTTCCTCAGAACAATCTTAAAACTGAGGAATAAATTCAGCCCATAGGATGGGGAGCTGCTTACGGTTTCATCCTCTGCTATGCTTGCTATGCATTTTCTAGAGTAGTAGGTGCCTTCACATTCTTAAGAGAGAGCAGGATGGCTACCATGTCACCAGGTCAGTGTGCAGTCTGTCACAACCACCACCTAACCTTGAAATAGACTGTGATCCACAGGAAAACGTAAAATGAAGCAGAGAAAAAGCTTGGCTGAACAAGGAAGGCTGGTAGAACCTATTCTTACCTTTTCACTCTCTGTCCTAGATGAAGATAAACAAATAACACCCATTTGCTGACCACCACTTGTTCCCTTATCTCTTTCTCTCCTTTCCCCTTTTCTGGTTGGATACTTTCTTCATTTTCTTGTATAGAAATGAACTTGGCAAGAGTCTTTAGGCAAGAGAGCACACCTTATTCTCTAAGGCAAACTCCTTGATTATTGTGAGGTGGTTTCCTTTAAATCTGTGCTGAAGTGCAGTGCAAGATTTGTCTGTGGCCAGACTCCAAGTCCATAGTGAATGCAGACAGAGAGAATGGAAGGACAGAATAAGAGAAAGAGGAAAGGAGGAAAAGGGAGGCACTGTGACCCCTGCACTGAAGCCTTGTGAGCGTGGCAGAGACTTCTGTGTGTTTGTGTGGAATGGGGGCTGTTTAGATAAACAGATGGCAACAAATGGCATAAAATTATATACCCATAATGTCAGTTCATAACATTTTGTTCGACATACTTGATTTAATCGCTTAGCTGACGATTTTGCTTTTGGGCCCATATGGTGGCAAATGGCAAATGAACCCTCTTTACACAGCAACTCCAATCTGGCACTTTTATCACCGAGACTTAGAGAAGAATCCAGGAGGAGAGAGATGCAGATGGAAAATGAATGAGCAAGCAGGGTGGGGTGCATGTGTGGGAAGAGGAGTTTTTGAAGGTGCGGCCAGGGGAGTGTTCTTGGGAGATGGAATTGCGGGGTGGTGGTGAAATGGGGAAGGGAGGGCTGGGGCAAAAGAAATCAGGATGTGCTATTTTTAAGAGCATCTAAGAGATGAAACAGGGAATTTAGCAGGGAGTATTTGAGAGAAAACCTGTGGAGAGAAAATATATGAAAATATAAGGAGAATGGTGCCAAGAGGAAAGGCGAGATGTAGACAAGGTGGGGATAGTAGCTGATTTTTAGGAAGTGTATTCAAAACTAATCTACAAACATAAGTGAAATGAGTGCAAAACCAAGAAAACAGATTGTTTGACTGGATTCTTCAAAGGGCCCAGGAACAAAGTCATAGGAAATGCACCAGATGAAACTTGATTCTCCTGTGCTGTTATCAATGTGGTATTCTTGAGAAGGGCAACATGACAGTGATGACTGAGTTCCCATGGCAGATGACTTTGTTACCAAGACTGTGGTAGTATCTGGCACGATTACTGTATACTACAGCATTCTGACTGAGAAATTGCTTTCTTCAACCTAGCTTTTCCTAAAGTTGTGAGAAGGCTGGACCTTCACTTTGAATGTTTTTTCAGCCAGGGTGTGATCTGGCAAAATGTCGACTACTGTAAGTTTGCCTGGCAGTCAGTGAACAGGGCAGTTCCCTCAGGCACATCCAGTGTGCCTTCATGCATTCAGTCTGTGATGGGGATTTTCTTTTGCATCTGCCAAGGAGAACACAGAAGAGGCAACCTTTGAAAGATGCTGCTTCAGTGACTAGGACATAGTCCTCAATAGGATGGAAGTTATATTATGTGTTAGGACCATGCTGAGGCTGTTGCCTGGCAAGACTGAGAAGTTAGAAGTCAAATGGAGCTGAATATGTACTTTTTGATAAGACATTTTTCCTAGCACAACATCAGCATCCTCACTGCCTGTAGTGCAGAATGAAAAAAAAAAAAAGGCACTCACCAGAATCCTCACTGAATCCAAAGAATTGTCAATAAGGCTTGGGGAAATGTATTTCCTGTGAAGTATGCTGCCAGTGAAATTTCATCATGGCAAGATATGTCTCAGCATAATGATACAAATAAAAAGTCCAAAGAACACAAGAAACTTATCATAATTTAGGCAAGCTTTCTCTAATACCTCTTCCCCTGTTTTTTGTATTCTTTTCTGAGCCCTGTTCAGTAGAGAAATGCCAGGCTGGTTCTGCTCATTGCACTATATTGATCAGTCCAGCAGTTGACCTGAATCTGATTTGCACCATACTTGGGATGGTGAAGAGGGCTAGCTGCTGGGGAGTTTATAGCTCTTTTATGGGAAAGTTGGATCCTTCTAACCTACTGTTGTATATCTCTAACTACTGGAGGATTCAGCCATAGAAACTGAACTAGGTCCAAGTTTCCCCTGAGATGTCCTCTGCACATCTGGGTGTACTGAGCTTTTGGTTTCTCTCTATTTCTCCTGAACATTACTTCATGCAGCTGTGGCTGAGACCTCCACACTGTTCAACTAGTTAGTTTGTGACCAATTAGTACCAATTAGTTAAAGACTTCTTGTTTGATTGAAATTTATTGTAGTTAAGTCTAGATGTGGCTCTTGTTTATCGAAAGTGACTCTAATGGTATGGGGGTGACTCTAATATTTGTGGTACCTACAAACCATCCCTTTCTGATGAAAATTAGTGCCGCCTTCTGCCCAGCTTTCCTTTTTTCTTCTCCTGAACAACTGAAACTGCCTCCCAAACAATGCAGCCCAGCAGGAAGCCATGTAGTAGCATTTGACAGTGGACTATGTTGTTCCCAGCCTTACTGGATCCTACTGACTGGTGGTGAGGGGTGCTAGGTAAGTCCCAAGTCTGCTGTCAGAATCCACATTGGAGGCTTATGGGCTTCCAGGGTAAGCCTTGGAGGCTGGTTTCCCCATCTCCCTCCCTGTCTTATGAGTTCAATTTCAAAGTCTCTGCAAACTAGTTTGACACAGCTCTCTCCTTCTCCCTTCCCCCCTCTCCGTTCACACCCCCCAGGCTCTTTACAACTAAACAGTCTGTCCTTTTCCCAACGTTTTGGAGAATCTGGGAACGTAAGTGCTCCAATAACTCATGTCTGAGCTCTCATTTACCCCCTGCCGGCATGGGGATGCTGCGCACCAGCCTCTCAGAATGCCAAATGAGTCGTGGCTGCCGCCTTGTCCCCCGCGCTCCCTGAGGCCAGCGAGCGGGACCCTCAGCCTTGCTGGGGCTGCTCAGAGACAGCCAGCTGGGCATCCTTGCCTGCTCCCGAGTGTGCCAGTTTTGGAACTGGGAGGTGCTGTGTGCAGGACAGGTGGCTCCACTGTTTTAACTTTTTGGATATAGGGAGAGAAGGGGGAAGGTTAGGTCCCAGAGCTTAAGAAAGAAGAGTTTTGTAGCTTGGATCATAAGGGGTGGCTTTATGCAGGGAAATATGCCTTATAACTTCGGCTCTGCCACTGATCCGTCACATTGTCTTGGCTCAGTCACTTAGCTTTTGCCCATCTCAGTTTCTCACATTATCTGAAGGACAGAAGAGCATTTCTTCCCACCATTCCCCATGCAGCTGTGGGGTTCACACTGAGAACTGGTGCAAAATGTTTTGATCCTTGATTTGAGTGGAGCAGACTGTGATGAAAAGTGGGATGGGAAAAGACATCAACAGCTTTTGGAAAAGTGGGGATGCTTCTCATGAGCTGAGCTTTGCAGTTGATTTGATAGCTCCCAAACATCCTCTGAAAACAACTGAGGATGATTTAGGGTTCAAATCCAGTCATGGTAGGGCTTGTTTTTAAGCTGCAGGAAGCATTTGGAATTGTGGGTTTTTCCTAACACCATCTCTTCCCTCTGGCTCTGACTACATCAACTGCTTTTCACTGGCATTTATCCTGCAGTGTATGTCTCCCCTTCACTGTTCTCCAAGTACTCTGGTTCTCCCAAGGGTTTGTTTGGTTGGTTTTTTTTGTGTAACTGGGACAGATTTCACTACCCACCCAGTTCATGAGGCTGTGTCTGTTCACATAAGGAGTACTATTCCCATTTTACAGAAGGAAGCATGGCACAAAGTGGTCTGGGTCTGTCAGTCTGCTCTGGTCTCTGCCCAAAAGTAGTGATTCAATACACAATTCTCACTCCTGTGAACCTGTAAGCTCATTGTGGTGTCACCAGCACCGGCAGGTGGGTTATCAGCTGTATGGTCCCTGAATGCCGGCCCCATTTCCTCTGTCATTCTGTGTTCGGGCTGGCTGCTCGACTGGATTGAACCCAAACGCCGACCTGCGTTTCTGAGGGATCGTGCCGGCAGTGAACGCTGACCCTGTAGCTGACGGGTTTTGTTGCCATGAGGAGGTGGCTCCTGATCCGTCCCTGCACGTCTCGCAGCCCTCTCCCCGCCCGGGTGCAGGTGCTGACGGGGGTGTTCGGCCAACAGCCTACTCGCAAGTCTCCCAGAGACGGGATGAAGCTGGCACTCCCTGGAGGCTTGGGAGAGAGCGGATCAAATGCGTCTCCCTCCAGAGCCCTCGCTCACGCTCCTCCCTGATCATTTTCCAGGATTCCCTCGGGAGCGGGGAGGTGCCCAGCAGCCAGGGCATAATCCCGTCTTCGGAGCTCCGCAGACTTCGGTGCCGGTGCCTCACCCCGGCCCTTCCGCGGCGTCACTCACCATCCTTCTCCCTTTCGCGCTCCCTGCCTGTGGCCCTGGCAGGCGACGGGAAGTGCCGAGGATGAGAGCAGGTCCCTGGTGTCTCCTTTAGCTGCCATTGCAGTTAAATTAGAACAGAGACCTGCAAATAAAGCACCCCCTCCCCTACCCCCCTCCCCGCTGCCAGAAGCTCTGCATTTCACTCAAGTGCCCACCGGGGAATTTGCCCATTTACTCTTGTTATTTGCATGATAAAGGCGGTTCTGCTGCCTTTTCTGCAGCCTGCCTTAAAAAGGCAGGGAAGTTGGAGCAGACGGGTAGGAGAGCCAGGGAGGTCAGGGCACCCAGCCCCGAGCCCTCCCCCGGCAGAGCCGCCGAGGGTGCCGCGGCGCTGCGGAGGAGGGCGGAAGGAAGGCTCTCTCCAGCCCGAGGTTTTGCTTTCCAGTTTTGTTCTCATTAGCGGCTCTGTGCATTCCCTTCGCTCCTCACAAAGACGCTTATTCTGGCACGGAAATGTGCCCTCTGGGATTTACTGAGCGAGAAAGAGAAAGGGAGGGGAAAGAGCGAGATAGACGGAGAGAGAATAGGCTTTGATCCTGGGCTGCATCCAAGCCGCCTTAGCTGAAACTCAGGATGGAAGTGTAAAGGTAGCTGTAAACCTTTCTGGTTGCAGCCCACCACCCCAACCCTGGATTAATCACCTGGAGCAGCCTCCATGTTTCGCTAGCTTTGGCCTGGCTTCTTCTGCTGGGTGTTTTTGATTCAGTGTAATTTTCTTCAAATAAGATGAAGTGGAAATACTCTGCTGTGATATGCCACTTTCAGTCCAGTTTTCAGCCTGGTTCTGATTTAGATGAAGAGCCCCATGTCCCTTCTGACTAAGGAAAATTTACCAAAATGGAAACGTGAGTTTGCAGAAGAAGCACAAATTTTGAGACCTAATAAGCTGTCAGGATATTATTGTTTGGCTAGCTTTATGGGGCAAGGGCGGCTGGTGTTCAGCACTGCCCTATTCCCATGGTTTCTGGCCTGATGAGGCTTCTTGTACCTGTGATGAGGCCGGTGGCCACACAGGAGTTGCGATGCTTTACCTCTTACCAAGGAAATCTTCTGTTGTCTGCTGAGCTAGCGTCCCATGTACTTTGTAGCTGTGGAGATCTCTCTAGCCAGGCCGCTGTCATGTACCATAGTGTAGCTGCATCCTTAACAGTCTGTCTCCCTCAAATACCTCTCAGCTGAAGCGTACACTTTTACCTCCCTGTCAGCAAGTACAACCAAGCCCAACACTCAGTTTTGGAAGCACTCTAGCTGTGTTGGCTGTAGCTGCCCTCAGCTTTCTCCCAAAGGCTACAACAGCAGGAAACTGTAAAGGCTATGGAGATGGCTTGGGGAAAAATGTCCTCTCTCCTGTCTAGGATGTTGAACTGTGTCATGTAGTTTTTTGGGTTTTTTTTTCTTTGCCCTTTTTTTTCCCCTCCTCATTTATTTTTAAGTGGCTTTGATGCGTACTGTGTGTACAATAGTGTGCAAGGTTAAAGAACTGGTGGAAATTTAAGCATTCTGACTGCATCCACAGTGGGCTTGAGAACCAGGATGCTGCTGGTGTATGGTCATGCTAGAATGTGGAGTGAGACAGTACTACTGCAGACCCTGGGACCAGTCCCATTGCAGTTTCTCACTGCTGCTCAGGATGGGTTCCAGAAACAAAACTCTACAAGCTTGCATTAAATTAGGGAAGCAGGTTTCTGCAAGGATGTGGCAGGTTGCACAGCCAGGATCCTGGCATCGTAAGTGAGTTCTGGGGCCAGCAGTCTGGGAGCTTGTGGCCGCTGAGGACTAGTGCTGGGGAAAGGTTCCAGGATGAGGTCTCAGTGGCATCCTCTTTTTTTCACTGTTGATCAACAAGTTCAGAGCGTCTGTTCTCGTATCTGAACTCCTCTGTATCTGGGGACCTTTTGCATTTTCAGCATGGGTAACGATACCAACTCCATCCTCTCTTCTTGTCTGAGGAATCAGATCTAGAGCGCTACCTGTTGTCTGAATGCTTCCCATCTGCAGAGCTCTGAATCTTCTGGAACAGGATCAGTCTGGAAATTTCTTTCATTGTCTTAGTAGTATCTTTGCTCCCCAGGTCTGGTTTTCCCTGGTACATTGATGCCAGTGTTACATCTGAGAATAAACATTCCTTCTGAGATGTGTAACTTACTTTTTGGTGGTATTTGTTGCACATTTGACCTAATGGAGACATTCAGTTTAACAAGGAGCTCTTAACTAGTGGGTTTCTGGGAGGCCTCTCAGTCTCTTCTGATGGCTCTCATCTCGTACTATTTATAGACTAAAACTCATATGAGATGGCTAAGCAGGGGTTTTACTCACTCTGAAATGGCATGATTTTACTTATTCACTTCCCTTGGCATCAAGAAGACTGGACATAGAGAGAGCTTAGCTGTGTCTGCTTCTTGCACCTGGAAGACACTGTGGGAAAGATGGAAGAGGGATGTCGCAGGCATGTCCAGTCATAGTCTGCACAGGTTCAAGTAGTCTGGCTGAGGAAGGCGCTGCTGAGAGTATTGGGCAGGTCTGTCTGATTAGTGACATCCAGAAAGATGGAATCAGAATGCAGGGACTAAAACTGTGTAACTCCTGGCACCTTCCACTGCGTGCTGGGCAACCACGGCATGTTTTATGTGACCAGGATGCCTCCAGGTAAGGAGAAGCAATTCTTTATTTGAGCACAGACTTCCTAGGTAATTCTGAGAAAACCACTTAAGGTAGGGTTTTTCTCACCTTGCTTTAAATATCTGAGAGTCATCTCCTTCTAACATACTTACCTACACAGTAGTTATCACCTGTAATTACACAGTCAGTTACTACTTGGACATATTAATGCTCTCTCCATCATCTATAGATAGCCTACATAGATGAAACTATAGCTAGTTTTTATGTGGCAGAAACCTGCTGAGATGAGTCCCTCTGAGCCTCAGTTCTTCATATGTAAAATGGAAATGGCAGCATTGCGTAGTGAAATGACTGCAGGGTTAGACAGTGAATAGCATAATGCATTGGTGGAAGAGGCAGGAGAAGAGCGTGTCTGTGGAGTAGTTTACCTGCTGGTGTACTGTGACCTTTTGACATTTGGCCCTACACAAGTGGAAAAGTGTTTAGATTATTCTGATAAGCCTCATGAAACCTCATTTATGTTATTTTCTTCCAAAGCCATGTTTAGGTTGCTTAAGCTACATTATCTCCAGCTATCTCTTTGCTTTTCCTGGACAATGGTCAGACAATGAAGAATACAGTATTTCCATCATCATCTTGGGAAGCAGCATCATAGATAGCTCAGCTTCTGGTTTGATTAGAGGCCTCTGGACTATTTTTTCACTTTTTCAGGTTTCCTCACGAAGTTTTCACTGCCCAGATTAGCCATTATGGACTTCTGCTCTCTGTTTTCACCAGTTCAGATGGGAAATGTTAAGAAAGTAGAATGAAACAAGAATGAAAGCACTTCTTAGAGTCTCTTCCTCACTGCATTAGGAGGCCAAAGGTTATGAAAGGAGAGTTTACACTGAAGAGATTCTTTGCAAGCCCTCTGAAGCAAGTGTTCTGCTTTTTATTACTGGTTTGAATTAAGATTGATTTTTCTCAGATTCCTGGTCTTCCTCTTGGGACCAGCTCCAAAAACCCTGAGGCTCAAATGAAAATGGAAGGTGCTAATTAAAAGCACCGTTTATCTCTCTTTGAAAATAGAGCCCAAGAGTATGTGGGGATTGGCGGGGGTTGCTCCTGGAAATAAGCTGCTCTCCCGCTTGATGTTGCAGGTGTTCAATGCTAACAGGACTGTTAAGAGTCATATGTTAGTGTCAGAGATATGTAAAATATGATCTGAGCCCTAGTTCTGTCTCAGCACAGCCACAGCTTTGGGGTCTGAAGTACATATGACCTTTGGCCAGTGTTGGGCAGGAATTACAGGTACCATTGTGTATCCAGGAGATGAATGCATATTATATCCCCACTGTACCCAATGTACAGAGTGTCAGAGTTGAACTGGATGCTGTTAGCCTGAACATCTTGAATTCATTTTCTAGGGTACTGGCCAAACAGGGCTGTCACACTCTAACACCTTAGGACTGAGACCATCCTCTGGCTGTCTGCCTTGTTCTCCCTTTCTATCCCCTACCCCAATAAGTTATGTTGGCACACTGAGAAGAGGAGGTGGAGCAGCCAGAGACTGATAACGAGGAAATGATCCAAAACCTTCCCCTCCTTTGAACTCAACTGGAGTGCAACCAAATGGTCCGTTCACTTATTCTTCCATCAAGCAGACCTGATCCAAACTGCTGATCAGGATGATGCTACTATCACTGCACAAAGAATATAGAGCTAGGGCTATATTAACTCCTCCTTGGAACAGAACTGGGAAGTCCGCTAAGTAGAATCATGGAATTGTTTAGTTTGGAGATTTCCAAGATGATTGAGTACAACCATTAACCTGGCACTGCCAAATTCACTACTAAACTTGTACATGTATTTGTACTGCAAATACATCTACATGTACTGTACATCTACATGTATTTGTACTGCAGAAGATGCATGGGAAATTAATACAAATAGGAGTAAGAAGCCTTTCTTACCTTTGTTCTGCTTGCTTTAAGTCCCATTTTAGATGCTGGGAAGTTAGTTAAAAGGGTCAAAGTAGGAAAACCTAATTGTTGCTATTTAATGAGGTATTAAAAGCAGACTCTGAAAGTTTGGTACGAGACTCCTACAGGAGCCAAAAAGGCATGCCTACCTACCTTTGGCTTCATGGATATTCCTAGTCTGACTACAGATGTCTAGAGCTGTTTGGATGAGGTGCTTCCATCTCATGGTGATTCTCCAGGGTGTTATCCCCACCATGCTACTTCCAACAGACAGGTTATCCTCATAGTGCTGAGTTTAGTGCAGTCAGTCTCTTTGCTCACGTTATATACGCCTAGAAAATATTTGGATCCTTTTGTGCAGGCAGAACTTAAAAACTCTGTCCTTGAGAGGCTTCTAACCCATTTAAAAGAGTTCAGAGAAAATACATGTTAAAGGGGAAATATCATCCCTGATCTCCTGCTGTCTGCGTCTTACTGTGGGTGGCTAAATGCCTCTTGGAACAGGTGATGGGATAGGTAATCTCTTGCTTTTTATCACTGGCTGCTAATGCCAGTGAACAGAAGTTCCCACTTTCTGCAGCCTAACTGGGGAAGTACAAGAAGTAAAGAGCTGGAAGCTGAGTGTAGTTTTTGACCTGTACACATGACAAAAGAGTAAACACTTTTCTAACAGTGACAGAGGATGGACTAAGCTCTGGATCAGTGAGACTGGAGGGCACTGTTTCTTTCCAGATCTGGAGGAACATACTCTCTGTTTTTAACCAGCAAACTGTTGCTTTGGTGACAAAAAAACCCAAGCCATGATGTCTGGCTTCCCTGTCTTTCCCTGCATCTGTTGTTGGTGACTAGGAGAAAGTGGCCACAGTTTGGTTGTCATGGTGCCCCAGCAGCCAAAAGAAAATGGCATCCTTTTGCTATTGTAAGGAGAAGCTTTGTTATAGAAACTTGGCAAGCTGGTCAGAGAGGAAGTGAGAAAACGTCCCTGGTACCTATCAAGGGGTTAATGTCGATAGTTGCAGTACAAATGGCATCCTGCAAGTAAAACTGTAATCCCTATGCCTGCTGTTGATTTCTGGGCTATAGCAACTGCTCTGGAATGCTTGTGCCTGTGTTTTCCAGGTCTCTGTTGGCAGTTTCTGTGGCGTACCCTATACCAGCCCCATTGCTGCCAGGTTGATGTATTCCCAGAGTAAGGATCTGTGTTCTCTAGTATTTCAGTAAGAGACACCTGACTTTCTGGCTCATTGTCAGATTTCGAACTAGTCACCTTGCTTTATGCAGTTTATTTTCTCTACTAGAGAAACAGGGATAAAGTTACTGTTGCTCCTTGCAAAGCTTTTTCTTGGCCTGAAGTGGAAGGGGCCTTCTGGCACCTTCATGGAGAGACAGACAATGGATGCAGGAAACACACCACAGGATCACCAACAGCCCAGATGACACAGACAGCATCCAGGAGATTTCCCCGTCTCATTCCAGCAGGGAGACACAGGTGACACCTCGGTAAACATTTCACAGCAACTTGGCCTGGAGCAACACAGGAGAGCACTTGAGTTGAGTGCGCTCCCCACAGTGTGTCCCAGCGCCCCGTGCAGCGTCTTTGGCTGTTGGAAACCAGATCTGGGCAGCGTGGAGCAGCCAGGCGGGAGGTGGTGAGGGCAGGAGGAGATGGGCGCATGGAGAATGCCCTTGGGGCTGCCAGGCACCTCTCATTAGAATACATTTGTTCCACAGTATTACAGCCGGCTGGTTCATCTCTTAGTCTCTTTGCAAGGCTGTTGCTTACAGAAGGTAGAGGCAGGGACTTGGTCTGGGTCCAAACTCTGGTGCAGCTCTGCCTCTCCTCTCCTCGGTCTCTCGCTGTGCGCAGAGCCGGGCCCCCTGCTGTGCCCTCGCCAGCTTTTACAGCCGCCCTGCCTGTCAGAACAAATGGTACGGCTCAGAAAATAAACTCATCTCATTTGTATGACAACACGGCCCCTCCGGTTAGAATGCTGCACCATTGCTTTTAACAAGGCTTTAAGCTGTTCAGTTCAGAGATTGTTACAGCCCCTGGTTTATTGAAATACAAACCTTCTCCTGCTCAGTCATCCCAGGAGTGTTCTCTAATGCCTAACCTAGGCTATGATACCCTCAGTGCTCTGTGCCCTGGCTAAGGATGCCCAAGCTGAATGATGTCACTCTTCTTCCTTCAGCGTAGCCTGGGTCCTACATCCCGTGTACTGCTCCCTGCAGGGGTGAAAGGAAGGATGAAAAAGACCTTTATTGCTAAATAGTGCAAGTGGCTGTGTATTTCCTCCTGTGCTGTGTTGTGACTTCTTTAGTCTATGTGTGGGGCACTATCTGGATGTGGCTCTGGTGTTGTGTGTGTGCGTGTGAATGCAGGCACTTTTCATTTCTGTGTCTCCCATGCTGTGAGAGCTTGTGTTCACGAGGGTTGATCCTGTGTGTTCCTGTTTACCTGTTTATATCCATCTGTGTGTTCATGTCTTGTTTCTGTGTTTGATGTATTGGGTTTTAAGGATGCTTCTGCCCGTGCCTGTCTTTATGCAGCCAAAGTTTGTGTCTATTTATGCCTCTTAGCTGTGTATGTGTATTCCAGCGAGCACAGTTTTGTAAGCCTTCTGCTTACCAGTACTGAAGGGTGTGCAAAGGTCTCATTATGTTGCACATTTCCCCTTGGTGTGACACATTCCTGCAGTTCGCAGGCAGGTGATTGACAGTGTCTGCTTCTTAAGTGCTGCTTGGAGCAGAGTAGCCTAAAAAAGAACTGTGCAGCTTTACATGAACCTAAAGGGTGCCTTGTTAATAAGGAAGGAAAAAATTACGAGGCGATGGAAATAAACATTCAGTATATATTTGGTGACGTGCAGCTCTTTCTAAAGCACACCATATGTTTCTTCCGATGATAAACAGAAGATCTGGTCCTCTACAGTCAAAGTCATTGGTAAATTTTCTAGGGAAAACGGTTGCAAAATCACATATATAGAACAAGTAAAACTGTGCATCAGATAGAGATACACATGTGCTTGTAGATGGGTCTATTATTCTCCCCTTTCAGCAGCCTCACTACAGAAGGTTCCTCTGTCTTCCATACCTATTGAACTTCTGGTGGACCAAATGTGTAACTATTTTATCTTCTCATTAGCACAAATGCTTAGAATCAAGACACCTGTATCCTTACTTTGGCACTAGTTTCCGATGTGACCTTGACAAATTACTATGTGTTTATGCTTCCTTCATTTGCAGGAAGGGCAACTCATAGTTGGTGACCTTATAGGGATGCCAGAGGGCTGCTATTGCTCACATATTTTGAGAACCCTGGAGTAAAGTGGTACTGGCAATCACAAAGTATTCACTCTTTAGCAATATTAGCATTGCTGATAACCAAACATGCAATACATCCTTAAGCATGTGATGGATTTCCCTTAGGTAAAAGAGAATCTCTTGGACTTTAAAAGCAAAATCCTCACTGTCAGTAGAACATGGGGTCTAACATGGATCCAGCTGGAAAGGTTTGCTCCCTTGACTGGACGATAGGTAGCAGATGCTGCACTCCTTGATGAGTTGGGCTTTGTGAAACCAAGTTTCTGTTGCCAGTTGTTGGGCATAGGGTCAGAGGCTTGCTCTGCATATCTTCTAATTCCATGGGGGAGAGTGAGCACTAATGGAGTGCACAGCCATTTGTTAGCCGGCGGCTTGTGGTTTGTGGAGCTGTGCACATTCCTGCTGATGAGTGCATAGACAGAGGAGTAAACAATGGCTGTCAGATTTACTGCTGCAGCAAAAATAAACCATTTGTCGAAGAGAGGATAACACAGGGATGCCAACAGCTTGAGGCCATGCCTCCTTGGTATGTAATCTGGTTATACCTTGCAAACGAAGCAGGATGGGACAGAAGGTCTACTGGGATTTAGCTTGTCCATTCAGAAATGCTTCCTCCAGGGAGCAGAGAGGAGAGTGCTGAGGAGTTAGCAGGGGGTGGACAAAATATTTCTTTATACAGTGTTGTGAGGTCCTGGCAAATAGCACACTAGGTAAAAACTAGTATTAGTCTAAACTCTATGCTTTGAAATAGTTCTGTCCTATAAATCAGATGCTCCCAATTACAATGCCAAAAGGAGACTTTTCAGTACAGGCAAAAGATGATCTCAAGGCTTTGCTGGGCATTCTACGCTATTTTAAGAGAACTACTCTCTGCATGCAGTACAGCAGCATTGATCAGAACATTTGTGGTAATTAAAAACCCCGTGGCAAGTTTCATCAGGGACAGGTGACAGGTCAGTTAATTATTTTTAGGAAGCAGAATTCCCTCTTCAGTTCTGAACAAAAGAGAAAAGTAACAGCAAAATTAACTTTTCCCAGGGGTGATATGATATTGCCATTAATATTAGCAGAATATACTTCCTTTCATATTTGTCAAAATTTTGGTGAATGGCAATATACAGAATACATTAATTATGTGTTTGGCAAAAATTGGCAAGAGTTAGTGAAGAGTTATTTAACCTGGAAAACTGAAGCTGATTTTATAACAAAAGGGAATGTAAATTTAACTTGAAGCACAGATTTCTAATAGCAAGAATAATGCTGCAAAGTAGAAACATTGATACAGGTTTGCCTGGTGGAAAGTTAGATGCCAGTGTGTACAGAGATATGTCGTGAACACCAGTTGTCTTCCACTTGTATATTTGTATTATAATATATTTGTAATATTTTCTATATAGTTAAAGTGGCACCATACTGAATAAGATTTGTCCACAACTTTTCACTGAAGTTACTGAATCCCACGTTGACAAATTAAAGGGACTGGAGTTTGGTGAAGAACCAGGCTTTGCCTAGAGAATCAGCATGCCAGAATACTGCTGCAGCAGTGTTCCTTTGTATAGGTCCTGGGAGATGCAAATTGAAATACATCACTCATATGAGCTTCACGACTAGGGTGTATTGTCCTGGAGCACGAGGAGTTTGATCCCACTTGCACTCTGGATTGTGACTGGATATAGAATAATGTGGGGTACTTTGGTACCAGGAGGAGCATGCTCAGAGAAAAACAGAGCATAGCATAGCACGGGCTGACAATTCTCTTACTTGTAAGTGAATGGAAAGATACCTGTTAAAATCTGAGAGAGATACCTGTTAAAAATCTTCCAACTCCCAACAAAATGAAAGTGGGAAGGGAGCAAACATCCAAATGCTAAGTAGAAGTGGAGTAAGGAAGATGGAGTGCAGAGTTCTAAAGATCTGTGCCTACCTATTTTTTATGACTGTAACAATTAAGATTAATTGCCTAATGTGAAGCTGCTGTTTGTCATATGAGGAATTTAATGATTCCCAGAGATGAAACTTTCAATTGCTGTAGCTGAAGCTGCTACAAATGGATTAGGCTTTGATAGTCTTCATGGGCTGGGCACAGGGTAAACCTGAAAGCTAGTGACAAACAGGTTATCCTGAGAGCTTTTGTACAACTGCAGAGCAAACACCACAGCACATTCTGGTCCTGCATAACAGAATTGGCTCACATTAGGCCCTTGGAAAGACTCTGATGTGATGCATGCACCCGGTTGTCTGCCATGTTCAAGGAAGCCATGCTTATCACTATAACATCCCTCTTCTATAGGCAACCTACCACCTCTACCAAAAACAAGAATGAAAGAAAGCCTAAAAAGGTGAAGAAGGATTTTCATTATGAAGTTAATTAGCTTCTGAGCCAAGCTGCACCTTTTCAAGGGGAGGAATTAGAGGGATTTAATTGCTTTATCAGCCTTCTCTTTGATTTTCAGCAATCAGGCCGATTCCATTTAATTTAACTGCCACAGATGAGAAGAAAATTGATGCGCTCACCTGCCTTGGAGCAGAAAGAGAGAGTGAGAAAGAAAAGTTGGAGAAATTGGCAAATATAGTGTCTGCAGATTAATGAAAACCAACAGCATTTGCTCACAATTGGAAATGATGTGCCTGCCCTGAGGTGTTTGGAGCTGTGTGTGTGCCGCTGTGCATGGTGATGTGAGACCCATGTTAATGGCAGAGAACAGGGAAAAGCGGGTGGACCTGCCCTGGGGAAAGAGGAAATATATCTGTGAGATGATCAGGGATCAATTAATGACTGGATGTGCAGGGGGGTAGAGAAGGATGGGGGAGGGAAGCGGCCACAGCCTCCTGCTAGCACATAAGGAAGCAGAGGTCAGTGTGCTGCGTGGGCTTGGTGTTATATCTGTTGTCATCCTCTACCAGTGGGCTGTATCCTGCACTTCCTAGGTCAGAGGGTTAGTTCATGTTATAGGGAACTGATGTTTGTTTGTTTTACTGAGGTACAGGGGAGAGGTTAGAAACTCCAACACAGGCTTTTGGTAAATATCGTGCCTTTGCTGAAATGCCTTTCCTTTGGTCAGAATGAGATTTCCTGTTGCTTCCTTCCATATTTCTGGAGATTTTTAATGCAGGGGTGAATAAGACACAAAACCAATGTGTTGAAGAGAAAGAAGGTAAATAGACGTGGTGGGAGTAGCAGAGGATGGTCCATCAAGAAGTGATGAGGAGAAAGTGGTGTGGGAGGAGCTAAGACCTATAGAACTGTGATCCACAGGGCAGGAGTTGACTTCCTCCAGCTAAGGTGTGCCTTTGCAGAGGTTCTGCTGGGCTTTAGACACCTGTTAAACAAAACAGTTGCCTGCAGCTGTCTGTAGTCACAGTAACTGTCTGGGAAAGATGGTAGTTCTCACACCCTTGCTTTCAAAAATGAGGACTCCTGGAGGTGTCTAGAGACAATCCTTCAAAAATGGGCCCAAGTAATTTTTTTTTTTTGAAGTCATGACCCAAAATTGTAATGTAACTGTACTGGAAAGTCTGATTTTCAGTGGCAGAGTACTTGGGTTCCACAATGCATTGCTTTGGGAGTATGTGAGCTAATTTCTTCACCCTTGCTGGCCCCATTTAAGGAGGGCTCTTCCCTCACTTAAAGAATGTTGGGCCAAAGTCTTGGATGGAAAACTTTGTGTCCTTTTGGTCTGTGCAGCAGAGGTGAGACTTCTTGCTGGTTCTCTGGTCAAGTCTTCGTTTGAGGGAAGATGGTAAGAGTGGGTGAATAAAAAGCATTCAGGAAGATGGCACTTCTTTTTTCTGTATCCTCTCAAAAAAAGATAATTAAGGGAATAATGGATTGGTTTCAAAAGAGTGTTTCACACCAGAGAAGACTGTTTAACTGAAAAGAGAAACTTATCTCTGAAATGTCAGTTTCACTGATATTTTGATTCACAAAAGTTTTTGACAGAAGCCTGTTGGTAGCATTGTCACCTTCCATTTCACTCCTTTGAAAGCAAAAGGTGTTTTTCATTTTGAAATGACTTTTTTTCAAAAGTATGTTTGATTCTGTAATTTCATAAGGGTTTTAAATGAGAAAGTTAATTTTTAAAATTTTTATTTTATTGAAATTAAACATTTTGATTGACCCAGATTTGTTTTTGCCAGGAAATTTATTCTATTACAGATTTCTTTTTCTGTGGATTATTTCCAGACCCATGCTAAACAAATTTCAAAATTGGAAGTTTTTTAGAAAATGAGAGTTTCCAATTTCTCTATAGGTACAATAACTGAGACTTTCTTCTCCCCTGTGATTCTGAGTCTGTTTTCTGTTTCAGGACTGCATATTGAATTTAACACCTTTCTTATCAAATCCTACTTCTCTCATTGTTTAGACTTCATATTATCTTTGGTGCAACCTGATTGCGAGAATGATCTCTAATTATTTGTTGAAGTCCACATTAAGTTTTGATCTGATTAGCTACATTATGTTAGATCCTATTGGAACTCCATGTTAAGAAATGGCATTTTCTCAGGCAAGAGAGCAGAAGCAAGGGAAAGGGAGGGTTGAGAGACTTGGCCAGGGCTTTGCAGCAGTGGGGAGTGGACTTGGAAATGCTGCTCATGCGTGTGAACCTGTAGGGAATTGCTAAAAGCTGATAGCCTGGGCTGTGTCTATGTCAGTCCATCGCTGGGCTTGATATTGGTGGTCAGTCTAGAGTAGAAGCAGGAGCATTTAGAAGCTGTCATTGCCCTTACAAGTCAGTGTATTGGTCATGTGAGATGGAGGTGGTTCTTTTCTGGAATTTAACACCTTTAGGTATAGTTTTAAGAAGCAGCAGCTTTGTGGGCTGTAATTAAGACTCTGGAAGAGAGTTTTTTCTGGTGATTCTCTCTGCTCACCCACAGCAGGTTAAATGAAGGGGTTAATAAGGTATTATTTCCCCACAAAAGCCCTGACGATGCATTTCCTCACAGCTTGCCTGCCAGGCTTGGCCTAGCTCTGTGGATCAAAGGCTGGTTATCGCTAATATTGAGCTGTTGTAACCTCTGTCCCCTTTGATTAAAGTGGCGCTGCTGTGAATTTCTCAGTTAATCACGCCTTGGCTCACAGGGTCAGCCTGCAACTTGGCAAGTTCAGAAAACTACAGTGGAGGAGAGAAAGGTAAAATGTATTATGCAAATGCAATTATGATTGAGTCCAACTCCATCCGGCCAAGGCCTTGTACTGCTGGAGAGGCTGGAGGGAGAAGAATCAATATCCTATCCTTCAACAAGAGCCTCTGGGCAAGGAAAAGGGAATGGAACAGGAGACTCTCCTTTCTTCTCCCTAGAACTTCCCACGCCACTGGAGGAAAGCAGGGTTTTGGGGACTCTGAAGCCTCAGCAAGTGCTTCAGAGTTGCGCGGTTGTGCAAGTGCAGTTGTGTTCAGAGGAGAATGTGACCTCCCAAACATTTTCCATCTCTGGGAGCTATGATTTACAGTTTTTCCTTGGACTACATTGAAATGGGAGCTCTGCCAATGGGTTCAAGACCACTGATTCTGCTTTCCACTCCACATCACTTCCCAGAGCCTCACGATGAGAGGAATCAGCAGGCATCATGGCAATGTGGATCAGTTTCAAAGCACGCAGTAAGATAGGTGTGCAAGTCACTAGGTGTATGTGCAGGGCAAAAGATGAAGGTTTGAGCCCCAGGAAGGCCATGGTGTGGAATGTGAAATTCAACACAGTTGGCAGTGAATTAGGTTACTGAACATAGCAGCCTAACCTTGTTTTGAGGATCCTGAGGGATAGGACTGCTGAATGGAAAGAAGAGATCATAAGAGTTGAGCCTTTTTTTTGAAAAATCACTCTTTCCTGTTCTGTGTTTTGATTTCCTTACCTGCATTTTAGAGTGTGATGGATTGCCCTACCAGATGGAGGTGGATATGAGTTCCTCAGCACTCAGGATATGGGTTATTTTCTATGTAGGAAGGTGCCCTATTCTTAGTAGCATTTCAGTAGTCAATAGAATCAGTCTGTCAAGAACTGGGCTATCTGCAGGCATGCAGTAAAGCCATATGTACATGCAGAGATTTTAATGATGTGGGAACACCAGGATGACATACCAGTTTTGCAGTCACAACAGAAAAGCTTCACTGAGCTCTGTACTTTCCTAGCAAATCCAAGTGAACTATAGGGAATCCAAGTGGCTATAACTCTACTTTTTGCTATTGTTATTGCATCTTCAGGTGTGGTTTTGCCAACCATCTATTTATCAGGGTTTAAATCCTCCTTTGCAGAGTTGCTCCATGAGAGGTGTGCAGCCTAGGAAAGGTCATAGGTGTGGCAGAGTGACTGAGCCGTGGTTATGAACATTTCAGTAATGCATTCAGGAGCAGAACCATGTGCCCAGAGCTACAGCTCTCCTGTGACAAAATTCACGCTTCTGGTCGCCCTGGCTGACTTTAGCATCGATTCTCAGATTCAGGAGGATGCCTCCAGACAAAGGGTATTTGCTGTTTTCACTGACCTGGCAGTATCTTTCCTTATCAGTACACAATCTGTTGGGATCCCAAACTAATCTGCTAAATCAGCACATTCCTACCTTTCTTCCTACTCCTAGGGGAAAGAGGTGTTTTCCTGTCGCTGCTGAAACCTGTTGTGCTTTCTGGCTGTGCTGGTGAGAAGAGGGAGGGAAAAGAAGGAGATGTTTCTAGGGAGATTGGTGTTCAGGAGTTCTGGTTAAGGTGGCACAGGGGGATGTTTCAGCTCCAGCTGTGCTGCAGAGCTGAACTGGTGAGCTGAGGTGAGGGGAGCAGGCAGCACAGAGGCCTCTGCTGCTGCAGTGTGGGTCTGAGCAGAGCGCCGAGCACAGAGCAGGAGTGGGGAATGCTGGAGGAAGAATGAGCACGGCAGGGCATTCTTGATCAGACCCACTAATTAATTGCTTGCTCTTCTTTTATTTACTCCAGTCTTTCTATTTTTGCATCATTTGTTTCCTTATTCAAGTGAAACAGCGAGTAACTTTTTAAAATTTAAATTCAGAAGTGCTGGAACTGAGCTCGTGCTGGGGAGAAAGTCCTGGAGCTCTGCTCCTGATGGCTTTTGGGAACAGATGACAATGTTTCATTGTCTCTTGCTCCCTTCCAAAAGCAGGTAACATTCTGCTCAGTTGGGGCATGTGCTTCTTATTATGCTATCAAACCTCACAAGCATGGGAACAGAACCACAATGCCTGCTGCTGTTTCAAAGACCCCTAAGCTTGAATTTGAGTAGGTAACACATATAGGCATCTTCACATTGTGAGCTTTTCCTCACTTTACATATATCTTTCCCTTGTGTGCTTCTCAATCCCTTTGCACTGTTTTGTTGCTCTCAATTCCTAATGTATGATTATTCTGAATTTTTAGAGATGTTAAAGATACAATCCAGCTGGTTCAAAGCTGTGACATGGTCCTGAGAGGACCATTAAAACCCCTGAGAGGGTTTTAATTAAAAATTGCAGTTAATAATAAAATATAATAACAATAATAATGCAAAATTACAGCTTTTTTGTCAAAGTGCTTTGGAAAGGTAACAGCAGTGGCACTGCTGCTCCATTGCATGGTTGAATTGTGGCTGGGAGAAATGATTCACCCAAGGTCATGGGAGAAGTTTGTACTACAGTCAGGAGGTGCATAAGTGCTCCTGGTAGTCCATCTGTTCTATCATATCCTCCCTTCCTACAGAAAGTTTGGTTTTTTCCAGCTTTTGTTTTCCCATGTACTGAATCTCCCTCTGATTTTTGTTCAAGCCTCCAAGAGAAGAAACTGGCATTGTGCTGTGGGCTAAGGATTAACAGAGTTTGCTCAGGCCCAAAATGAGTGCCTTCTGTGATTCAGTCTAAGCACTTGTAGGTTCACTGTCCAGGAGATAGTCATGAAACACACACCCAGTGAGACTGCTCCTCAGGACTCAGGCAGGATTCAGTAGGGCTCTGTAGAACAGGAGCTGCACCTTGAATTTCTCTGTAAACTAATGTGACTGAAAGACAGGGTATGATGGGCCAAACCCAAAACTCTTAAATCTCTGCATCTTACCCCCCACACATTATATTTCGCCTGGCAAGAGTGAGGACCTTCAGCCCAGATGAACCTTTCAGCATCCTTTCTGTGGTTTCCTTTGCAAATCTGGATCATCTGTAAATGTGATCAGTAAAGGAGCTAAATGAAATTAGGCTCCTAGGTAGTTTTGAAATCCAGTGGAAGCTGGGTGTCTCTAACTATTCACTTAGTTTAAAAAAATTCTAGCAGGGGCATACGATGGGCTCATCAGAGCAGGCTTCTTTGAAAGACTTAATGCCATATTTCTGTAGTCATTAGTACCTGATCTCTGCAATAGTGGATCCCCCAGTAGTGCTAATGCAATTGGTTCAGCTGTGGGTACAGGCAGAATTTCTGCTCAGTGTGATGAAGCAGTTGGTAGGTTTTCTAGGCGTGCAATGTTTTTAAGCTTTACAGGGCATGCAGGAGAGTTATGCCTGGGCAAACAGAAGTCATGGTGTGGTGGGTCTGTGACTCGGGTCATTACAGACTCTTTTGAAGAGATATTTCTATGGACAGTCCTTGCCATAAAATGCAGCATTCCTGAAGCTGCTCTGATAGAGTCCGATTTCTCCCTGCAAAAGCCCAGTATAGCAAAGTTACGCAGGAGGTAAGTGCTAACCCCTTTAATTTAGAGGTCCAACATAAAAGCTTATTTCTTATTTATTTCATTTAATTTTTTCAGTGGTGCCTGTCACTTTAATGTCCTGCTTTCTTTCCCTGTGTCTTCTACCCTACCCTCTTTCCTTTCTTCCTCCTCCTTCCTCTTGCCCTTCTTTTCCCACCTTTCTTCCCCTCAGCCCTCTACTTCCCTGCCTCTTGATTAAAATGTTGACTTTAACTTGGAATTAACCTGATTAATGTAATTGAAAGTAAAAGTCCGCTGCTCAGCACTTTGGGTGATGAGTGGAGATGGATTGAGAAAGAAAGCTTTCAGATTGAATACACTTCTCTCCTCTGGCTGTTAATTGCACCGTTTACTGGTACCTGACTCACTGACCGTCAGTGTTTAGTCCAGTTAATGATGATACACAGTCCATACTTTCCAGAGATAATTAAAAAACATTCCAGCAGACACTGCTGCAGAGAGCTTTTCTATCTGTCGCAGTCAGCAGGCCCCAGGGGTTAGGGGTTCTAGTGTGTAAAGACAGAGTTCTCTGGGTGCAGCTTTGGGCTGGCCTTGGTTATGCAAGTGTTTTGAGGAGTATCGTAGAATGGTTTGGGCTGGAAGGGATCTTAGAGATCACCCAGTTTTGGCCCTCTATGTTGTTGGCAGCGACAGTTTCCACATGTGTACAAGGTGGATTGTCCAGCTGTTAGGCTCAGACACCCAGCCTGCTCAGTAGCTGTATCTGCATGCCAGTCTCCCTAGCTGCTGACATACGGGCTGCTGCGGCTGCAGCCCTGCTCTGGTTGCTCATGCAGACCATCACACTGGCCAGGACTTTCCAGGTCCCCAGTAGCTGATCCACCTGATCTGGAGAGCTGTTCCCAATGGCCCATGGCTGTCGGTTTCACTGCTGAAGACTGGAGCTGATGAAACAGAATAGTAACTACTTCACATGTTGGCTTTAGTGTGTCTGTCTCTTGACTCTACAATGTAGTGTGCAGGTGAGCATGGAGGCCCTCTGGAGCTGGGAGTCTATTTTTGTACTGCTAAAGCACTTTGCCTAAGACATAAGATTTTTAAGTAGAGTACTCTTTCCACAGTCATTTGAGATCTTATCCATAAGGGACAAGAGTTCAGTGAGAATTAGACATTTAAAGGCTTTGTGCGTCTGGATGTAGGTCTCTCGTGGCATACTTTTACATCTGCAAAATAGGAATGCTCAGACTTCCTTACAGATGGGGAACTCTCAAATTACTCTGGGCAGAAATTTACAGAAAATGCCTTGGCTGACATATTCTGGAGACTCGCATACACTGAAGTGATAGTAGAAAAAAAATTCTCCAAATACGAGAATCCATTAGGAAGCAGACTGGCAAGGGGTGTGGTGAGAATTCTCATATGGCTGAAAGAAGTATTTAGGCAAAACAGGCAATCTGTAACAATGCCAGAATTGGTTAATATATTTGTTAATGACCTGAAAAAGGAATAAACATACGAAAGAGGAACTTGTAGGTGTGACAAAGGTTGGCATGCTGATCAAGATGAGGAAAGATGATAAGGATCTTGTGGGGGACTGACAGCAATGGACTAGTAGGTAACAGAAAAAATAGATTGACACATAGGAGGAATCCTGAAACAATCTACTTTGCCCTCCTGAGTGAGACACATATTGTACAGTTTACATTAAGAGAGTAAGAACTCACTATTTCAGTTGACACTTTGTTTCAATAGCTAATCACAGTAAGTTAAAACAGAGGGCTGTATTTTTCATCTGAATTTGTGTTCTAGATACTAAGCCACTGGTTTTTGTTCAGCTTTTCTCTGCTAGACTGAAAAAAAGCCCTTTGGTACATTATGTTTTTTCCCTGTTTGGATACTTCTATGTTAGACTCAGTGCAAGATTATGCACACCTAAAGCTGTGATTTGCATTTCTTGTATGCTTTATGCTGTCAGCTCAGGAAAAAAAGCTAGGTGTCACTGTGACCAGCTCAACAAACATAAGTATTCAGCATGTCCTCATCCACCCTCTCTTGTCCTGCTGCCATTTCCCTTTACACATGGGCTATGTTCAGTGACCTGACTATGAGCAGTGTTGAAGCTCTGGGGAAGAAGATGAGATTTTAATGAGAGGAGTGGGGTTAGTGTTTATATTACAATAGCACTGAAAGGCTCTCGTGAGATCAGAGCCCCTGTCATGATAGGACTTGTCTCTTGTTTAAAAAAAAAGGCAAGCAGATAATAATTTGGCTTTGTAATCCAAATGATTTGGAATTTGGGAAGACTGTACCCTCACACATAGGAAATCACGTATTTGGATTTTGAACCACAGAGGGGAGCAAAATGAGAGCTGCAACCCTCACCTCTTGCCTGTTAGTCCAGCACTGGTATTGCAAGATCCTTCTGCATTTTGGGCAATTTTTACATTGGTATTTGAATACAGAAAAAGAGTAGGATGGTGGTTTGTTCTGTTAGTTTTTTTCTATACTGTCTCTTATTTCCAAAAGACTGTAAGTCTGCATGTAGTCATGGTATATTTTTATAAAGTGAAATGAAGCTCTAATAGTGGTTAAAGTAAATGTTAGGGGCTACAAGTCTCCTTTCCTCTGATCAGGTAACTCCTCTAGGGGATTTTCAAGCATTCAAATCTGGCCCGTTCCAGACAGTGTCAGTCAGGCATCAGTCTGGATACCTAGCCAAAGTATCCAAAAATAGAGTCCTACTTCTCCATCTAAAGGCGTGTGTTGTTTGGGGTTTTGTGTGTGGTTTGGTTTTTTTGTTTGTTTGTTTGTTCGTTTTTGTTTTGGGTTTTTTTCTTTGCTTTAAGTAGAAACTTTGAAAAATCTCTGGGAAATACCAATTTAAAAGAAAAGAAAAAGGCAAAACTTCAGAGTATGAATGAAGAGCTGTATCGTGGCTCTGTTCCACAGCCTTTATCTTTTAAATTTTTTACTTTCCATTCCTATGTCTGCTTTAGCATTTGTTTCACGATCTTTTCTATGGTTATCCCATCTTCTCTGATGCATCTCTCTCTGCTCTGTATCACAGCTGCTTGTTCCCTTCCCACCAGCTGCAAGGACATTTATCTTTGTCCATAGCCCCAGGTTGTTCTTTATCAGATTTACCCTCAAGGCCATCCCACGGAGTACAAGGAGTGCTTTTGTCTCCATTCAGTAACAGAAAAAACAAGACTCAGAAGAGCAAAGCGACTTGGGTAGGAGCCACTTAGCAAGTGTTTGGTACAGCTTGGTTTGAGCAGCCCCTAAGACTAGGGGTTCTTAGTCACTTAAGAAGAGCTGGATAACCTTCCTCTAGATTTTCGGTGGGATTTTTCTTCACTGAAATTTTTTCCATCATACTAACAGTGCTGAGGTGAAAAGAGGGTTCATTTTCTTGCAGGGGGCTGGTTCCTGCTCCTGACTGACCTGTGCCTCTGGAAGTGGGGCACAGATGCACCTGAAGGCATAACTAGGGTCCTTGAGACATGGCCACTGGGTGAGTTTCCAAAGGACATAGACCTATCACAGTAAAGAGTAGTCCTGCTCTGGGTTGCCTTGGGCTTGACCTTGATGCTGCAGTGAGTTTTTGATGGTGCTTTAATGTGGCTGGTGGGTGAGGTTTGCTGAGACAGAGCGCAGCAGGAGGATGCTGCCATGGGACCAATTGTGCTGGCACCTGTGAGGAGGCCAGGCTGGCTGTTGTTTGCTATTCCCTGCACACACACAGGGAGCCTCGTGCACTAAGTGACATCAAGGCTCATTATTTTCATCAGATGCCACATTTGTAACCTGTTACCAAGTAAATTGTGATAAAATAGACTGGAGCAGCCCAGAGTCTGACACTCTGTGCTGAGATGGCTGCTGCGTGCACAGCAGGCAGGTACAGCGCTTTAAAGGACTGCTGGCTTCAGCATCCTAAAGGAGCAGGGAGCTCTCATGGATAGCAGAGAGTTCAGGTCAGAATCAGCTTATGATGCATCTTTTTTGCAGACACTGTGTGCTTGGGATGAGGGTGAACTATGTCCTTCCAGTGGTTCCAGGAGGTACGTTTTTTACCTCCCTCCTCCTTCTTGCTAATGGGGAAACTGAGACAAGGGAAAAAGAAGTGATTCACCCGATGTCACATAGTAAATCTACAGCTTCATCCTGTAGTTCTTCCACCTGTGCTCGGAGCCAAAAATGGGTCCCTCACAAGTTACAATCCAAATGGCAGGGTGAACAGCAATGTATCTGCAGTTTTCACATTCTCTTTCTCCCAAGCTGGAGTCCAGATGATGTGTGTGACTTGCAATGGCAGCTGAGACTACAGGAAAAAACCCAGCTTATGACTGGGGTTTAGTTTTCTATCTTTAAAGATTCTTAAAGTCTGTCTAGGATGTTCAGGTTTTTGAAGAGGGACTGTGTGTGTTTGTGTACTAGGAGGTACCAGTTGTTTCCGTTGCTTTGTCCTCCCAAGCCTGCCTGCTCCACAGGCAGAGACAAGTATATTTGCCCTACAACATATTGTGAAACTGCATTAGGTGATATCTTCATTTTGTATGTGGTGAAACTGAGGCAAATGGGAAGCTAATAAATTTCTGCAAGGACTCTTCTGTGCCTTTGAGAGTTAGAAAGCTTGGGAGCAGGAGTCTCTCCAGAGCTTCTCCCTCACCCCAAGATTTCTAGCCTGTTTCTGAGACACACAGAAGAACATGCTGTGGTTTTAAGGAACAAATGGGACCTTTAGTGGAGATCAAATCTTCCAGTGCTGTGCATGTATGGAATTGAACAAACACACTTTATTTGGCTTCTAAATAAATATGCTTTTACACAATTAATAGATGCTGAATAGCAAATACTGAAATGCTTTACATGTGAACAGTGTGTGTTAGTTGTGGCGCTGCAGTGGAACAAGCTGAATGTAGTTATAATGACAGTGGTAAATACAGAGTTTCTGGGGAATCAAAAGTATTTTGTGATTCATAATAGTTTGAGAAGTTTGGCTAAAGCAGAATGAAGCAATTTTAATAGGAATGTAAATGTTTCACTTTGGCAAAATTAAGATGATACTAATTTTAGACCCTTTCTGTATTCTGGTGTTTTACAAATAGAAGAAAATGTTAAAATGAAAATTTTTCCAATAGAAGTATAAACATTTATCAGAAAATGATCTGGTAATATTTGCTTCCTATTAATTAAAAATACCTCTGGCATAGCTAAATTATGAAATACTTAATTGATATGAAAGGTACATTGTGGGATGGAGGGGGAGTGCGTGAACATTTTTTCTAACTTTAGCTTTGTGCATCTGGATTCCAGTTACCAGCTAACTAGCTCTTTACTGCAGCACTTCTTTAATGCTTACTGATCCTTTATAAATATAATAGAAGGTGTGCTCTACTCTCTGCCCCAAAGGTCTTGCAATTTAAATTGGCAGTTCGGAAGAATTATCTCCCTATTTCAGGAACTGGAGCATAGCAAGATCAGTGATTTGCTCAAGGTGACATGGAATGTACAAAAAACCAGCACCAGCTCATTCCCCTGTCCAGCTGAGATCCATCCTCCAAGTTACCCCTCATTTTGGGGTACCTGAGCTGCCTGGCTTTACTACCCTAAGGCTTGAGGTGTGGACATGGCCAGTGGCTGGGGATGGGAGTGGCCGGCCAGCTCTGCTGCAGCTGTCACTGCTCTCTGCTGACAGTTGCTATAATCCATGGTGCCTGCTTTTATGGTGCTAATTAATCTCTTTTAATTAATGAAATCCTTCTACTTCATGTTCCTCCCCTTCTCTTCCTCTTTGCCTCTCTTCCGCTTCCACAGCTGAAACCTACAGTCCTCCTTGAGCAGGGGCTGATAAAATCTCCAGCCTTTAAACATCTCTGTGTACTCATCTGTGGCAGTGCTGGTGGCTCCATCTGCTTTTCTCCTTTGGTGTGGTAGCAGCTTAATCTTCATGGCCTGTTATCTTTGAAGCAGACTTGATTTCTGAAAAGAAAAACAGCTAAGCATTTTAGCACCCGCTGCTTTCCTTCATAGGCTGCTACATGTCATTGCTGTTTAATCATGGCCTGAGTTTGCAAACACTGTATATGTACAAAGTACTCCTTTGAATAGACTTACTGGCTTGATTGGGACAACACATCCAGATAATATTGCTTGCCTGCATCTTTGCACTCCAGGACTGTTTATCTTCTTTCCTTTTCTTATCTAATTTCATCCCTTAAGTCCTACTCATAACCTTTCCTCTCTTCTTGGGACACAGAGTCTAATTCTTGTTCTTGTGTTATTAAACTTGTTATTCCATGTCAGGTAAATCCACAAGCAGAAAAGAGGCTTGGGAACTGCAGGACTGGGTGTATCCAGCCTGTCCACCAAGTTATCACTCCTGGTATTCCTGAAAAAGCATGGACCAGAGCACACTGCACTAGCAATAACACACAACAAAATATAGTCCTCATCCTGAAAGACATTCAGTTCACCTTGGGACACAGACCCCATTTCCGGACTCACAGATACATGTCACTGCTTGGCAGAAAGGTGATAGAAAATTCTAGAGAGTAGAGCCATCAGCACTACAAAACAAAGTTTCCATATCTTCCCCTTTGTAAACCTTGCCGGATAGTTCTCTGTTTACATTTTTTTATCAGCTTCTTTACCTCTCTCAATGCCTAAGTTTACAGTGCCTTTCCTCCAGCTCAGATGGCTGATTTACATACAAAAGAGTGATCAGCTGTGGGAAAAACAGTCTAGCGCATCAAATAATAAGTGACATTAAGTGGCATCTAAATGACATTACTTCGATTCTTTGCTGAGCTATGAGTTGCAGTGTGACCATGCACACAGTAATTAATTCCTATGCCTCAGGTCCCCACCTGTAAAATGGGAAAGGTTCTGAGTTCCTGGGAAGTCCTCTGTTAGTCTGGAGCCAAAGTGAGCAGTGCCTGTGCAGAACTGAGAAACTGTGGCGGTGGGATCCTTTCAAACATGACCTTAGAAAGCTGCTAGAAAGGCAGTTACTGTGAGTGGGAAGAATTATATTGTGTCTTGTTTCTATGACAGAGCAATGCTTTTACATGAAACAAGGACTGCATAGGGACCCTCTAATTATATTAACTTTTGCTTTTTCCTGTTCATCTCCATCTTTTTGTGTCAGAACATACAAACAGTTCAGGATTGCAGATTGACTCCTTAGCACAGCGAAGGTCTAGGCCCACAAAGCAGTAGAGGGAGATATAGTGAAATCAGAAAAACTTCCTTGGCTCATATAGTATTTTATAATTAGATGAGAGAGAGAAATAGAGAAAAGACAAAAAGCGTGTTTAAAGAGCGATCATAGGAAAGTGACTGTAAAAAATACCCGAACAAAGCCAAATAAAAAATTCTCTGTCTTGCTGAACGCATCAGCTCACACTCTGATTCTCACTTTCCTCATGGGCTTACAGGTGTAAATCCAGAATTGTTCTGTTAAGGTCAACATGAATAAAATACTTTTCAGTGTATGTTTTCCATGTACTTGAACAAAATCAAGTCACTGCTGTAGCATCTAATCACTATGACACCAGAAACTGTAAATATATTATGAAAGGCATATGCTTCTTAACTGTAAAAGACTAGATTCTTTTCCTGGTTGGACTGATGTATATCACAGATGATCTTTCTCAGGTCAGGGTGCACCCTGACAGGCTGAATAAATCCTGACTCAAGATGCAGAATTACCTGGAAGAGGAAGGGAGTAACAGGGAGACCACAGACTTGGTAAAAGCTCCTGTCATCATCTTCTCTCACAGCTGCACACAAAAGGTCTACCCCTACTCAGACTGTCCAAAAAATAGACCCCAAGCATCCCTTGCAGAGACCTTTGCCTCTGGATCCAGGGGCAATTTCAGTCAAGCAGTGAGGTGGACATACTGACATTTTCTCCCTGAGGACAATCTCATCCATCCTTGAACGGAGACCTGAGGAGCAGAGTGCAGTCTCATGCCCCACCATGCTTCTCAGGGGGTAAATGAGTGGCACAGAGAGGGACTGTGGGGTCTCCGCTGAAACCAAACATGTCACTGAGCTGCCAATACAATGGGAGCTGGGAGAGCTGCTGGCCTAGGATCGGATGTCAAGGAGAAGTGGCAGGAGGTGAGAAGTGCCAGGAATACTGCTTCCCAGCTGGCTCTGGAAACAGTTTATGCCTGTGTCCATCTGCACTCAGATCAAAGCCTCTCTGAATTATTCAGGTGCTCTTTGAAAATTCTCATCATGCAGAAAGTGAAGGCAGCTTGGCTTTACCTCCTGGAAAACAAGCACTCATTGTAAGCTCCAGGGCCAAACCAAGGTTCCTCTGCTCACACAATGACAGCAGCTCCTCCCACCTTTATGGCAGAGTTCTCTCCTCTTGTTACACCAGGTTCTTACGTATATGTCTCTAATGTGTGGGCCCTCAATCCTTACAGGTTTCAGTAGGTACTTTGCATCTGATTCAGCCCAGCCTTGCGCTCCTGATCCTGCCTTCTCCAGTGTGTTGGGCATGTGAAAACACATGTGCTTAAGAACAGCTACTGGCAAACTCACCTGGATGATGTTGAGTGCTTCCAGCTCAGTTCAGCTTAAAAAAATTATAAGACAGCAAAAACTCGAGGTTTCCAGGAGGGCAAGGGCAGTTTGATCTTTTGTGCTGTGATGCTGCAGTCTGTTGAAGTAATAGGGCCCCAGCATTGACTCCCGCACTCTGAGAGCAGCAGCACACAGCAGCTTAAAATAAAAAAAATTGCCTGAGAAGGATGAGATGGGGTCAGAGCTCTCTGCTGTCCTTTAAGCTACCAATAACAACTTCTGGGGAGTGAGTCCAGCAGTCTTTGTATTAGAAGAGCTGTTTTGGTGTCATGGGCAGATGCAGCTGTCTTATAAGGAGGGACTATGTACAGTCTTCATATTGCTTTCTGCGTGTTAAGCCCTCTGCATATCCAAGGCTGGGATGACTCAGTCCAGCATTATAAATTGTGATGTCTTTGTAACATTTTAGTTGCATATTTTCTTTTAACTGTCAGCAGCAGGAGACAAATTATAACACTAAGAAGTAACTTTCATTTTAGAATGGTGCTTTTCTAGCCATGTAACTGAAAGGTGAAAGAGTTAAAAGGAAGATGGAAACCCTCAGTCATCCCTGTCACTTTTTGCTTTTGGGCTTTTAAGGTTGTTTTCTGACTTGTTGAACACTTGCAGCTAGCAAGCCCCATTACTAGAAGGCTCATCAGCCAAATACCACTTTTCATCCTCTGCTGTTGACGAAGTTAACAGCCTATAGAGTCAGGCTGTTCTTACAAGAAAAGGTATCAGCAATAGTAGTGCTCATGATAGCCCACACTGATCTCCTAGAATCACAGAATTCTTTTCCCTGATTGTCAGTATTAGTTATATTGCAGTCTGTCTCCTTGATGTGCTTAAGTATGGATGATGATGGTCTGTACCCCCTGAAACCCTCAGACTCCTCCTCATAAACCATTATCAGCTGCATCACAGTGTAATTCCCCAAGAGACAGTGAAGTAGTTTGACATTTTCACACGAGGAACTGATGACCTGTTGTGTTTTAGCTTAGTGGTAAGTTGCCCCATAATGGCAGAAGATACTTCGAGGACAAATGTGTGCTTCAGAGAGGAAGTGACTATGCAGAATGATGGCCACAGCAAAGCTGCAGTGCAGGGACACACTAACTGAGTTCTTTGGCCAGCAGAGAGAGTTCCTTGAGGCCAAAGTATCAAGCAAACTCGTAACAGCAGAACACAGGGTGCTTCTGTAGTGGGGATGTCTCTTGGGGTAAGCAGATGGAAGTCCAAAATATCCTTTCATACATGGAATGAAATCTTTATTGCCTGTCTTTCTAGACAATGAAGGTGATCAGAATCTTCATACAAAAATCTATCCAAGACAAAAGTAAATTTTCTGACCTGATCATTGTCACGTCTTCCACTATCAAGACTATTTCCCATCTGATTTCTTCTGTCATGCCTGCTCTGTGAAGAGGTAATTTATTTCTGGTACCTAGTAGAATCATTTTATAATATTTATTTTTCTGTTGTTTTTGTTATTTATAGTATCACTACAATATCTGAATGATATCAGCAATACTTGTGGTTTCAAGGAATTCGTGATTCCTAACACAAAGAAACTATAATCTACTGAAAATTATGTTAGTCAGATGCTCCATTCTGAGTATTATCTGCAACTTGAGAGAATTAGTTTGTAATACGATCTCTTTTCTGAATATCTGAAATATGAGGTTTTCAAAGGCCAACAAATAACAACTGTATATTGAAGTTTCACTTTTTAAATTCATTGTTTTCCTCATCACATTTCATATGAAGCACAGGGAAGAAATGAACGGAACTAGCAGGGATTCCTGAGGTCATTGAGTTTGGTTTTTTCCCATGGGAATATGGCTAGGATTTTTTTGACTAATACTGTATTGCAATGATTATAAAAAGTGAAGGGAGTGGCTACTGTTTCTGCATGCATGCTAATACTTGCTCCACAGGCAGTTACCTAAGAGTCAGTGGTAAAGATTACTGCAGACTGTACATCCTGCAGATCAGCTAAAATAATCTTTGCCCATGTGAATTACTCATTAGATGAAATAAAAGATTCTCTTTCTTTTCTTATGTGGAATTAAGGAAGAGAAAACATTTTTTCCTCTAAATTCCTCTATAAAATGTTGGTTATTAGCAACAAACAGATGCTAAAAAGCACACTTAAAGCCTGATTGAGAAATACTACCATGGTTGGTCATGGAAGGGATTTGTAAGGGTCCTGTGTGACTTAACTAGTCCTTTGTCAACTGAGTCTCCTGATGAGACTGTACCTTCCACCACACACTAACGTTTACCCATTACTGAGTAATTACTGAGAGAGCAGAGCTGTAAATAAAGATAAATATGTAGATACCAATTGCTGTTAGATCAGATGTTTGTTTCCTATCTTTTGTTGTTCAAGATATGCTCTTTAGAGATATTGTTGTCTCTAGGACAGAATAGATCTCTCTCCCTGGCTTGTATAGAACACCTCTCTCTTAAGGAAATTGACACAGTTATTCCAATTTGTCTGCTGGCCTGTGATGCTATAAGGTGGTTGTGGAATTGTAATCTTGGAGGATTGCTTTTGGGTAGGGATGGGTACAAGGAAGCAGCCTAGTATATCCCTCCAAGGTGTCCTCCAAGCCTTGGAAGGATCTGACTGTAGCTCCAAATCAGGAGAGCATGTTTTTGTAGTTTGTGGTATTTAAGTAAACCTAATATGCCATCTGATGTGCTGAAGGGTCTCTGCGTATCTGAACTGCTGGGTGTGTTCTCACCTCTATTTACCATGATAGGCAGGGCAAGGATTTCTGGCCTCTTTAAATGAACCATGGTGGGGTTGGGAGAGGTAAAGGCAACAGCTTTTTGCCGAGATACGACTGCAGTGGTTCACCAACTCAGACTTTTGCTGTGGTGTCCCAATTACACTGACAAGAATGAAGAGACAGGTGTTTATTTGGAGAGGTGTCTGCAGAAGAAATGCGTTTAAGCTTTGTTCTTGAATATTCCCAAAGGTTAGGAAAATCCAGATCAGGAATCCAAAACTTTGAAGTATAGCTCTGTTTTCTTCAGGCATCAGATGAAATAATATTGCAGAATAGTCTGACTTGGAAGGGAGCCACAATGATCATCAAGTCGAACTCTCGAGTGAAAGGCCCATATAGAGATTGAAGCCACAATCTTGGCATTATTAGCACCTTGCTCTAACCAGCTGAACTAATCTCAGGGTCAGCTGGAAGGGTCCAACAGTGCAGTTCTTCACTAGACATCAAGTGTGAAGGAAGAGTTGTTTCTTTTTCAGTAGGGTACTTGAATGAGCAGAGCTGCTGGTAAGAGGTCTAAAATCTGCAATGCTAGTGCAGTATCACCACTCCCAGGATTTCTTGTTGTTTTTAAGCTGTTTAATGGAGGATGAAAATTTGGTTCTACTGGCCCAACTGGAAAATACATGTTCTGTTAGATTAAACCAGAATGCATCCTATTGTTTTATAAGCAAACAAGAAAATGTGAAGAGCAGCCCACGCATCATCTGTAAATCTATACCATGTGGTAGAGATGTATTTCTGTCTCTTATTTAAAGGTGGAGATATGTTTTGGGGCCTGGCTTGATGGTTTTTTGTGAGGGAATTGAGTGTTCTCAAATCCTAAAGCCACAGCAGTGTGAAGAGTAAAATGGAGTGGTAGAGCACTGGGGTGGACTGTATTGGGAGGTTGTGTAACCTTTGTTGTTGTTCTTAAAAACAGGCCAGACAAAAAGGTTTAGTACTTTAACAGTGGTTGATCCTGCCTTGGCAAAGGCATGGCCTTGTCAGTCTCCCAGGGTCAACTTCAGCCTTATTTTCTGTAATTCTGTGAAAGGATAGAATTGTTGGTTTTGTTATTATAATTATTATTTCTGTTACTACCATTTGAGAAATACTTCTCAGAGATCAGGCGTTGCCTGGTGCTATACTTTTATGTGAGAGAAGGATGGTCTTGCCCTCAGAGAGCTTACAAATGTGAGCCAAGAAGCAGTGGCTAGTGCGGACAGCTGAGGGAATACAGTAAGGAGCAATGAGATGCTATTGATCAGCAGGATAGGCAGTACTCATAATACATCAGCAGCCTAACTGCTGTCAGATTTTTGCAGGCATCATGGCTAAGGAGAGTTTGAAGGAGGATAATGAGGAAGCTTTGCAAATGAAATCTCCAGGCTCCCACTGTCTCTGCTCCAGAGCTGGGCAGCAGTGGGATAATGGTTTGCCTCCCACTTCTGACTGTTCTTGTGTCCCCACCTGCCGCTGCCCACTCTCACTGAGGGCACAAGTGGTCCTCTTCCTAACTTGCTTCTACCCTGTATTGTGGCAGGATGGCAGGAGACGGAGCCAGAAAAAGGCCTGGCCCTCTATCTCACATGCTGTGGGATCTCTTCCAGTGACAAGAAGTAAAGTTGATGAGTCTGTATCGAGACAGTGAAGTGACCCCCGTGCTGCTCCACATAATTAATAAATAAAGCACAGGGGGAGTTTTTGCCATGCTGGCTGCTATGACAGGGCTGTCTACGGTGCACTTAAGCATTAAATGACCAATTTCTGTCAGACTAACTTCCCAAGCCTCTCTCTCTCTCTCGCACACACACACAAAGCTAGCTTCCTCGCTCCCTGCACTTGGAGTTTTTCAGCAACTGATGGCTCCTGGTTCATTTCTGTGGAATTAATTGGTCCCTGAATGAATTCTGTTGACAGGGCAATTTATCATGTGTTTGGGTTGACAGTGTTGGATACCGGTAAAGGGGGGGAGTGGTGTGTGAGTAGGATGAGGGGAGATGGACAGGATGGGGGTGGGTGGGAGGATGAAGAAGAGGAGGAGTAGAAGAAAGGAGAGGTGGAGGAGGAGATTGCTTAAAAAATAAAATCAAAGAAGAAAAATTCTATTCCTCATTGGCAGTCTTCATTACAACTCGGTGCAATGGATAATGCACAAGAAGGATTGGGAGAAGAAGGGGAGAGGAAGGGAGTGCCACTTGTCTTGTAATGGGAGTCATGATGCTGCTTTTCCACAATTTGCACCATAGCTTGGGAGGGAAAAAAAAAGGAAGAAAAAACCTCAACAATAAAAGCTCATAGTTGTTCTGTGGTGTCTCTGGGGCTCAGCCAGAAGCCTCCACCTGTAATGCCTACATCTCTATTTCTCCTTCATACCAAAGTGAGTGGGAAGCTAGAGACACATCTGGCTATCCCTCAAAACCCTGATAGGTGCCCAAATACTGTTTCAGTAGGTACTGAGTGATGTCTAGCACCTTGTGATGCATTAGTATCTGTCATTGCCAGGGACATTCAAGAAGGAATCACTTCTTGAAAAACAAATTCTGTGATTTGGGTTCCCAGTTTTCTCTCTGTATGGGTCAGAAAGGGGTGCCCATATATGCCACTGATGATCCCAGGTTACATCATTTCATATTGTCCAAGATTGTCTCAATGCAGGAATTCCCAATATAATTAAAATTATATAATCTTTATATTTTCATTAAAATGTCGAGACTCTGGCATATGGATTCAATTTCTAGTCAGAGCAATGTAGATGACCACTTCAGTGCTTTTGACTTCACAGCTTCTGAATGCAGAAGAGTGGGTATGCATGCACATGCTTGTGCCACAGCATGGATAATGTTAAAACCAAAGAAAAACAGAAAGAAATTCAATTTGGGTGCAACAAAATATTTGCATAAATATTAAATGGATTTTTAAATTATGTATCTTCTAGGAATCTTTGAGTGTCCTAAAGAGATGTACTACAGACTTGGTCGGGGGAGACAGGTCTGTGAAGTGTTGGTTGTATGCGTGGGTAGAGGACAGGCTTCATTAGCTTCATCTTCACCTCTGTCTCCTCCCGTAGATTTCTCTCCACTGTGAGTATGATGTATCAAAATACTAAATGCTGAGATCTGTGGAAGAGTTTCCAGTAGCTTTTCTGCTCATCTAACTGCAAGCAGCATTAAGTCAGATCTCAGCATTGCTGAAATGGCCATCCAGAGCCTTTAGCTGCAGGCTAGTGGGGCCTGTCTTGGTTTTGGAGCACTGTGGCTCAGTTTACCAGCATTCAGTCATCATTTTTGTCTTGGGACCCAAGGGGTCATCAGTCCAGCTGTCAAAATGAGTGCCCATATCATAAACAGCCTGGAGACAGAACTGGAATTTGAGTGGCAAGCCCCAAACTGGGGGTGGTAAGACACAACGGTGTGTGGTAGATGGTCTCTCTCTTGTTTTGTTCAGTTATATTAAATGCAAATGCAAATATAATTCTCATCTGGTAAAAATTATGCAACTGAGCTTTGAAGAGACCGACTGCTTGTTTATGATTATCTTTACATTGTTGTTTTTATCCTGGGTTGGGTCAAGCCTCTAGCCTGCATCCTGCCAGACAGCATATGAGCATCAGAACTTCTAGGGTGCTAAAAGAAACTAGGTTGGGTGAGGAGATGTAGGAAGCCAGCAGCTGTCATAGTAAAACTGTAAAGGATTTGAGACAGTCTTTTTGTAGAGCCCCCAAGATTTCTGCCAGTTAGAAAGCCATTTAAAATTACTGTGCTAAGAGCAAGCGTACAGGAAAGAACATAGGCATTGTCTCTTTTATTTAGCGTGACTCCACACACAGACATAAAGTCTAAATTCATGTTATTTATAAAGGGATTTTTTTCCTCATTAAAAGTAAGATTAGTAGTATTACAGTTTATAAATACGAACAAAAAATGAAGGCCATATAGTTTGGTAGCAAAGAACTCTGCAACATGGTTTGACCATGGTTTAGTATCTGCAAAGATCCAGCACCTATAAGTTGATACCAGGTAAATTCAACCAGAAAAACTGTGCATATTTCCAACAGTGCAGGTAATCAGCTGTCAAAATATTACAGTTAGGGTTCACTGTATTTTCCAGCACTTGAACCTTTACAGTTGGTAGCAAATGTTCCTCAGAAACAGATTCTTCTACTCCAACTCCAGCTATTGGACCCACGGCAGGAATTAATTCAGAGCAGCCCTATGAGTATCTCATATCAGAGGCCAGACAAGATGATCACAGTGCAATAGGAGTCTCCTCTGGGGTAGCTGTGGCAATGAACTTGAAAACAGCTATCTTAAACGTCAACGCCTGATTCCAGTTTCACTTGCACACTGTTTACATGAATGTAACTCTTTTGACTTCAGATGGCTGACTGACAGTGGTGCATACAGAAGGCAAATCAAGCTTCTGAGAAAAACGGTTATGATCAGGCTGTCCTGAGCCAGTGAGGTGAACATGACATAGGACACATTAAAGGAGTAAATGGGCGTATTTTCTCCTCTAACACTGCATCTTTGAGACAGAAACACAAACATTTTTATTTAAAAATTACCCCTAAAAATTTAAAAGAGACAGTAAACCTGAAATAATGCAAATCTTTCTGCATTGTGAAATACAGATGAAAAAACTCCTGAAGAGGCAGTGATTCAAAACTGAACTCTGCATAAAATACTGCAAACAAAATGAACCAAAATAAGCTCCAAGAGGGCATTTAGAACTAACCAGGATATAACAGGTAGCTAAAGCAGCAAGACAAATTACTTAAAATTATTCAATATTCAGCTCCTGCAGCAGGCCCCATTATTAGAAATGTATGCCAAAGTTGCAGGCTGTTTCCTCCCTTTTAATGGTATTCCTGTAGATTTAGGGGTATACAGTTTGTAAGACATGCTAATGTTTTGCCTGGTCGACCATCTCTAGTAGTAGTCTCAACAGATTCTTTACAGGAAGGTAGAACTGTGCAATAGGCAGACACAGGAATCTCCTGCAGTTTGTTGCGAGCACACATAATCTGCAGAATGCTTGTTGAGTGCTCATAACTTTGGATATTTTCCAAACAGTTTGTAAAACTATTCAGTCTTTTCTGGAATCTTGGTAACTTCCTGTGGTTACAAATTCAGTTGGTCAAAATACAAACTGTTGGGGAAAAATTTTAATCAGCTTTTAATTTGCTGCTTTGTAATTTAATCAATTGCCATATTTTTCTTGTGTTCTTGTGACCTGCAGATTCTGGTTCTGCTAAGTAAGCCTGTGGCTTATCTTCTGGGGAGTGCTTAGGAACCATTCTGATGAATTCCAATTAAGAGTCTTTCTGACACCAGGGGATGCAGAGGTCAAAGAATGCCCTGAGCAGCACAGCAACAGACCATGTGGAGCACAGATATAGGTAAGAAAATGTCACAATTATAAAATTGAACAGAAAATTCCTGAAGACATGAAAAGCATTTGAATTTGGAAGGATCTTTGAGTGAATGGTGTAGCTAAGATTTCTGCCTGGAGACCTGAAGAACTATGTAAAGATTCTTGTATACTTGGTGGAAGAAGTGATACCAATGCTATGCCTCATTTATGTACTGACTAATTTGGAATGGAGGTTTAGAGAAAGTTATGGATGGACTAATCAGAAAGAAGAGGTTTTTATTCATGTGTGACTTGTAAGGAAGAATTATTGTGGTTGCTTGAAGATAAGAGATCCCTGAGTGCCTTCTGGTGTGCTTGTGATTCAAGCAGGAGATGGCAGTGGTCTGCATAGCAACTTGTCTTTAAGCAACTCTGTTTATGGGAGTAAAAAGGAATTCAGGGGACTAACCTCATGGCCAAGCAGATACTCAGTCAGGAGCCGAACTGACAGATTCTGACTGACATTTGTAGAGTCAACCTCTGTCTTTAGCACAGCACAGGTAACTTGTCATACCAATACTGCAGCGTTAACTGAGCTTGATAGGAACTCTGCAATGAGTCTGAGTTAACAGAAAGCACAGAAAGGTAAAATCTCATTGCTCAAGGTGAGAACCATAACTGATTGTACGTACAAGTCAGTTGCTATCCATATTATGTATTTTCAAATACTGGAGTCATGCCTGAATTCACTGCAGAAACTTCTGTGAGTAGCAGTCTGCTACTTTGGCAGCCCAGAGAGTAGCATGAAGGAGTTCTTTTGCACTGTGTTTGTTCGAGGGACATGAAGTCCTCCATGGAGGAGGTATGGCTGGTGCTTTTGGTTTTAAACTGTTTACCCCCCTCCTTCTAAGAACCATTTTCTTCTGTCTTTGGCTTCTTCAGTCTGGACTGTATCTTAGGTGACTTGTTCAGCATTCGAGTAAGAGGTTGATAAAAGCTCATTTTGGGGAAAAAATACAATATAATGGGGATAGATGGCAGAAACAATATGTTATTATTTTGGCCCTGCTAACCAAAACTAGAATCCTGCCTTTTTTTCCGAGGTTGATCAGTTTAGGAGCAAGCCATATTAGACACACTGCCCACTAGTTTTGGGTACCTAAGGACTGCCAGGAAAAATGTCTTCTGTCTTTGCTAAGCAAATCAGATGATCAGTGGCTTACGGATTTACCATGCTTTTAAATAGCATTAGTGGGACACAGTGAGAGGACCTGCAATCACAACACTAACGTCTGAAGAGAAGGAGCATAAGGAAGTTCTTGCATCTCTATGATTGTTGCCAGTATGCATTTCCTCTGTTAGCAGCATGGGGTATTTCAAACTGAGTGTCTGTTTTGGCAAATTAAGAACTGTTCTTGAGCATAAACCACATTCACTTGTCTAAGCTTCCAGCTGCCTTCTGAGGCTTTTGGTTGGCCATTTAACGTGGGCTCTGATGCTTGCTGTTAACATACATAAATAGATATATATTGCACAAAAACCACATGTTCTATGCGTAAGCAACCAAATAATCCAGGCTCAACTTTTCTGTGTTCTGAGTGGTTGTGCAAGGGAAGAGATACACCAAGCTTTGATTTTCCTGAATTAAAACCTTTGTAGTTCAGAGATGACAAAAAACCCCTAGTACCCTTGCCAATGTATGACTCACTTAGAAGGAAAGACTCCAAAAAGCCTTCCAGTTATCTTAGAACAGAACACAAAAATGACGAGGCCCAGCATTGTGATATGACCACGGAAGTATCTTCCTTTCCCTGAAGACTCTTCACCATGGGTCTCAAGTGTTCTGGTGTCTCCCTCTCTTCTGAGGGAATGGATGATATCTGTGCTCAGGCTCAGCTTGGGAATGCAAACAGGTCTCAGAGCAAATAAAAATGTTATTATTTTTTTAGTTTTGTTGTGTTGCAAAATATAAATGAAGATGTAAAACACATGAATAAACAAACAATAATGAGTCAAAATAAGCAATCCATACTCAAAGACAAAACTAGAAAGGCACATTTAACAATACTGGAGATATTGATAAAGACTGTGACAACTTTCCAGAATCGAAGACTGTTCTGAGTTACTTTTAGTTTTATTTCCACTCTCTCTCCCCTCTTTTGGTGGGAACTTCACATCTGGCACTATGACCCAGAGCAGGATTTTCCAGGAAGTCAGTAATTTCAGAGAACTTGCCTTCAAGGAGAAGAAATGTTCAGCATCACCTGGGTGTTTCACAACAATGGTATTTTGTGGCCTTTTCCCCCAAAATATTTTGCTGTTCAAAGTTTATTTCATGGGAGCTCTTTGAGACTTCTGGAGTGGGCCAGGAGCCTGCTATGTTACCTGCTGTGCAAACGCAAAGCAACAAGAGAATTTCTGCTGCAGATAGTAGTATCTAAATCTAGTGAGAGTGATCACCGGATCCAGACAGAAGGGGGAGCACAATTAAACAGCTGGAGCACAGGGTATACTTTAATTTTGTTCTGATTTATACCAAAACCTAAAAAGAAGTTGAATCGTGAATATGTAATCTAGATGGTAGAGGAACAGGGTGAGATTTTTCCTAATCAACCTAAACCCCATAATTTTCAAAGGAGAGCAAGTTAAAAATAAATGAATTAATTAAAGCTAAGGTCTGAGTAGATAGAGAAAAAAATAATGGATAGATTTTCAGGGATCTTTAACAAAAAAAATTCAGGAAAGCTAAAACTCAGTGTATAATGTGCAACTGAGTGTCCGAACACTTTTCAAAGCCTTCTAGTAAAAATACTGACCTGGACATACCTACATACCTAGCTCACATTTGGACCCTTTAGAAGAGCTGGTCACAACTGCAGAAACTGAGCCTTTGGAATATTTTGACAAAGGTGAAACCAAGTAACAAAAGATTATACAGTTCAGAATACTGGTCAGTTTCTTATAGTTGTTGGGCAGTGAACCTTCAAAACAGAGTCCTGGGACGGGAATAAACCATGGAAGGAATTCCACTTCTGTGTGCATCTGCAACAAGAAAAGATGCTCATGAATGGGAAAAGTGCTGGGCTGTTGGTGATTCTGGGAAACCTTTGGTGTTTGGTTAGATCCTAGAGTATGAGCTACATTTTAGAGAGCTGCTTTTGGAAATCTTGGCCAAGTGTCTCCCAAAACACTGAAATTAAATAACGGCTTTATGGCCATTCTTTGGCCTATTGGTGTGTTTCTCTGAGTGACCTCTCTGTTAGCACTTTATTTCCGCAATGCAGCATTATAAAGTTTCTCTTCTATTTTGTCACAGTGTTTTCCAATTCATTTGCTTAGACATTCTATGTATTACATGTATGTATCCCCCTGCCAGAAAATGATGCAGCAGGTAGAGAACCTGGGTTGAAGATTCACTATCTTTTCTTTCATTTAGTTTCTCAAGAATCTGTAAAAAAAAAAAAAAAANTAGTCTATTTGATGAGGGCTCCCTTTGCTTTTATCCATATCTGCATAAAGGGCAGGAGGATCCAGTGTGCTGGCAGAGCTGGTGAGATTTATGTGTTGTTTCTTTGCTGTCAATGATCAGGTGAGCAGCACTGAATGAGTCACTTTCCCTTTCAGTTTTGTCTAATGCTAAGTAGGTGGGTCAGGACAGGAATGATATCTTAGTGTGTACAGTATATAATGCACAGAATAATTGTCTCAGTATCCGTAGGTGATAGTAATATGGTTCATAGTCACAGTTTGTAATGTTTCCTTCCAAGACTGCAGTCGTTGGCTGTGTTACTTTGTGTACTCACTCAGTACCCTGTAACCTGCCTCCTAAAAGCAGTCTTTTAGCAGTCTTTTCAAGACCTCAAACGCTGAGGTACAGATCATATTTTGACCTTATATGTGTAGCCCAGTAAATGTGTATGTGAAAGCTAACTAGTATCACCTGGTCAATGTTTTACCAGATTCATCTCACATGAAAATCTGTACTTTGTATGCTCAGTTTGGCAAGTCTCAAACACTCAGGAAGTAAGAGTAATGACATGAGCTTTAATGTAATAAAGAGCTTTTTTGCAGGTTTTTTTTAAGCTTTTTGTCTTTTATTTTTGAACCTGTAATTGACACTGGATGGTACAACCAAAAGAACTCACAACTGTTTTAGGGAGGCTGAGATTTCAATCTTTTATCACATATCCTTCTTGGAGCAAAAGCAGAAAACTTTGATGAGACTTGTAAGGCAACTGTGAGAAATAGTCATGTACCGTATTCTGATTTTGAGAGAACTGTTTGGCTGCTGCACTGCCAAGATAATTACAGTGATACCTGCAAACAGTGTAAGTGACGTACAATGGCAGTGCTGTTCTGAGCAAAACAAAGTAGAAAGAGAAAATACAGGTACCTGAGATGAGGTTTGTGATGAGGTGCCTAAGAGGCAACATAAATCCACCATCAAGCAACAGCTCTGTGGAAGAAAAAGTTTCTTGATTGGTTCAATGGCAACCTAAAGCAAGTATGCAAATGAGAACACTTCAAAAACAATTTTAAATCAGTTTTTGGAAAGCAAAAGAAAAAAGTAATAACAATTTGGCTCCCTTTTTTTTGGGCAGACAGCAGAGTTCAGAATCTTCCAGTGAAAACTGGACAAGTTGAGATGTCCTATGAAGTTTTGCTTTCTCTAGGGATTGTTCCCAGAGTATCATCAGCTCCTAAGTGCCAGCTCCTCTCAAGTCCCATGGTGTGAGCTGTTCATCTTTGCTGCCATTTTATTCCCTATTTTATGAAATGCTTCCTTTGACATGCAAACAGTTTGCAATTCCCTTCTTTCCTAGGAGACAGGTAGAAATACCTTCTCTGCTTCTTCTCAGTGGGTGATCAGATAGGCACGGTGGCACAGCAGCTTTGGAAAGGGGTTTGGAATGTGTCCTGTCTCTCCTCTGTGGTATTGTGGCTTAGTTCCCAGAGCCCCAGGGATACAGCATGTCACTTTTACTGCTCCTGCTACATCCTTTTAGCCACCAGAAAACCTGCAGTTTAAGAAATCAAAGAGTTTGCTTAAGATGAGAAAAAAGCATTTCCAGAACAAAAGGTGATGCCAGTTCCTTGCCTCCCACCAGTGCTATGAGGAAGGAGCCAAGCTGCAGATTGTACTGAAAGTGAGAAGGGTAAACTCCCCCTTTCTCCTTTCCCATCCCAGCCCCAACCCAGCCCCCAGTAAGGCTTCATCTCTCTGGGAATGGAGTCCCTCTGAGCATGATGCTGAGCCAGAGGAGTGACAGGTGCCTCCTGATATGCCTAAATGAGAAGAACCAATCGGAGGAGCCTGCCCAGCTTTTGTTGTCATCTGGCTTTGCTCACGAAAGATGAGTTTGATTGACAGATGCATCAAGGTTCACAGTTTATTGGTTTTTGCAAAAGAGCCAGATCTGCCAATTTAGACAGGGGAGTGACACAAAACTTTCCATCTAAATGGACTAATTTTACCACAGGGAATTCCCAGGCAGAGCGCTCCAAGGCAGGCGCAGTCCTGTTTTATTTTTTAACAAGGACTGAATGACAAATATAAACGACAGTTCTAGGCTGACGGAGCATCAGCATTTGACACTTCACAGGGGAGCGGTGAAATAAACAATAGGCAGAGAAATTGAATTAGAATCAGATGAGAGTCAGCTAGAGAGGGAGAGGAGGGCCTGATTCTCTACCAAATCATTTATAAAAGAGCAAACTGAATACTAAGTAGCTATAACATGTTCACATCCTGGTTTATTAGCAAATTTAACCAACTTGCATATTATACTTGCTTAATGTTAATGCGTTGCTGCTCAAAGGTGGATGGTAGGGAGTGTAAAAGGAGTTTCTGTTCATGATGGTGCAAACCTCTTGTCCTAATCTTACCCTGTTACTAATAGACTCTACCAAGTTAGAGAGCAAAAAAATGTCAAGTTGATTTAATTTCTCTCCTGTTCCCTCTGGCACATTGCCTGCAGAGTTCTGTCCAGTCTTCCTGTATTCTGGCACTTACTAAGTTTTGGGCACCCAGCTTTGCAGCCTTGGCTCATTTCTTTTTCTGCTCTGTTTTTTCGCTGGGACTTTTCAAGTTCAAACAGGCAATTCATGACATTTTAAGGAGAATGGTTCTGTGCAGAGTCTGTTTGGAACTTTCTGAGTGTGGACCATATCTGCTTGAGATAAAAGGTTGGCTCAGCTGGTAGCATTAGCAAGCTATTATTCTATTTCTACTCAGTTTTGGCAGGGGGATAGGATATATAAACTTTCCCGATGGGTTAGACAGCTAACTGTTAGCTAGATGTTGCTTGGTTAAAATTTGGGTTCCTGGATTTTATGTCATGTTTTGAGATTTGAAGCATATCTAGAGAAGTGATTTTCAATCTTTTTCAATTAGCAAACAGTAAGAACAAAAAAACAAGCAGCAGAAAAATAGCTTCCTGTACAGTGCATCTATGTCCGTAAGCTCACCTTTCCCAGTTACATTAAAAGCATTTTCCTTAAAAATAAACTAGTGATTTTAAAAGTGTAAGCTAAAAACTACTGATCTTGATGTTAGAGAAAGCAGCATGAAAGTAAGGGGCTTTGGACTGATTTGCTTGGTAATGATGATTTGACTTTCATATATGAGTCTGTAAAGTATATATGTGGAAGCTGCCTGATTAGCTAGGCACTATAACTAACCATTGCTGATGTATTAAGGAGGTTCCAAATGCAGCTCTCTGGTTAAAACAGGATTCTCATGGATGCTGACATGAAAAAAAAAAGCTTCTTTTTTCTGTACAGAGAGGTTCTCTACTTGTGTGAAGTTTCACTCTGTTCAGTCCATTCGAGTTTTCTGTGTAGGTTTCATTTGTATTCCTTTCAAAAGTGTTCAACAGGATGTGTTTGAAATTAGTCTCTAGTTAAAAGTCATTACAGAATCATAGAATGTTTTGGGTTGGAAGGAACCTTAAATATCATTTAGTTCCAGCTCCCCTGCCATGGTTGAGGATGCCCCCCCTCTAGACCTCTAGGTTGCTGAGAGCCCCCTCCAACCTGGCTTCGAACGCTTCCATGGATGGGGCATCCACAACTTCTCTGGGCAACCTGTTCTAATGTATCGCCACCTTCAAAGTCAAGCATGACTTCCTAATATCTAATGTAAATCTATCTTCTTTCAGTTTGAAAAAGAACCCCAACACCAAACAAACCCCCTCAAAACAGTCCCTTACAGCTTTTCTCACAATGGTCAGAAGCCATAGGTGGCTGCAGTTTCAGAGGGTCAGGCATTTGCTTACGAGCTCTGGCAGCAGAAAGTTAAGATGCCGGTAGTAAAGATGAATGTTGCCTCCTTCCTGAAACCTGGTGTTCCTGTCAGAGTAGTAAAGGGGACTTTGGAGAACAATGAAAGCAGTAAGGATGGAGAAGGTCCTTTGAATGTGTGGGGGAAAGGGAGTAGTGTGGAGTAGCCAGCAGTACCTGAGCATGGAATGTGGTGTGCTGGATGCTCTCCCCAGTATGCATAAGAAACACGTGGGGGTTTCTACCTGGGAGGGTAGGAGGCAGAGAAGGAGGAAGGGAGTTTACAGAGAATCCACGTTTTCCTCATGGTGAGCAATATCAGGAGTCAACATGCCTGGGGCAGAACTGGCATGGCACGGAAAGGGATCTTCAAGGAAGGGCATGGCAGGAGACAGAGCTTGCAAGAAGCAGCCAAGGTTGACAAGAGGGGTTCTCCTGCTATAAGGATAAGAACCAGTGGGAAACAGTCCTTTCCAAGCTGCTACTACAGAACAGAACGAATTTGCAGGTAGAATTTTGAACCTGAAATTATCAAATATGCTTTGGATGGCATCTTCCACCAAAATGTCACACAGGAGAAAACAGGAAAAAACCCAAGTCCTTGATAGGCTTTGATATCAAACCAGCTCTGTCAGCCTTGCCAGTAGTTACTGGGCCATTTCCAGATCTTGTGACATCTGATCTGCTTCCAAAAGCACTAAGCCACAAGGTCCCTGTGATGCAGTGAGATGCTTCCTTTTCACTAGAAGTGAATTTCTGACTCTTACAGAGGAAGAGGCACCATTAATAATGTAGCTGTAGATGTCTTGAGAACACTGAAATTAGAAGTAAAATAAAAGTTCTTTTGCATTTATTTTATATACATGTATATAAATATACATATATACAAAATGGTGTTATATACAAATTACATTATTTCTAATCAATCTTGTAATTTTTGTGTGTACTTGGATCATGATTTTTAAGTATGAGGTGCTGACAATAAAAACTTTACTTCACTGCAGACAGCACCTGAATCCTGTAAGTTAACTGTCCTGAGGATATTTCCAGCTCTTTTATAAAGCAGAGAAGAATTTATATACAGACTGTTTACTAGGCATATCTTCATTAACGGCTACTTTTTTAGTGAGCAGATCCTGCCCTTAATATTTTAGAGTATTTTCCTTTTCATACAGAGACCATTGTATAGATTTACTAGATTATAGTTTTCAAGATTATTTTTTTCCTTTAAAACATTGATACTATGTTTGCTGTTCTTCCATTTTTGCCACTCCCCAGGTCCTTCCAGTGTTTCAGTACCGATTGTATGTCCAGTAAATTCATCTGCCACCTAAATGAATACTTTCAGATGTGTATTATCTTTTCTTGCCTACACTCATTAAAGAGTGTATTTAGTTGAAAAGAAGGTTGCCATCATCTCAGAATGTTCAAACTTTTCTTTATTTTTCTTGTCCGAGTAATCATAAAGAGGATTTCTTTACTTAGTGTTGCATAAACCCTTACAATATCATTTTCCTCATTAGGAGACAGACTATGGTGCTCTTTTTAGTTTTATCACATAACATTTTCACACTGAGAACTCCCATTGATTATGCAGGATTATTAAAGGAACATAATACTAGTTTGAATGGTGGAAATAGCTCATTCATGCAAGTATTTATTTTTGCAATATATATAACTTCTTGAAAGTTGCAAAAGTTTTGCTGTAGTTCTACTGCCAGTTATGGAGACTTACACAGGAATGTCAGGGTGAAGATTTCTGGGCTGTATTTTGTGATACAAACCAGATAATCATGCTAGTTTCTAAATCATTCTTATAAGATTATTTTACCAGGATGAATTTTGAAAATCTGTTTTGCCTTCGTCTGACACATATATCTGGAGATTCTTAGCCTGTCTTTCACTTCTGACAGTGAATGTGCATTAATAATTTCCTTTGATTCCAGTCAATTTAGATCTAGGATTCATCTATCAATTTGCTGTTTGATTCTTATCACCTAAACTTTGGTAGAGAATTCTGATGCATAAAAAAATGTCAGAATTTGGGAATCCAGTTTTATTCCAGTTTTGAGTGCAAGCCTATCCCTGCATCACATCCCAGGCCTGTCTGTCTTGCAGGCGGCAAACCCTGGGAACCTGAGCCCTCCAACTTCAGGAGAGTTGCCAGGCAGTTTTGCTGCAGTGTTGTGAAAATTGAATTGCTTTTACAGTCTGTTTGGATTTCAACAAATTGACTTTCACTTATGGAGGATGTCCTGTTGGGGGATTTTCAGCCTATGCTATTAATACTGCAAGGGAAAAATAGAAAATTAAACAAAAGGAAATGCTTTAACTCTCTGATGAGCAAAAGTATTTGATTTCATGACAGCACTTACATGCAAGCTTTCCTTAAGATATCCATGCACTGGCAGAAAATAGGGCCCACTGGCTTTCATGAGCTGTTGTGAAAGTATTTTATAATGACTAAAAATTGTAGGAGCAAAATTGATTTGGTCCAGCCTGGCTTCTTGCAACATTTTTAGTCTGCCTCTATGACCCTAAACTGCATATGACTTCCTGGAGAACTAATGCTTAACTGAGGAGAAATTGAGTGAATACCTCAGTATTTGGTATGTTTATAGCATACCTGAAAATAATGCTGAGCTGTTTGTTGGGCGGACAATGAATAGCTTGGAGAATGGGTTATTAATGACTTTACATTGGGTTTTGCTCCCCAATGACAGAGCCTAGACAGAGCCTCCCAGTTGGGGCTATAAGGAAACAAGCATAAAGGGGAAGGAGACTCTGGGCTTTACCCCACATCTTTGTGATGTTGTGGCTGCCCAATAACATTTTGATTTTCTGAACTACCTGGGGGTACCTGATGTGTTATGGATCACTGGGAATCAATTGAGTGAGATCAGTAGAAGAGGGAGTCCTGCTGGCAATGCATTGGAGCCCATGATGGCTGGTGGGGGTGCAGAGGCTGGATTGTACTGTAGGGTGTTGCAAGCATGTGGAGTGCCTTCCATCACGAAGCATGGTGGTTGTTAATTATCATAATGTTTACATGGTGCCCAAAGGGTGCCAGGTGCAACAAAGCAACATCCCAGAGACCTCAAGGGGAATCTATTGGAGAGTGAAGTGTTGGGGGAGTGGGGGAAGAGAGAGAGAGAAGGAGAGGGAAAGAGAAACAAGCCAGAAGCCACAAAAATGACATAGAAAAAAAAATTTGCTTTTATTTCTCATGTGCACAAAAAGAGAAAAGAAAAGAGTCAAACAGAACGGAAGTGATGAGGAAAAGCCAAGAGGGGCTGCAGAAGCCTAGAATGGATGTGACTCTGCACCTGGCACTGGCCCCCTCCCTCCCCGGTCTCATGTCTAGCTTAGCCTGGAGATCATCAGCAGAGCTGCTCTATGGTTACATTTGTTATCAGTTCTGTAATTGTCCTTTTGGTCTCTCCTTCCTGCTTTGCAAGTCTGCCACCATCCTGCGCTCAGCTAAGGAGCACACTGTGGTATTTGTGGGTCCCTCAGAAGCCCTCACCCTGTCAGTGCCAAAGGGGGCAGCTCAGCTATGATTCTTATTTCTTTTTCCAGAGGGGTGCTTTTCCTTAGGGACAAAAGGGTGTGGCGTTTTTCCAACAGTTCTGCAAAACAAAAATTCCTTTGGGAAAATGTTAATAAGCATATATAATTTTATACTCAAGAGAAGAAAGAGGTGCAGGGCATTTTGTTTTCCTTTCCTTGTTTAACATCCTCACATTCATGTTGTGATTAATTCTGAAGTCTTACTCTGAGTTTGATTCATTGCTACCGGTGGGTCAGAAAGCATGCAAACTTCTCCCTATTTCCACAGCAGCGCTCATTGCCACCAACTCCCCCCAACAGATTTAGAGGCCACAAGTGTCAGCTTTAATGCATCCACCTCATGCAATCCTCCCCACATCCCACTGGGCCAAAAGGATGTGAGAGCTTCAGAGAGCAGGACTCAAAGGTACTGCCCAGTTTTGAATGCCATGGTCTCTGTTGTTTCCAGCCAAGCACGGCACTTGAAAATTCACGAGATTCTTCCCCCATGATCAAGTAGAGACAGAGGAGACCCAGTCTCACAACATTTCGGCTTGGTCCATTAGATAAAGCAAACATAGCAACAGAACTAAGAATGACCTGAGAAGAAAGAAGTGAAGGGAGAGCTGAGGAAGAAGAATAAAGAAACAAAGAATGATTTGTGAGAAAAAGGAAAAGAGAGAAATGTAATGGAAACATTAATTATTATTCACAATAATGTTTAACATTTTGATAGAATTTTCTATCCAGAATCTCAAAGCACTGAGCCGGGGCTAATTAATTCAGCTGTGCAATCCCCCTGTGAACTAGAAACTGTTGTTATTCCCATTTTGCAGAGTATTGGAATTGAGGTGTGTGCAGAAATTGGACTTGAAAAAGGTTTTCTAGAGCCACAAGGAGAACTAGGGAGCTGGAGGTCCCAGATAACTGCTCTTGTATCAGTAATGCTCTTCCCTCCCTGGATAGAAAAGTACATTGGGAATGAGAAATAATAAAAGAGATGGATAGAAACTGAATGGAAAGAGGGTGTGAGAAAGATATGTGAGAAAGGTAAGAGACAGCAGAATGGAGGAGAGGTTTGAGTTATAGACTTCACTGGATTTTACATAATGACTTCTTCCTCCAATCCTTTTTCTTTTTTTCCTGTAACATTTTAAAACGAAAAATAATTTAAACCCCCCACCTATAACAAAGCAACTGTTGGCCTGCTGGGGAAAGGGTCCTTCCAAGGTTTGGCTGTTCCCTCAGGTTCCGGATTTGTGCTGTGCTTTATTGAACACATTGTTTTGTTTTCAGTGAGCACAACGAGACTTGCACAGTACACACAGCGTGTTCCTTATCTACAGGATGAGAAGAGGCTGTTTTAATAACTACCATGATGAAGATGGAGATGAACTTATATACAAGAGGAATTGCCTTCACATTACACACATTATCTTCCTACAAAGCAGCAATTGTTTTTTGCAAATAACATAATATTAAATAATTTGTAGAATTTTTGCGTTTCCTGCATAGTCCAGTCTAATGGAATCTAGATGAATATTGATGGTTTTCTTCTGCAAATATCACCACATAAATCCCCATGTCAGCTACTAGACTTGGGCTATAATACTGCTTTACAATGCATCCACCGACTGTAAATTAAAACAACCAACACAAGAAACTCTTTGGCAAATGTAATTCAGTACATTCGCATGAGGGTCTACAGATGGTGGTGGAAGAGGATTAGACTGCCCAGTCCTTTGCATAATTCTGCTTTCCTTTGAATTTTCCTGGTCAAACTACACGCTGTACTTATGAACTTTCCAGACTAATCCAATGCCTGGTGGAAATCCTCTTTTACCAGTGGAGTAAAACCAACAATAGATTTGACCCTTGGAGGGTCAAAGCTAGCCATGAGTGAGACAACTAAATCCTGCTTTCAGACCCTAGCTCTTGTCCTCAAGTTTGGTGAAACACCATTATAAAAATAAGCATTTCTGAGCTGCTGGCTTCTCCTGAGCTGGGCCCTGGGCTGCAGGTGGCCAAGTACGAGGTGCGACAGTCTCCTTTTCTCTAGCTTCCTCAGGAGCTTCTCTTTGCTTGTCCTGGGATTTATTGTCTCTGCACTGACTACCTGTTGAGTGAATCTGGGTGATGCACAAGTAGAGCAGAGGTTGTACTGAGAGACTAAAAGAGAGACCATTCTAACAGGGTTCAGCATCTATCTGGTGTCTGTGAAGGAGAACAGAAGGAGTGGTAAAAGCATATTTTTAGAAATTGCACAGAATTTTCTTCTCTCACAGAGTAAGATGAGACAACAGGCCAAATTCTGGTCTTGGTGACAGTGTAACAACTCTGCTATTTGCAGCAGGTTACTCAGAGGTAAGATGTGCAGAATGACACTTTTAATAGATTAGGAGTAACCTCTTTGATTTTATTCTGTACAGGAACAGACTTTAGCTCTATCTTCTATGTAAATGCCCCACAAATACCCTTATCATTTGGGCACCCCATTAAAGAAGACACAGACCTATAATCAGCTAAAGCCATGCAAAGGCTAAAAGAGTTAGGTGAAAGGGGCCTTTGGGATCAACACAGCTGTTTACTGATGGTGGATTTCATACGTACAAGTTAAACTTGGAGACAGAATACCGAGTCCACTACCACATCTTCTCAGAGGCTTGGAACTTTGGATTTTATACATGATATTGGCTGTACAGATTGCTCCACTGTTCACTTTTATGCCCTTTGGGGGTTTTATTCTCAATCCTGTCTTTGTCCATGGACAACAGCCCACGAGTTTTATCTGAAACCTCTCTAAAACAACAAGGATCTACTTTGGCAGACTTGATGCCCTGGGGACAGGCTATAGTTGCCTTCATGTTTTCTTTGAGTAATTTTTAGGAAGTGTCAGTGCAAGGAACAGTTTATGAGTTTGCTGACAATGCAAGAGTAATAAGCATTTCTATTGACAGTTAGCATTTTGCAGAACAGTGTTTGTCCATCACTTGGGAACCAAAATGAGCAGAGAATCCCTAGAGAATCATCAGGTGAGCATTTGGGATAAGGGGTAAATATTAGGGTGCACAATACAGGATTGAAGATGAAAAGATGGGGCTGTATATTGGGTCTGGCTGGTAGGATGCAAGCATATGGATTTGAATGGGGGCCTATAAATTAGTAGGTGTATGAGCAGACGGATGGGGAATCAAAGGGGGGCCCATATAGCAGGGCTATAATGGTTAGGAAATTAGGTGTTGGGCACAGGTAATGAGGTGGTCGTCACCGGCAGCGGAGATCTGGAGAATGGGTGTTGGGCATATCTAAAATTGCAAAAGTTGGGATGTGAGTGAACTGAAGTTGTCTCAGGTACAGAGTTTAAGGTAAAAGGACTGAAGGTTAAGGACTAGGGAACCAAGCAATTATCCCAACCAATCCTGAATTTGTCCATCTCAGTCTCAGCTGTCCAGAGGGCAATCAGATGGGCCCACATGAAGCCCCATACTTTCCACCACACAGCACAGTGAGAGCGCAGCTGGGCTTGTTTTCTTTGTTTGCCAACCAGTGACATGGAAAACGTTTGTTGCCTCAGAGTGCTTTTTTTTGTCAACTGATGTATTTGGTAACTTTGTCAGATGTGACTTGTCCACACTGCTCCCCAGAGAGAGGATTTGGGAAAGGAGGGGGAGGAGGAGGAGGAGGCGACGGGGTGGAGCTGGCATCCAATCCTCTCCAATACCATCATCCCACTGTAGTGCAAAACAGAAAGGAAACAAAACCCTAGAGTGAAAGAGGAGCATCAAACGTCAGAGGAACTCGTCTGCCATTCAGGTGGTGGGGAGAGATGGGACTTGGAGTTTTATTTTTGTAGGGTTTTTTAATTATTATTTTGGTTTTTTTGTTGGTTTTGTTTGCTTGGGTTTTTTAGAAAAGTGGGGATTTTTTTGTTCGTTTTTACAGACCTTCATGACAAAGCATAAAAACACAGTTATATTTATATATCTATTTATATATTTCTTCATTTCGTCGGTTTGTTTGTAAATGTTGCTCCATCCTCCTGTCTGAGCTGATTGTGTGTCACAGAAATTGTGGATGTATGTGTGAGGTTCCTCCCAACTCTGGCCTGCAAAGTCACCACCCGTGAGGTGCAGCCAACTCTGGGGGAATCCATGCTGGAAAGTGGGGATGAGGTGCACAGAGAACCCCTCATGGGGTGCAGATCATTACTTGGTCCTTTCTTCATTGCCAGATGGGCCAGGTCTCTGTGCTGCCATCTCTGCTCTAGCCAGACTGTTCCCTCTGTCCTGGGAAACAGGGTGAGCATCACAGGTTACACACACTCAAGAGTCCACCACGGAAGAGTATATCTTTGGGGAACAGTGTTTCATGAGTGGCATTCTCCCCTGTTTCCCTGGCCTTTACCGCTCCCAGAAAGGGGTCCTGTAAGGCAATGGTTGCCAGCTGCATTGCTTCCCAGTCCCCCTGGAGTCCTGGAAGCCGAAGGGACTTTGCATGGCTGAGCTTTACCCAGGGGTGTTGTAGGGTTCCCGCAGGGGAAGCCACTTGGCCGCAGGCTGTTCCTGGCGTGGGGGGAGCGGTCAGGGTGGAGGGCAGGGGGAGCGAGGGGGTCTCAGTCTCATGTGGTGAGTGCGTGGTCCGGCGCCTTCTTGGTGAAGAGGAAGGAACTGGACTGTGGGGAGGAACGGAGAAGGTCTCTTCACCCTTCCCAGGGATGGAGGGAGGTGATCAGACAGGTACAATGTGGAGGCCTAAGCTGTCGCCCTGCAGTTTCATGTGGTTTCCATGGTAACTAGTGGCGGTCATAGGCAGCGGCAGCAGTGGGAGGTGCGGAGCCCCGGGATGTGGCACTATAATAATAAGGGGAACCTGAAAGTTAACACAGGAGAAGAATGGACTGGTTGAAAGGACAAACAGTAAACAAAAAAAACCAAACCAAAACAAAAAACAGAAACAATCGAACTAAGAAAAGAAATAAAGGAGAACTGAAAAGAAACAGAAAGGTAGGAAGAAATAAAAGCAAAAGAACCAAAAGAGGAACTTGGAGACTGAGCTCCTAATGGGAGTAGGGAAAGGCAGTCAGTGGAAGCCAACTGAGGGCCACACTTCAGTGGATAGATGCTATTGTGGCCTCTAGATACGATGCCCCTCTACAAAAAGGAGATCCTTTTGCATCTTCTGACAATCAGTAAGTAAGCCCATGAGCATTTGTGCTGGTTTTGGCTGGGGTAGAGTTAGTTTTCTTCAGAGTGGCTGGTAAGGGGCTGTGTTTTGGATTTGTGCTGAGCACAGGGTTGATAATACAGAGACGTTTTTGTTATTGCTGAGCAGGGTTTACACAGAGCCAAGGCCTTTTCTGCTTTTTGCACTGCCATGCTGGTGAGGAGTCTGAGGGTGCATGGGAGGTTGGGAGGAGACACAGCCAGGACAGATGACCTGAACTGGCCAAAGGGATATTCCAGACCGGATAACATCATGGTCAGTATGTGAAGCAGGGGGAAAGAAGGAGGAAGGGGAGATGTTTGGAGTGACATTGTTTGTCTTTCCAGATAACCATTATGCATGATGGGACCCTGCTCTCCTGGGGATGGCTGAACACCTGCCTGCCCATGGGAAGCACTGAATTAATTCCTTGTTTTGCTTTTCTTGTGTGTGTGGCTTTTGCTTTCCCTATTCAACTGTCTGTATCTCAACCCAGGAGTTTTCTAGCTTTTATCCTTCGAATTCTCTCCCTGATCCTCCTGGTGGGGGAATGAACGAGTGGCTGCGTGGGGCTTAGCTAATGCCTGAGGCTAAACCACAACACACATCGCAGCACAAATAAGCCACACCTGATCCGTAGCCACAAGGCAAGTGTCAGGGCCAGATGTTCTGAGTGTACCTGACAAAGTATAATGAGTCACTTTTAAAACCACGAGGGGAGAAATGAAACAAAATTACAAGATTTTACTACTTGGGATTTGGGTCACATTTGGCCTGAAAGCTCTTTAGATGGTTATCGAATGTGTGTTAAATAGTGATTGATTATTAAGATCACATTTACTGAAGTTTAACAGCACTGGAATAAAATGTGCATCTATTATCCAGTTGTTAAACCTCAGTAAATATGTGGGTAATAATCACAACTGATTTATTTTACATACAATAAATCTCTTCCTATTCCCCTGCAAAGAAATGTTGTATTAGAAGCTAAAGTCTTGTAGGAGTTTTTTTCCCCTCTGAAAAAAACCCTGACTATTTCTGAGCATATTAGTTACTGGAGAGGGATATATATCCCTGCAAGAGAACTCTACTGCCTATTATAAACCTTGTGATGCAGCCTGTGTCCCACTCTTAACATTATTCCAACTGGTCCAATAGGATGAAATTCTATGGGATTTATAGATTCCCCAGGAACTGACTCTGGGTTTAGCTTGGGAGAGGAGTGAAGCCTTATGTGAATTTTTAACCAGGCCTTGAAAGGATGCTGGTTGTGGCCTAAAAGTAGCAGAACATAAATTTAACTTTTGATATAATCTGGAATAAACTGTGGATGCAGCCCATGGAGAAGCTGGAGATGAACTGGAGTTCTGAACTGTCTCATGAAAGAGGAATTGGCTTCAGAACTGATACAAAACATGCATGAGGTATATACCCATTTTGAACTGGACTGGAGAGTGAGGAAAAAGGCCTCTCACCTGCCCAAATACTTGAAAACCCTCCTCAGAAACAAACAAACAAAAAAAAAACCAAAGAAAAGAAAACAAAGAGACAAACAGAAGGAGCGCGAGGCTGGGGGTGTGCTGTGGGAAAGAGGTACTCACTTAGTAATGCAGGGTTGCTGAACCGCCAGGCCTCATTGTAGGTCGTGTACTGAGGGTGGCTGTAGGGGTTCCCTGAGAACTCGCTCCCTGGAAGAAACCAAGGAAGGTGTGAAATACAGTTAGGAATAAAGATTTACATGTGCTGTTCCATCAGACCAGTGTTCATGCTGAACCCATTTGCCAGCAGGAAAACTAGTGTATGTAGCTTCTTTGTCCATCTGGTACTCTGCCCTTAAGTCACTGCACTGCTTGTTCAGTGCAAAGTTGCTTACCCATACCATTAATCATCACAAGATTGACCTCTTCACAATCAAGAAATCAGTTCAAATTCAATAATACAAATAAATTATTAAAGTGGGGTTTTTTAGTTTCCTTATTTTTCATTGCCTTCTGTCTTCCAATTCTCAAGCTGCAGTAGGACTGCATATGCAAGCTTTTTATGCATTTAATTATCAGCTTTCTAATAACATCTAAGGTTCTCCAGTAGTGTCAAGACATCAGGTGTGGAAGGTTGATGGGTCAAGCTCACAAGAAACTCTTTGGAACTAGCAGTGCTGTTGACGGCAACATGTATTGCTAAGTTTTGTTATAGGGTACTGAGGGTGATGGCATAATTATGGAGAAGAGTATCATTCGTTTTTGGAAATGTTCTGAGTAGGCTGTGCTTAAATATAAAACAAAATGGAAAACACATTAATCACTTTCTTTCTTACTCTGGATGATGGTATTAGTTGGAAAAGTGATTCATACAAGATTAACCTCTCCTTTATGCTTAGTTAGTGGGTTATAGAGAAAATTTGCTGCATTCTGGCTCTGGAAAATAATTTTCTAATGATTAGCACTTTAGGTACTGTGCTGAATCTGAAAGACAAGTTGTGCTACAGCTCCCCTTTTCACATTAGTAAAATGGGCCCAAACGAAAATACTTCCAAACTTTGTGATCTAGTAAGACTCTGAACCAAGATCTGAATGGTGTAGAGTCCTCTAAAACATTCAGTTTTATTGTACAGAAGGAGCTGAGTCTCCCTGTTTCTTAGAAGGCTGTGCAGGGTATTTGGTTACTGAAGGGGTATGGTGCTGTATTCAAAATAAACAAATCTCCCCAAACTTAAACATGTATCATTCTGTTACGGAAAATCATGGCATGATCTGATCATAAGCTCAATTTAATGTAGTAACAACAGACTGTGGACAATTAACGCCATCTGAAAGGCCTTATGTGCTTAAAAGGCAGTGGAAGTGTAGTGTGGGTATTAGCTTCTGGTCTGCCCTATGGCAGAGTTGGAATTGTTACAACAGAAGTGTTTGAAAAACACCTGGCAGTTCCTGCTAGATACCATGGAACAGGAAAAGAAGGTAACGCAAGATGGGATGGATGCCTGTGATACAATTACCAAAGACTGTCAATTAATTATGGCATAATCTCTGCAAATCTCCTCTCACTGGAGTTTTAAAGCCAAAACCACAGATTCTCAGATGGCAGAAATGAAGTCTGTTCAAGTTAGGGGATTTGTACTGCTTTAAACTTGAGGAGAATCTTTCCAGCAAGGTTTTTTAAAGGTACTCAGGGTGATAACCAAAGTCGTCAGTGCAAAAATGAGTATGAATCAAACCAAATCATCATCCAAAGGTATTTTAGTCACAGTAGCTTTTAGTTTGAGCATAAAACCTCATTTTGTGTGAGAGATCTTGCTAACTACTGTTTTAATGATAATAACTCAGCATAATTCCATAGCTAGAAACATCCTGCATGGAAAATCTTAACAACTAGCTGGGAAGGAATAGGTGAAACCTGCCAAGATGACCATGCAATGCACAGTCCAGATTCTTCTCTACTAAATTGACTTATCTGTGGAATATATTGGAATGAGTTTGCCTCCCAAAGAATGAGAAAAAAACTATCCACATGAGAATTTCTGCTTTTGAAGTGCTTCATATAACATCACTTCACTGTATGGAGAGAAATTGTTCTGGTATTCCAACACTTTTCTCTCACCCCCTCCTAAGCTGACACCCTGAACTGTTTATAGTGTTCCTAAAGCATGAGTTAAACACAGGAGAAAGAGCCACAGCTATGGAGCAGTGGGGAGGAGGGAGGGCAGCCACTGGAAACAGTGTTTATTGACGAGGAGTGAAAGCATGCATGCAGCAGGATAATGAGCTTTTGAGCTCAGCTGTGACCAAGAGGAACTGAGCTATCGCCTTCCCCGATCACTAATGAAACAAGTGTAATTTCCTCATCAACATTGGATTCTGTTTAACGACTCCCTGCCGCTACCGTCCCCGGCCCTCTGCAGGCTCTGCACTGCTCTGTGTATACTGCAGTTCCTTCAGTGGATGCTCACTTCACTAAAACAGTTTGCAGAAACTTGATGTCCTTTCTGGGAAAGAGGAAGAATTGAGACAGGGATCAAAGGTATTCTGTTACTGTTGTAGGAAACTTCTCTCAGATATGTAGGTTAAGCATAGCCCAATACCTGATTCATCTTTCTGTGAGTGACTAACCCCTGCTTTTCCAAGTGTGTACTCAGGACCACTGGCTTTCATCCATGTTCACAGCCTGGGACCCGAAGTCACAGGAAGGGTAAATGCAGGATATGTATCTTGTCATGTCATCCGCATAAACCCAAGAGACATTTGCATTTGCTGGCTATGTTGCGTGAATGTAGTGCTACAGGTGACAAGGTCTTCTCTAGACTAATTTCTCTAGACAAGTAGAAGTCTAGTGAAAGGTTGTCGTGGGAAGAACATAGCAGCTTTGGTTAGCACTGGTTAAACAATCTTCTGAGAAACAGTTTTCTACTGGAAAATACTGTCTCATTGAAATGGAAATGTTTTGCTTGAGCTTGTCAGCTTCAATAGAGTTTTGTAAAGAAAAGTTCTGAAATTATTGCAAATTGAAACAAAGTATTATGTTTCAACTTTTTTGTTTGGTTTTATTTTGCCTTTCTCATCTCATTTAATTTCCTTTCAATTCTTTCATTATTTTAATATGTCTTGACATCTAGTACATGTTGATGTTATTGAAATGTTTCATCCTGATGTTTGCAAATTGAACTGTTGCAAGATTCTGACTCCTCATACCAATGCAAGATGAAAGCAAATATCAAGGAATCAGAATTTTGCATGGGTTAGAAATCTGGTTTCTGAACAGCTGTGTGTTTAGCTCTGCACCTTTGTTTAGAGAAGACAGAGCCTCTTTGTCATATTTGCTCACATCTGAACAATAGGTTTGTTTGCGTGTTAGTATGTTTCTTAAAGATACTTCCTAAGTAGTCATCTTGCGAGCTCCTTGTTTCCAGTGTACTTAGAGCACTGGCCCCGGAACTTTCTTGGCCTGAGGGCACATAACAAACCCATGGCACCATTGTATTTGATTGTTCAAACTGGACTCCTAACAGAGGGCGCAAGTCAGCAGAGAGGATCGATCTCAGGAGGCCTATATTCTGTGCAATCTGTGCTCAGGGAATCTTTACTAACACTATTTCTTGGCATCTGTATTTAAATCTTATTGGTTTAGTCCTCTAATACAGAAATGATGAGGCATGAAGTGAGCCTGGCAGGTGGCAGGTTCAGAACAAATAAGAGAGATGGTTTTCACAAAATATGTAGTTAAGCTACGGAACTTCTTGCCATAGGTTTCTATGCATGTTAAAGTTTTATATGGGTTCAGGAGACATGTTTAACATTTGTGGAGGGAAAACCTATCAAGGGTTTAATATTAAATAGAAAGATACTAAATCTTGCTTAGAAAGTCTCTTAGCTGCAGTGTGGAGGCTGGGAGACCCTTCAAGAAAGTACCAATACACACTTGCTCTACTCTTACACCCTTCCTCACATTTCCCCTGTTGGCCCCTGACACAGAGTAGTGGCTGCAGAGATCTGCAGTGTGACCCATTAAAGCCAAGTCTTCTGTTTCTTCCCAGGAAGCCTCTTTATCTCCATCTTGTTGGCTTCAGTCACATTAGAAGGCAGGAAAAGAAGGGCTTCCTGGCTGGGTCTGATCAGTGGGGTATGACTGAAACAGCCAGAACCTGATGCTCTGTTGAAAGATGCAGTAACTACTGTGGGATGCCAAAGTAGGCCACTGGAAAAACTTCCTCTGATTGAATGTTGACATCAGATTTAATGTATAGATATCCATTTGACTGGAATAATTTTTTTAACTTTGAAGTATAACTTAACTTTTTTCTGTATAATTCTGTTCCTTTTCTTTTGGGGAATATTTCTGGGGGGTTTTTTGGGACAGTCTTATAGATAAGCAACCTCCACATCAAGGAGCTGAAATACCCTATTCTTGGATAAGTGACCCCTGATAATAGCGGTCTTAAAATTTTTGTCCCAGTTCAGAAGTCAGTATCATCCTTGGGATGAGGACATTAAACTTACATAGCAATCAGTTTCCACTCAACGAACAGTTTCTACTCAGAGAGCCAGCTGTTTTGATGTTATTAATAATTTCTATATGATGTGACCTCCTATAAGTTTTGACCATTGACTGATCTAAATATTGTCAACTGAATATACCTACTGTTACTGGGAGGAGTTGTGTGTGGGGGTGTTAATTGATTTTATATTGTCTTAGTGCTTCTATGATTCTGGAGCCAAACCATCTCCTTGAAGAATTTAGTGTAGGACATGTCCTAATATTTGCCACTGGAACAAAGTACTCTGGTTGCCCAGAGTAATTGTGGATACCCAATCCCTGAAAAGTGTTCAAGGTCATGCTGGATGGGGCTTTGCACAACCTGTAAAGATGTCCCTGCCCATGACAGGGGAGGTTGGAACTAAGTGACCTTTAAAGTCCCTTTCAACTCGTGCCATTCTATGATTTGTCACTTAAAGATGTTAAAACTTTGACCTGAAAACATTTCCTATCAGTTATATTTTCACTGTCCTCACTGAAATTAACATTCCTTTAGCTGGCTGTTCTGACATCTGGATGACGGTTAAGTTAGGCTTTCCACTCGTAAGCCCTGGCAAATCATATGGTAGTAATTTAAGAGCTTTCTGTCCTCAGCTTTTTTCTGCTTTGGTTCTGGACTCATCCCTTCAGAAGCAGAGGTTGCAGAATGGGCTATGTACCTGCCCCGTAACCATCACGACTCACAACCATGGGCCATAACAAGCAGAAATCAGTGGCAGATGAGTTCTGAGCTACCATGTCTGAGAAAAGAAAATCCTGTCTCTTCATTTATCTACTGGGGACAACTGTCATCAGAGGAGAGTGGGTAATAGAGCCTGAGGTAATAAACTCTTCAGTTGTCCTAGAGTAAATGGTCCTCTCTTCTTCTGAAAGAGTGGGAGAATCCATATGCTGAGATAAATTATTTCTCCAAAGCATTGGGTATCAAAGAAACAGTTTGTCTTTGGATGTAGGAGTAGGTTGATAGTTTCTTGGATTGGAGGCACTATCTAACAAACAGGAGGCGGGTAAGTAGTCGGTTGTTAGAAGTGAATAGTTAGTTTCTCCTGAAATGCTGTTAATCGTTGCTGAGTTCTTAGTAAGTATAGGCTATATAAACAGTTGGTCTTCAAATACTGCAGGTATTAAATTACCACTGATAATTTTCAGCTTGATGCCATGGCTTTAGACGTAAGGTGAGTTGTTACCCTAAGTTAGGGGATAGGTGAGTACCTTAAACCATGAGCAGTACATAATAATCTGCATGGGTCATTGGAAAATAATTACATTAGTTAATGAATACTAGGGTTAATTAATTACCAATTAATTGCCACAGGTTATAGCTAGCTAGCTGCCCATAGCAGCAGTGAATCAGTTACTAGGGGGAAAGCAATACATTACAAAAAGGGTTGTTAGGTACATTGGTTATAGGCACCTGATTGTTTCTTTATGAAAAGAATAGCGCTTCATGTCAGCAAAGCAATAGCCAAGCCAGCTGTGAAAAATCTTACAGTGCTGGTAACTGTTCAAATGTGTGCACCATTACTGAGGGTTCGCACTGACTTACCAGGAACCATTCCTGCAAGAGTTGATGTTGGGTAGCTGCCTTGTCCAGTTGGGGGAACATGGGGTGGGTAGCCAGGCAAGGTGGTGCTTGCCATATCACGACCTGGAAAGGGAGAGAATCAGGACAGGTGATCAATATGGATAAGATCTTTAAATATTGATTTTGTATCACCTTTCGTCCCACTGCCACATGACTTGATAGGCAACTACTGGGCCCCCTTCTCTTACATGAGTTCTGTCCACCCACTGAAAATTCTGATTGAATATTGGGGCACTTTTGATCTCGCACTGTAAGGATGGATGTTAAAACTTAGCTTTGATGAGGCTCAAAATAATTTGGTTTGTTTCATTGTAGATTTTGGATCTATTTTAACTAAATCAAAATAGCCCTGATCTGCACAGAGAATGGCAGCATATTCATTGCCAGAGTAGCTGAGGTCCCATCTATATGCAGTGGATGCAGTTCCAAAACTGTGATGATGTTGCTTCAGGGCGTGATCAATGTGTAAGGCACTGGGAAGTGATCCAAGAGTATCCTGTGCCTGTCTCTCTTCCCACCTTTGCCATTCATCTGCTGATGGTTTTAAGAAAGTCACTTTACCTCTCTGTGCTTCTTTTTATGCTGCAAACTCTTTGGTGCAAGGGCACACTTTTAGTACATTTGCACAGTGCTTAGCATGAGACCAATACTGGTTGGACTCCTTCCAGGTGCTGGTGTACTATACATAATAATAGGATCATGCAAATTAGTTTGAGTCTCACTTCTTTTTTATCACAGGTGAAGTTTTTGTTTATAATACTTAAAGTTGAGATTTCTTTTCACCACCAAAGTAATAGGGAGGAGTGTGGACTGCGTGAATGACTGTAGTTTATTTTTCTTCTCTTAGGAAGTGCAGCTGGGGGCTTCTTGGTTGATGCCAGAGGCACTTCCTCATTTGGACTGGTTAGCCTGAAAATGGGCCAGCCAGAAGGGCATTTGCTGTTAGTGCTTATTGCATTTAAATGAACTAAAATAATCTCAGAAGCTGCTGGGAGTTTCAAGCCAAAACAAAACAAACAAAGAAAAACAAAACAAAACAAAAAGCTAAATAAATTAAGATAATCTTTCCCCCACAGCTGCTGAGAGATTTACAGCTCAACCTCCAACATTGCCTACTGAGATGTCAGCCTGTTCCAGGCATCCACAGCCTTTCACATTCCCTAGGTGAACTGTAGCTCACCAAGAAGTTTGTGCCATTTGTTGTTCTTTCGTTAATTTTTTTTCTCTCCTGTCTGGTCTAACTGGAGGGCAAGAGTCTGATTGGCCTTTAGGAGTGACAGGTTAAGTATAGCCCATTAACACCACTGGAGTCACTGGAACTGTCCTGGGATATGCCAGTGAAAGAAGCAGCATTGGTTTAGCTCTACTACCAGCAGAATGATAACTGATAAAAGCAGGCCCTGGAATAAGCATGAACCTTGGCTGGGGAATCAGAAATAATTAACAGTTACAAGGCAAAACAAAAACTAATAAGCAGGGAACGTTAACCTGAAGGGAGGAAGTTTCTCTGGGATGAGGTAGGCTAAACCAGTGTCATTGCTTTCACAGGTCTTGACTAAAGATTACTGAGGTGATTTACTCAAGAAAACAGAAATGCAAGTTCATTCTTTTTTCCCGAAGAGGTTCCTGATCAGTGGCTGCTGTTCCTAGCTAACGTCCTCGTAGACAACAGCTGAGCCATTTTCCAGCCACTCCCCAATACCGATAAAAATAAATACATAACGTATCAGGGATTAATATTCTACACTCTTTTACTCTTTTATCACCATCATTTCTTTAGTGATTTGTAGCTGTATGTTAAGCAGTATGAATAACACCTAGTAGATGTAGTTATTTTTTTTCTCACTTTGGTTTAAGGCAAGAAATTTTTATGCTTAAAATTCTTGTTCTTTTAGTTTCATTTATTGACTAGCCTGAGAAATAACAACAAATGATGAGTGAGAAAACAGTGTCACTGAAAAGTTAGAGATAACATTATGTAGCTGCAGGCAAAATTAATTCATTTTGACACTTCCATTCAGGTGGGAACACATATACACTCACTCTGCTACTTGATGTGTGCACATATGCTCCTGTGTTTTTATTCAGACATGAGTGCACAGAGGTTGATGTTCAAAACTGAGCATGGAAAATTTGTTGGGAAGTGATCATCTGTCAAAATCCCAGTCTTGAAAAAGAAGATAACAAACAAGTACTGTATCAGTAACAACAGTAAGAGTCTCACAGAGAAACTCTTAAAATGCTGTTACATACAAACAGGCCCCTTCCATAACCTCCTCTCATTACAAACAGGTAGACAGGATTATTAAATTTTTGTACTGCAGGGCTATAGTAAAGCTAGCTCATAACATGCTTCCAACTCCAGCCATTCTTCCTCCTGCAAGAACTTTCTAAGTGAAGAACAGCACCTGAATCACCGTGACATTGTTCGCACTTTTCAACGCTTTGTACCATGTCTAGTTCACTGTAAGAGTCCTAAGGCACGTGCCTCTCAAGAAACACAGTGCCTTCTAGGCTAGAGGATGGTCATAGATGACGGTATCCCCAGATAGCTGTAATGCTGGAGAGAGTCAGGAGACTTCTTGGCTTGGGAAGTGCCCAGAACTCAGAGGTTCTTACTGGCTGCAGTAAGGTAGGACCAAGAGAGTGTTATGAACACAAGTCTTCTCTGCTGTTACTTGCTGTTTTCCTACATGGAGGTTTAAAAATGGAAATCTCACATGTCAAGACAAAGGAAGGATATTACGTCAAAAGAGAAAAGTAATAAAGGAACATGAAGGAGGCGGAGGTAAGATATGTTTCTTGAGTATTAGGAACTGTGGTCTGCACTAAGACTTGTCTGTTTTGAAAAAGCCCAGATTACATCCTTTGAAAAATGGTCAGTGGTCACCTAAGATGATACCCACTATTTCACCCAAGTCACCCCTGAGATTCTGCAGCAATGTTGCTTCAGTCACTTTGCTCAGGAGTTTCCCTTAGTACCTACCTGAAACTTGACCTTCCTCCCCATCTTCCCCTGCTGCCTGCTGCTCATAAGTGCTGCCATGTTCTGCAGCCTATTTCTTCACTTCTGCTTTTCCCTTAAAGGCCACCTACCTCAGCTCTGTATTCCTTTGGCTGTAAAACACAGTCTCTCACACATCCTTCCTGCTCTTGACATTCAGACATGATGCTGGGTTTCTTAACTGCTTGGTCTGCTGTGTGAAGGCACCAGCTCACACCGACACTCCCAACCAGTTGACTCAAATACTGCTCACAGCATAGCTACGGCAGTGCTCACCAACTGCCCGTGTCTATCTGACTTAGTAGCTACAACCCATGCTGAACAACCCAGGCAGGCCTGGAGTTGGCTGGGATCTTCATGCTGCTATCATCTGCCTTAGGCTAGCACACAGTATGCTGCGTCTGCAGTACTCAGGGACTTGATGGCTCTTGAGGCAACACAGGATTTTGCTGTATGCATGTTTCCATACTTAGTCCCAAGCTTAAACCAACTGGGACACCCAGTCACTTCTAGGTAGTTACAGCTTCTTTTCCCGTTTTATTCTAAAAATGAAGGACAGGCATGAAAACTTTCTGACTCTTCGTGGAGCTGAGAGCATATGCTGCATATGCAGACCTAGAACGTGGTTGCTCTGGTTCCCACTTGCACTCAAAGAGCTTGCAGCATTTACTGGCCTCCCCATCAGACGAAACTGAACCCCTTGCCTACAGCATCCCCACTCAGTTTGTGGCCAAGGCCGGTTACCTGCTATCAGAGGCTGGCTGCTGGACTGCCCAAAGTGGGCACCATGATGAAGGAAGGCACTGTAGCAAGGCGTGGACGCATCGTCTGAAAGGGCCATGTGGAAGGGCTGAAGATCAGCCTGCCCAGAGCCGACCGGCGTGGTGGGGGTGAAAGGGGTGAGAGAGGCTCCATGAGGCTCTTGCTTTATACTGAGGGGAGAGGAGAGGTTTTCTGTGGTAGGGTAAGGGATGGACACAGACAGACAAAGGGAACAGGGGAAGGAAGAGGAGGGTGGGGAAGGGAGGAGAGGAAGAACAAAATGGGTAAATGAAAATGGAGTGGTTAAAATCTACAGGGAAATTAATCTTAAAACAAAAACAAAAATAAAAAGGCTAGGAGTAGATCAGAGGAGCCAGTGCTGAGACAACAGCAGTAAATGTGCCTGGGGGCTAGGCTCGGACTGCAGGAATGCCTCTGCAGGGTAGCAGGACATGAGGGGAATGGAGTGCAGTGGCAGAGGGGAGGAATGGGAGGCAGGAAGAGGAGAGGTGAGGGAAGGAACATGCAGGAGAGGGAGGACAGGAAGAAGCATAGGATTGGGAAGAAGAATGCTCTGAAGCTTTTGTGCTCCCTTTCCTGCTGCTTTGCCTTGCTGGCCAAGGGCATATGAAGATGCTACACTTACACAGTTTGGCCCAAGGAATTACACCACTTTTTCTCTTCAAACCCAAGGTAGCCTTCCTCAGGAGAGCAGCCTTGCTATAAGCATCTATTAAACAGATTGCTGGGTGTAATGGCCAAACCTTCTCATGCCAAATTTCATAAAAGCTTGACAAAAATGGTATAGCTGGAGTTTGAGGAGGTTAAAATACAAATGGGACTGTGCAATTAATAGGTAGATAGACAGATGGATCAATCAATTGATATTTTTCACAGTGGCACATTTTGGAGATTTAACCATAAAAGCAGTCAGGACTGACTCTGATTGTTCCCAGAGTGTAGTTTTGCCAGATAGATACCTTGACAGAGAGACATAATGGAACAGAGGAAATGTGGGGGACTTATAAAAGGTCTAATTTTCATTGTTGTTTGCATTGGGCCTCCATTTCTGATGTGCAGATTTTCATAGGCACAATAGATTCGGCTTTGCAACTGCTCCTAACTTGGCTGCTAAGGAGGATGTTTGGGAATTGGAGAACTCTGTGACCTAAAGCATGGGTACTCCAGAACACCCACTGTTGTTGGGTCAGCAGTAATAGAGTCCTGTATTTGGACACCTGAAAGCAAAGCATGGATGATATGATCAGATCCAATCCAAATTATCTAGCAAACCATCCATCCTCAGGTAAACAAATTCAAGCCAATAAACGAAAACCATCTCTCTGCTGTGATGGCAACTACTGCCGATGGCCTATGAAATAAGTTAGTTCTGGTGGTTTTGATTTATACAGAGGAATAGAAATATGACATATAATTATGTCATAAATCTGACTTCATTAATGTAGAACTGGCTTAATTAACTTTAGGTACCTTGTTGCGAGGCTGTAGTGCTCACCTAGACAATAAAGGGCTGGGCAATTTCTCTCTGTGAATGCTATTTATCCTGAAATATTTGTTTCCTAAAGATTTGCTACCTGGCAAAAATGATAGTTTGCCATCTGTGTTCTCCTCCAAGTACTTCTAACATGGATGGCCAGCACAGGTCTCTGATGATCAAGACTTCTTTGCAGCAAAGACATATGCTCATGTTTCAATTAATTGGGAAGAATCAGTCCTGGCCAAAAGGGATACAGTTCCTCAAGGCTCTGGTATGCTAAGTGAGGATTGTAGTTTCTTTTCCCTTTTTTGCTAGGAAGCTCTGTTTGGCAAGGACCTTTTGTGGAGGATATGGGGAACAGAAATTGGAGTATCTGGATTTTGTTGTACAGTTAATAAAGTCCCCAGAGTAGGCAGCACATCAGCACCCAGCTTCTGCTTTTTACAACCATACACTGTCCTACTATCCCACTAGTGAGACTTCATATGCCAGAGACAGTCTCTGTAGATCGAGAACCCCCCAAGCTACTTTTCTCCTGCGTCCTCTGTCATCAGATGGCAAGGAGTGCACAGATTTACTTTCAGACCAAACAGGCAGAGTCATCACCAGCATTCTGTAAGGGCTTAAAGCCTTTATCCAAATAATGTTGATACAAGACAATTTGGATGAAGAGACCTATCTACAGGCAGAGGGCCAAAAGTTCCCTGGGCTTTCACAGGCTGCAAGTGAAGTGTTATTTTTCAAGGAAGCCATTTGACAGTGATACGTAAATAAAGTAGGGAAACTTCGGTCCTGGGCATTTTCCATACTTCTTTTTCAGCTCTCTTTATTATACAAGAGACAGCAGGTGTGGGGAGCTGCTGAGGAGGAAAGGGCAGAGAATAAGCTGGACATGGAAGTGTGGGTGGGCAGAAGCAAGAGGTGCTATGGGCAGGGGTTAATCCTGTTTGCACAGCCCCCAGGCACGTTGGGTTTCTTAGTCCCTCCTCTGCTTTATTTCTCTTTTAAACCATGGAATTTTCAGCTATAATCCTTCCTAAACCGCAGCATTTTTCAGGCGCTCTGTGTAAGTGAAACCATAATCTCTGGTAAAACAGACTGCTTAAGCTGCTGTAGCATTAGGCCAATCTGATCCAGCCCCTGGATTTCCGCTCTGCCCAGCCACCACAGAGAGGATTTCAGCCTGAAAGACTGTGTAAAGCCCTTGCAATGGGAACAACAGTGCTAGGCCTTGCCTTGCAAATCTGGGAAGGGTTAAGGGACCCGGAGCTATTTGTCCCGATGTTGTGAGGCTGTTAAAACCCCTGTCAGACTCACAGTGGAGATGAGCCCAGCCTTCTCTTGAACACATCAAGGCTTATGAAGAAAAATTCCTCGCACCTTCCAGAGGCATCACCACTTACTCAGTGTGTGGGGGGATAAAGAAGCCAACAGTAACATGGCAAAGAGACTTGAACACAATAACGCTAAACACTCTTCTCTCTAAGAATAGTGGAAAGGAGGCAGAGGATAAGGTCAGACAGTGAATGATTGCACAACCAAAACTCGGACTTTTATGTGTCTATTTATCTGTCTGTCTATCCCTCTACACTCTGCAACTGCACAGACATAATTTATATCCCATGTATCTTTACTGATGGATGGCACTTACCATTTTTTACTCCTTTGTTGTCCAACTCTCCACTGACTAAAAGCACCTGAATTCTGTCTCTGGTATAACTCCTGCCACTGCTATGCTGGAATAATTGCCCCAGCAGTGAATTATAGCTCCAAAGCATGTCACTGTATACAAAATCAATTGATTGATCTATATATCCACCTGTGAATGGCACAGTCCCATTTTTCATTTTAACCACCTCAAACTTCAGCTGCAGCTTTTATGTTTTCAATTTTGATTTTGTCCATTCTCTAATTCTTTCATATTTGTGATGGAGAACCTGCCCCTGCCTATCCCAAGACCTGCTACTGCCAGCAAGCTGTGGAGCAGTGCCATATTGGCTTGTCTATGTTGTGTTGAGTTTCTCAGTAAGGAGTAAACTCCTTCAGCAAATGCCAAGGTATGTCTTGCTCCTAAGGCTGGAATACCAACCTGTAATCAAATGGGGGGGGAATTGGAATGAGTTTGCAACCCCTTTCCAAAGCAGCAGAAATCTATTCCTGCCCCAGTCTCCTTTCTTCTTCTAAAAGGCAAACAGTATCCTTGTTTGTAGGTGACAAAAAAATATCGCTCACTGTCACGGTGGGGGAAACTTGAAAGTCAGCAGGGTGGGGATATAGCTGAGAACATAGCAGAGGACAACATTTTGTGCATCACCTACTCCTCTCTTTCTGACTGTACTTGCTGAGTTATGGTTGTTTTTCTTCCGTTCTAACCCTCTCCTCTGTTATTTTGGCGGAGAGCAAGAACTGGTGATCTCTAGCCTAAATTCCCACTGCAAATGAAGGGATTTTGGCCAGACAGAGTGAGAGGAAGATTCACAGCTTTGGGTTCCTATGGAGACTTATCTCAGCTTTTATCATGCTCTCTTCTGCTGAAGGGAAGGAAAGCGGGGGGGGAGGTTGAAGGACTAGATAAGCTGCTTGTTTTTCATTGCTGGCTTCCTGGAGGATAAGCTATCTGCATCCAGTGCTCCTTTTCTTTACAGTACGCAAAGAATACCAAGATGGCACATCCACGCATGAGGAATGGCTTTTACACACCCACTCAACACTGCTTACCATCTTGACAGTGTTTTCTGTTCGTCTTTTCCTGAGGTCTCTATCAAATATTTGTATGACCCCAGTGCCCCACCCTTTAGAACACATATCCTTACAGCATCGCTTAGGGATCACTCTTTTATCTGTGAGGAACTGAGCCCAGAGAAGAATACTCAAGTTCACGTAGGAACCCTGTGCCAAAGCTGAATCTTATCTCAGGTGTTTTGAATTCTATCCTTGCACCCACCTCTGAAATATCTTTTTCTGTATTTGTGTTCTCTATTCCTTCGAAAATTTTCATTGTGGTAAACCGAATGGGACTGGGTCCTCAGAACTCATGGACTGGTGAGTTTACACTATAGGCTGTGGAGTCACATCACTTTCTCCCACATGGGAATCTTGCCTCCAATTCCAAAAGCCATACAAAAGACCAGACAGGACTGACACAGCATATTGTTTGTTTTTGCTTACTGTCACGTCAGAAGAACCACTTTTTCTATTCTTAGTTTCCTAGGTTTTCTGTTGTGAGAGCATTTTGTAAGTTGTACTGAAAATAAAGACCGTCTTCCCTTCTCTGATCATAACAGACCTTTGCTAGAAAAACTTAAAAGTGTGCCAAGATTAACCTGCTTCTCATTATACCTTTCTTGTCTTCCTACTGACTGAAGAGTGAGCTTTGTGTGTTCAGGTTTATTTTCTGTTTCTGCACACACTAATCCCTGTTCTTGGCCCATTACATTGTTGAGTACATGTTTAAAGAAACAACCTTGGATTGCTTTCCCCTAAGAGTCAAAGCTGTTGTGACATCACATCCCATGTCAAATCTTGTAATCTATTTGCCTTATTTTTTTCATTAAACTGAATGTTATAAATCTAGATTTTGTGTCTGATCTGATCAACTGATACTTTCCAACCTGCTAACTCTGTATGTTACTTCGAAGAGAAAATTTTCTAGTCTTCATATAGAGTAAAACATGGACCTTCCAGTAGACCTGTGATCTGGACTTACTCTTTGAAGCTACTTGAGTACTGATTAATCACTTGAGAACTCCACTGAAGTCTATTTCATGTGGCTCTCAGTACATTTGTTTAAAGATGGAGCTGAAGAAGGAAGATATGCTTTAAAGCTTTGGGTGAAGGGGAGAAAGATGTGTGTGCAACTCGTGCACTTGGCAATCAGAGAAGTTCAATGGAGTTTATATTGTCCCCTTTCTTGAGTCCCAACCAATTTGGCAAGTTCTGCCTGTCTTGAAATGTAACGTGCTTATTCCTTGTTGGTTTGGGACTTGAATGTTACCTTGTAAACAAGATGCTTTTGAAATATATACTGGGCAATGCAATTAGAACCTGTTAGTTTTTCGTGTAGTCCTCATTATAGGTATCTCCAAGGTTTCATCATAATGGTATTTTACTGATCACAAGAAAGGATAGATCTTCCTTGGTAGCCCACAGCAGTCCTAAACTTAAAAAGATGGGACAAAGATTACTCTAAGCTCTCCATTTCTCTGAAAGACTGCAGTGGGCAATTTTTGTTGTACAAGAAGTGGGTCTGATTAAATCCAGTACAGCTGATGGACATCAAAAGTTATTAATGTCTGCTTAACTCAGGTATAAAGCACAGTCTTTGCTACACTGGGCAAATAGCTACATCATAAGAATTTTTATCAAAGTTGTACTTGTTGGATCCTTCATTTAACCTCAGAAGAAAAGGCAAAACTTGAATTTCTGGAAAGACAATACAATACAATTATTTTCTCTAAAAAAAGCCCCTTTTGTCCAGCACTGTAGAGTGTGGCAGCTTGCAATGCTGTCCTCTTGCTGAAGAAAATTGGACTGGGAATGCCAATTCACTGCTATTGTCATTATATGACATTATTGTCACTCACTGCTATTGTTCACGTAAATGCTAATTTAGGGAAAGCAAAGATATTATTTTTTTGGGCCCATCCATTTCTGTGTTCTTCAGTTGAATATGCCTTTAAAGCCGACCAGCTGCTTTCTTCAGGATCATAAAGTTACTGTCAGTGAAAATTCCACTGAACGCATATGAATAGTTTATGTGATTCTTTCCCCTCCACCCCCCATTCCTGTCTGTTCCAGGGATCATTCATCTGACCATCTATCACTCTCAGCCATTTGGTCCCAGAGAAGAATAGTAACACCTTTTGCTTTTACAAATTCCTTGACTAGATAGAAGATATTATCTCTTCTTAAGGAGGGGAAACAGTTGATTAAACTTGGAGGTCCTGTGGACCTCTGCTTTTGCCAGTTCCTCATCTTAAATATGAGAGGCTTGCTCACAGAAAATACTACCTTCATTTTAGTGAGGTGGGATAGTAAGAACCTTGTAGCAGTCGCATGAATGATTATCATATTCTATTGTCACGGCATTGGGGCATCCAGAGATGTGCCCAAGAGGCTGTTTGACTACTGGTGACCGCAGCCATGCTGCTGAGCGGGGTCAGCATCTGTGGGATCTGCCATCACCAAAGCCAACTTGAGCCCCCCAGCAGTTTGCTAAAGAGGTTTTCTTAAGTCGGCTTAGTAAAGCCCTGGCCAGGGCCATCGCTCACTGGTATCAGAGGCTAAAGTAGACTGCAGTAAGACAGGAATTTTTCACCAGTACAAACAAGGAAAAGGGGAAAGAAATGCTTCCCCCTCTCACCGTAACATTATAAGTACAACTGAATGTAATGGTCAGTTTTAGTCATGATTTAAAACAGCAAGCTGGATCAACTTGTTTTACATTTCCATTGTGAGGCTGTTTCCTACAAGCTTGAATTTTATGGGAGGTAACAAATATTTTGACAAATACAAAATTTACCCTAAACATAGTTATTTCAGTTTTTGCTAAGTAGATGAACTGCATCATGTGCACATTTATTTAAGCAATTATGTTGTTTAATATAATTTGTCTTCACATATTATTACATGGGAAAATAGTGAACGATGAGTCCATATTATTATTTTATTAGATTATTAACTTTTTACTTGTTATCTGTGTCAAGTTATATTTGGATGGAAATTAGAATTAAATTAAAAACAGTATTTGTAATTATTCATGCTAATTAAATAAAATTACCATAAATTCTCTGACTTCCTAAATATATTAGAACAGAAGAAGCAAGCTTTTCTAAGCAGGTTTTGCATTTAAAAATTATTTATTAAATGGAGGAAAGGATAGATGTAAGGAGGAATTTGGACTGATTTAAGAACCCTATTTTAAAACTAATAGATTTCATCCTTTCATATTTCATCCAACTCTAATTTACTTAATTTGAGGAAAACTAATGTTCCTGCTTTTTCAAATCCTAGTTTGTTTCTTCATTTTAAATGACCAGGTTATTGAACTGAACAAAATTCTCTTCAGTTCACTCGCTAATCTTAAATGAAGGAAATAGTATCTTTTCACCTTGCAGGATGCTAAAGTTCTGAAAGGATTGTTTAGCATTTCAGAAAAATTTTGGATCCAAGTGTCTAGCCAGTGATTTCTCCATGATTAGCATCACAGCTTTCCTGAAAACTTTTATAGAAATCAGATGCTGTACTACTCTTTTTATGTCTTTCAGGTATAGCAAGTATCCTTTTTTGTCAGTAATTACAACTTTGTTTGCATACATTCATGTATGAATTTAAAAAATAAACTGAAAAAAATCTGATCCCATGCCAGAGAAGGGAGGTCTAAAGGAAAGTGAAATCCATGAACTTTTTGCTTTTGTAGTGCCTTTGATACATTACGAGTTGTCATGAGGATTTCTCACCCTGGATGATATTTGTTGCTTTGGGGAAAAAATATTTCCCAGAGAGAAGGAAACATTTTCCATATTGGACATGATAGCTGTTTTGGTGTGAGTGGTGATGACTTTAAAAGTTCTGTATTCCTGTTAATAGGTGCTAACTGTAGCAGAGAAGCACTCATAAAGCTCCTCACAGGAAGAGAAGGGGACACATACTCCCATTTCAGTCACAGGAGAAGTTCCTGGAGTGATGGGTTTTTTTAATCTTGTCTTTTACCTTTACTTCTTCTTTGTACATCTCATGGATTGCAGTTGGCTCTCAAACAAGGTCTATTTAGTTAAAACTGCTGGGATTCAACTAAAGGAAATTTTTCTTCACCTTTGATGTCAATTTATGATTCATCCAGTAGGTAAATCCTCCCCTTTAGTAGTCTGTTAACAAGCAAGTTTCAAGCCATACATGAAAAGTCAATCATGCCTCTCTGTTGAGTAACTCCTAGGCTAGATAATTGAGTTGGAAAGGGCTCTGTTCCCAATCTATTAATCTAAGTCCCTAGAACTCAGAACCTGCTTTGAAGATATTTCACTTCTTTGCATGGCTATTCCAAAAGCTGTGACTTCTGGTGGTTCTTAAAGATGGATCTTAACCTTTGTTCTCTTCTTGATTCAAGGCTTCTGTGAACATCCTTGTGCTTTTAAAGTACTCCTATTGCTAGTGCCAAGATCTTGAGGTTCTTCTCCACTCACCTTTTGGCTGATGAGTACCTATGTAGCTATTGAGTACCTTCCAAACTCAAAGATCCATGGAAATGAGTGAATAAAAGAAAGCTATTGAGGTTTTCTGTGTTTACCTAGTCCTGTACAGATTTATACTCATCTGCTTTGACTGTTTGCCTTCGATAGAAATAATTGAACAACTCTGAACAACAGAATTCTTATAACACTCTTCAACTGCATGTACTTGCCTTATCATGGTGTGTTCGAGCTTGTATCTTTGCTTCTAGGAATTCTGACTGGTGTCTAAAGATCTTGTCCAAGAAAGTGAGAGGGATCTACACCAATCCAGCTATGAGAGCCATGCAACATCAAGGCAAGATGTAGCTGGCCTGTGTGTGCAGAAAGAAGTGAGGTGGTGTTCTCAAGTAACTCCTTAAGAGCTTTCTCTCTCTGGATCATCACAAGGAAGTTGAAAATTTCTGCATTGTCTGTTCCATATGAAGGACAGCAGAGTATATTTCCTAGCCTAGTGTCCAGCTAGTCCCTAAGTGTCAACTCATTCATGGAAATTCCTTGCATGTACTTAATAGGGAGAAATAAGGATGACTTGTCTTCTCCATAGCAAAAACATGGTTTACTTGCTTTAGGAGATGTGAGTAATAAATGAGCCATCTAAGACACGTTAGTAGAATAGACTGAAAGGGAGTGTTTGCTATTGGCACTACTAGGCAAGGGTGGGCTGTACATAGCTGTGGTGCTAAGCTGTGTCTTTGAATAGATGCCCAGGACTTTGGGGAAGGCCTTCTGGTATGTTGAAGAGGTGGCTGCCTGTTTTTTCAGCATTTCCAGCTCTTCAGTTCCAAGAAGCCCCCAGACAGATAAAGGGACTTCAGCAACACTGTTCCTTAAGTACCTCACTACATTTCAAGATCTTAGGTAGCTACATGTTGAGGTTTTGATGGCTTTTGGAGGGGTGTGTTCTCAGAAGGGTGTGAGCCGAAAGAGCTTGCTGAGGACAGCTAGTCATGAGCCAGAGAGAAGGACTTTCTCTTAGTCTTCAGAAAGGACGAGAATCTGGTGTCATACAGCTTTGGTTTGGAAAGACCTAGCGATACTTTCTTCTGTCTGGGAAGACTAAGCTGGGGAGACTTGCTTGTAGACTGAAGCTCTAACTCTTACATTGTGAAGTGACTGCACACAGAATTTGTATCCTGAATGGGTAGATTTGTTTCACATTTGTTTCAGCTATCACCTGGATTCACAGGTGATAGCTGAAACATCACTGCCCTGGGACAAAAGTAAGAGGCATTTCAAGGATGACACCATAGCAGCAAAAGAGGCAGCCAGCAATTCAGTACTCACTATTACTCCAATATCCCTTCCTGGGAGCAGGATCTGGGTGATACCAAAGAAATCTGCATGCCTATTCCTTAATTTCCTAGCTGGGGTAGATCAGGAGGCAGCACTGAGTTCCTCACCTCTCTGGTCCTTCCTGAAAGCATTGCCCAGCCCCATAGCAAACATATCATGAATCATTCATCTTTAATAGATTATGCAAATTGAGAACATCAGATCAATGAAGATCAATACCTGCAACCATTTAATTGCCAGCAAAAACATTTTAAGAATGAGCATTATCTGAAGTCCTTTCTTGGGTAATGGCACCATTAATCCCAACATTGGATCCTGGCCTAAGTGTAGAGGAAAAATCCCCCCCCCCTTCCCCTGATGCCTTTCAGGATGTTGAGGGGCTTTTTCTTCCCCTTTTCATTTCCAGTTTCTGAGTTTCTCCATCATTACCACCAGTGAACAGCTCCCAGTGCTAATAGTTCTGCTTTTGTTACTCTGCACTGATTGAAATGTCGCATACAGATTGAGATGTTAGTGCTAAGTTGCCACCTGGGAATGTCAAGCTGGGTCTGAAATGAACTTTTCTCACTCTTGGATCCAGATGGATCAGATGGGGATGTCCTCAAGCTGAGCTGGGAGTGTGGCAGGGAACAGAGTAGGAGTGGCAGAGGGTGGGGGGGACATGAAGAAATTTTTTTGCCTCAGCCTATAGTCTCCTCTGTGAGACCAAATCTGTCTCCTGCTGTGCCCTTGTGAGAGTCATGTCCAAGGCCTATGCAGTGTCCCAGCCTTCAGGAAGCCTGCTCTTACATTAACAGGCTGGAATGCACCATCTTCACTTAGGCAGAAGGACTAAAAAGAATTATTTTCATGGCCCTTTGAATCTTAAACTCTGATTGTAGACACGTCACCTTTACATTCAGCTGTGGGGATTTGCCTTGCTCTCCTACTGGCTTTGCCCCCCCGAAGACAAGAAGATATTTCCTGTAAGAGCTGTAGATCTGCTAAACAGCAGATGAATGCCAGCTGAGTTTTGCAAATACAAAGAAAGGTAGAACACTTTCGCCACAGCTAAGCCATTTTTTCCTGGTTGGCTAAGAAACTGTATGGCTACAAGGATTCTGAATCAAGCCTGATGGCTGTAAAAGCCGTGAAAAAGGTCTGGAGATGTCATGCTTTCTAGACACTTCCTGAATAATGTAGTTCGTCTCCCATGTTCTCCATGAGATTTTGCAGACCTCACACTGGATATCCTCTGTGTTTGGGTTAACTGTTACTAATCCTGCCTGGTCCCAAAGTTCTTGGTAGCCAAAAGTTGCATGCAACAATATGCCCTTGCTCAGTGTTTGCTGAACAAGCAATGACCGCCTGCCTCCGACATGAGCTGCTTTGACATCGGGGGCTATTAGCTGGGGCTTCTGCAAGAAAAAATTGAGATACAAACTCCAGTGCTCTTGATTCTGTGCCATCAGAGGACAACTTTCTGGTCAAGGGACAACAAGCTTCTTCCCTGGCTAATAGGACTTACACCTCTTTGTCATGAGTTGTTTCTCAATCTCTGCCATGAGGTTTCTAGAGGGGCTACAAAAGTTGTAGAGAGAGGGGGATATACCAAACAGGGGCAAGTCACTTGAGCCTTGCAGCCACTTTAGCTACCCAGGAGGAGATGTGCAAGTCTATGGTAGCTGTGTGAGCAGCCACCAATGGCAACTAAAGCCTTGAGAAGAAGGGCTGTGGCACCAGAATACTTCCTTACGGCTCTAGACACACACAGGACAGGCAGTCTAACACCAGTATCAGGACAGTGTGGGAGCGACCCGTGGCCCCAGGCCAAGCTGTGCCATTCAGTTTGTGCACGTGCCACCAGCAAAAAGGAAGTTTCAGTGAAGCATCTGCTACAGAGATTGCCTCCTATTTCTCTGCATCCAGATTTGTCTGCTGTCATGCTTGCTCACAGTTTCTACTCTCCCAGACACACCTGAGTTTAATGTGCCCACACATGAGGAAAAGCTGTGAACAAATTTTTTTGCCAGCTTTCATTAGAGACTCATGGGCTTAAGGAGGAGGGAGTTTAGCAGTCACAGGTCAGCAGATCTCAGTATTTAATTTGCAAATGCCCCTTCCAAATGCCAGGGCTGAATAAAACTTAAACTATTATTTCTCCAAAAGAAAACCAAGTGGAGATCATGGGTAAGCCATGACCCTGTTCTCAGATACAAAGGAAAAAATCACAGTGCATGTTTGGACATATTTGTCCTCCACCAATATCCAAGCGTAAGCTCCATCTGGGAACACAAGTTTGCAATTCACGTCTGGGTTTGCCTGTCTGAGTCACACCTGGACACATCTAAGTGTACCCAAAACTGCCAACACTCTGAATTTCAAACTTCTTTTGAGGTCTTATGTTCTCCACAGTCTTTCTGTCTCTTTCCTTGTTTGCCACAGAGGGGTATCTTGCATTAGCAGAAAAAGCAGAAGCTAATGGTGATGAGGGAAATAAATAAAAAGCTTGGTTCTGCTGTTTGGTCAGGCAGCTTACCGGTCACCACAGGGTACGTCTGGGGTCCTGACACATTTGTCCCCAGGTCTGGGTTAGCAGAGGTGGATAGACTTGATTTGACTTCATCGAGACCAGGGGTCAGAGCTGGGAGGGAGTACTCATTACCCTGGGGAAGAGAGGAGAAAGACAGCTCGCTATTGATGCGACGGGAGAAAGGGAAGGGTGTACAGATGGGGGGGAGGAAGAGGAGAGATGCAAACCCCTGCACAGATGGAAGAGGAGGAGGAGGAGGAAATGGAGAAGATGAAGTGACAAGAGGGTTGAGGGGGATGAGGGGGGGCGTCCTAGGATGAACTATCCCACCCACTGGCTTGATGCTGTGAAGGGGAAGAGGGGTGAGGGATATGTGGCCTGTTATCTGTGGTATGGCTGAGCCTTCGTTCAGTGCTGTGGGGATGGGGATGGGCTGTCTGTGCCACCCCAGGGGAAAAGAAAGGGGACACATCTCCTCCTCTTGGCTGAGTGGAGGTGGGAGGTGTTTGCCCTGGTGACAAGGACAGCTGGGGCATATGACTACAATGACGTGACTAGGACAGGCGGGCTGTAGGAAGCAGCCAGTGTTGGCCCACTGTCGCCAGGGTCTCTGCCTGGGTCGCCTGCCTCCCCTTCACCGTTACCTCTGTCCTAGCTTTTTAAAAACAAAGCCTCATCCCCTGCCTCTGTCACTCTGCGCATTGGGGTATGAAATTGGGGAGGGGGGAGCCACATGGCTAACAGAAGGGTGGGAGGGGGAGAGCCATTGAATCTGAAAGGGTGTCCTGTCCGAAAGGCTCTGGTAATTGCCTTTTTATTGTGGCAGCCTCCAGACCAGACGCAGGAGCTGGAGAAACCCGGAAGGCTACAAAACAGCAGGAAAAGTTGCTCTGATTAATATTACGTTAAATTAAAACTGATTTTCTGCTCTTTCTCCTCCGTTTTTTTCCATGCACTTCCCCAACCCCCTCCCCACATCTTCCCCTCCTCCAGCAGGCTCCACGCATGCTGCCCCCTCCCCGCCCCTGTCCCTGCTTGGCTAGGACTGCCTAGTCATTTCCAATTCCTTCTTGTATTGATCTTCCTGTAGAAATCAGTTTTGTAATTAGCTGCAAATTAGGCCTTCTACTGGGGGTGAGCCTGCCCCCTGATTTATCACCAGAGTAATTCGCTGTGATCGGAGAGAAATTAAAATGAACTCAATTAGGCTTTGGATTTGCTTTATGGGCCCTGCTCAGAGTTTCAGGGGGAAAAATGACTGTGCTGGTGCTTAATAGTCTAATGAAAGTAAATAAAGGTTATTCATTGTAATAAACCCAGGGACTCTGGGATGAAGGGAGTCCACAGCCAGCCTCTCCTTCTCTTCCTTTGTTGGTTTATGGCTTGGGGCGGTTTAAAAAGACTTTTGATTTTCATTTTATTAAGACAAACAGCTTTTGGGATAAAAGGCTGGGAGAGCGGGGGAGTAAAGAAAAGGTGAGCAGAGCTGCAGAAGTGTGGAAAACTATGTTGGAGATGGGAGTCAAGTCTCAGCTTTGGGCCATGAAGGAAAATGATCCATTAAAACCCAAGCCTGTGGCTCACTGGTCACCAGCGTGATCTCAGTGTTCAGGAGTTTCTGCGCAGTGCTGTGTGCCAGTGAACATGCATGGGGGTGTAGGCATGTTCATGGGAAGAACAGGCTTGCATACAGACAGGTGTGTGTGCAGAGAGAAAAGCGGTCATGGGGACATAAGAGAGCACAGTGTGCATGTCTACAGCCAGTTCACGAGAGGAGGTAAAGCTTGTGTATACACGAGCATCAGCACAGTGATATAGTTACAACTAGACGGGGCTGTAAAAGGTACGTGCAATAACAGGTCAGTGTCAGAACAAGGGGTGGAGATGGGGAGAGGGATTTTGGTGAGGGAATCTCCCTGCCGTCATCCTCTCAGTGCCTGTGGGTTACCGTTACCAGGCCAGGGCCCTCACCTGCTCAGATTTGATGTGCTCTGATGTTTGAAAGACGTCAGGGTAAGAAGGACGCTCAAAAACTCGATCTAAAGCTTCCAGCTGCTGCTGGGTGAAAGTGTCGCCACGAAGGTGCTTCCGCAAACTGTCCACGCTGCTCTGGGAATCTCCATTGGGAACTGAGCCCTCGGATACATCTGCAGGGCACAGACAGAGAAAACAGGGAGTTAGCACCACCCTGGCTTGGATTGGTAATGGAGGCAGGACAAGGACAGAGTGGGAAAGAGTGAGGCTCTCTGCCTCCACCCAGGTAGCTGTGCCACTCCTGAGGGAAGAGGAGGCTGCAGGGATCCAAGAGGAGCCCCCTCCTCTCTGATGGAGTGGCCAGGCTGCTCCAGTGGGTTGTGTGGGACTCTCCTGCCCAGGATGAGTGAGGCTGTGGAGAATGGTGCTTAGCTCAGAGATGAGTTTCAGTTCCGCTGATTTTCAGTGTTAAAAATTGCCAAATCTCCACTGCTGAGCATAAAATGGGAGCAAAGCACAGCGATTAGCATCGCTAGAAGACCACTGGAGAGGCAGTTCACAGAGAAACAAGAGTGCTGAGGATGGGCTGTACTGGAGATGACTGAGGAAGCCTGCAATGGGAAAAGGCTCTCTTACAGCCTGGTGGGGAGCCAGTCTCTGTTGTAGCTCCCCAGTCCCATGAGCAGCTATCACTCTTACAATTTCCTTCTCATCTGATCATATCCTAGAAGAGTCTTTCATCCCCCACAGATAACAGGAAAATCGGGTTTCTGACTCCATGTTTCACCACAGACAAATCTCTGCCATGTGCAAATGTGAGGCAGCTGTCCCATCTAACATATGTTGGTTTCTGTCCCATTCACCTGCATGTAGTTTGTGATTTATCATGACCCATATCTCTGTTATAAAACTCCCTCCAAAATGAGATGAATCTTTGTCTCTGCCGGTCTCCCTTCTTATCCAAAATGAATTATTGTGTTACAAAACCTAGTCCTGCTCAGTGGGAATCAAGCTTCCTGGTATTCCTTTGCTCTTACTAGGAATATAGCTGCCTTCTGGTAGACGCTTCCCTAGAAGTGCATCTCTGTCCCTACAACAGCCCCCTGACACACTCCAATCTCACAGCAGTGTCTCCTGCCATGTTCCAGAGTGTCTCTATTTCTGTTGTGCCATCCCACATCTCTTACAGCCCACTCATCCCCTCTGCTGTGAGTCCGTTATAAATGCCCTGCCCCATCCAAAGTGAATCTTTTCCTGTGATAAACCATCTGATCACCTGTATGGGGTTGGTTTGGATTTTTCCCCTGTTATCCCCCAACTCAAATGAGGTGCATTTTTCTCTATTATAACCCCTATTTATCTTGAGTGAGTCTCTTGCTATTAGCATCTGTCACATCCAAGGTGAGTCTTTCTGTTATAACCTCCTGTCCCAGCTGAAGTGAATCTTCCTCTGTCATAATCCCTCATTTTATCTGAGGCAAGTCTGCTCATTATAATCTCCTCCAACTGTGCTGAGTATATTTCTGCTGTCACATCTCAGCCTAACTTTGGTGTGCCTGGTTATAATCCCCTGCTTCATCCATGCTGATAGACCTCCATACTCTCCATCCCTACCTGAATCCCTGCTTCATCAGACACAAGTCTGACTGCCTTATCACCCTGACTAACGTAAGATCAGGTTCTCCCTCTTGTGCTGCAATTATCTTCCTGGTTTTTCACTAATATGCCTCGTATTTAAGCCTTCCTCGGTGGCCTGCAGTCTGTGAATCTCAGAAACCTCCTGTCTGTCAAGAAATTGGTTGAGGGTTCTGTATAGACCTTTTCCTTCCTCCATGCAATCATGAGGTGCTCATGGACACATGATGCTCCCAGGAGCCTGGAGTGACATTCACTGTGCAGCATCCAGAACAGTGCCACTCTGCTGCTTCCTCTTTTAGATCATGGATGGTGTCAAGATGGTATTTTCCTGGCACAGTTAATGCCCAACTGGTGGCCCAGAGTTATGACTGAGCCTGCTGCCTTCTGGCTATGAGATATATCCGTTTATAGGTGATTATACGATATGATATAATCAATAGTACATTATATACAGTAGCGTAGTACAGTACCACTCACAAGACCATAGAAAATATTACATATTGATTTGTCCCTGCCAGCAGCCTTCCCTCGAGCAGCCTCTTCTCTCTTTCTGTTCTACCCCAAGTCAGAGTAAGGATGTTTACTGGCACTGATCCCTGGAGTTTTCTCCTCTCCCCAGGCTTATTTGCACAAGAGAAAGTTATCAATTTCCTGAAATCTGGAGTTCATGACAGATTTGACTAAGAAAACAAAGCAAAGATCAGGCTTGGTGGACTGCACACTGTGTGGGTCAGTACAGTTTTCATGTTTTAGATGGACTGGGCTGTTTCTTCAGCGGGTGGCTTTCAGGAGGACTAGGAGAACTCTGGTCTTCCCTGCAGAAAGCTGGCACAGAACTCCTGGGTCCAGACTCAGAAAAAAAAATGTTTCTGTATCAGCCTCAATCTGTCTGCAGCCTGTGAAGCTGTTTGCCTTTGAGGATTTTTCCACATGTGTCAGTGAGTGTGCATGATTGTACACACCATGATGCTAATACACGTGGGTGTTTCTGCAGTAGATAATTATTCTGGTATTCTTTAGATTCTGCATCACAGTACATGCCTGACCAGGTATTTGTCTGTGGCTGCTGGTTTTGACTATATCTGATTTTCAAGGATGGCAGCCCTATACTCTGCATGGTGTTTGGTGTGAGTGGGTGGGTGTACAGTAAAACTTTCACTGATTGTCATTAAACCAGATTTTACCCTTAGTGAGTTGCCCTGGATGGTTACACAGATTTGTGCACACATGCACATGTATTTGCAGTTCTGTCTGCCTTCAGACCCCTGAGCACGTGTCTTCCGCGTGTGCACGGGCCATGCCCTTGTGTGAAGAAGCTGAAATCCCAGCTTTCCCGAGTTGCTGTAAGAGTCTCTTTTCCTTCATTTATTCAGAGGCCCTTCAGATCTTGACAAATCTGTCACTCTAAATTTGCGAGAGATTATGGTGCTCTCTGCCTAGCACGGAGAGAGGTGATATATGATATCTGCTGCCCCTATTGATTGCCTGATCTGGTGGCAGAGGGCTGGCGAAATGAACTTGAAATGAACATCATGCCTCAACTCATTGTGCGTATAATACACTACTTAATCCCACATTTTTGAGCCGCTATGGAATTCAATTGATCAATCATGTCCCTCTGATAGTACTGTTTTAGGGGTTATTGCTGCTCTGCTCACTGACCTTTGTATTTATTTATTTATTTGTGTCAGTGTATGTGCATGTGCACTTAGAAGCTTGTATGTGTATTTGGGAAACTCAGGACCAGCTGATGAGTGAGGATCTGTATAGTCTACGGGAAATGAAAGATAAGGATGAAGGAAAGAAAAGGGTAAAGAATGGGGTTAAAGAAGAAATAAGAATGATCAAAGCAAGCAAATGGATTGAGAGGGGTGGAAAAGTTGTAAGGAGAAAGACAGTGCTTTAGTTTAGGTGGAAATTCCTGGAGGGGAGAGGGAGGAAGGAGGGGGGTGGGCCACTCTGCCCTGGCCTAGGCTTTAATATCTGCAAAAGCAAAGAAACTTTTGACAGAGGCCTGTAGGGTACCTCGAGGTGGATCTTGTCTAAACAGCTTGCAGTAGTATTGGGCTTAATAATGGTAGGGCGCACAAATCCCAAACTTCACAGAGCAATTATATAATTGTGCATATATATTTTACTTATGAAGCAGAGAAGGTTTCACAGAGGTGATCCTGAAAGACAGATTTGTATGTCTTGTGTTGCTAACACTGAGACATTCACAGTCACAGATCATTTTATTTTCTTCAAAACCAAATCATTGTAAATGCCCTGTGTTTGTTTTCTGGTGTCAAAACCTCTAGAGGATGTGTTTTCATTTTTTCCCTGAAACTGCAAGGGCCAGACACTTATATCTGGTTTTAGATCAAAGTTGCAATTCTCATCTGAGCGTATGAGTCTGTGAGCTGGACTATGAGCAGAAGCTTCAAATAGTGTAATACACAAAGTATGAGAGCTGACAGCCATGTGGATATGAGCAAAGGTGGCAGAAAAGACCAGAGAGGACTTTGGGGAAGAGACGGGGTCCATCAAAGGGCTGTGGGTGCTAGTGAAGAAAGGGCTTATGGGCAAAATTTGAATTGGGAAAGACTAGCAGATCCCGTGAGGAATGGCACTGTGGTGGGCAACAGCCACTTCAATTGATGAAGAACAGTGCTAGGAGTAAAAGCTTAAGGGACAGGGATTTACCAAGAAAGCAGGTATTGGAAGAGGTGTTGTTCAAAGGGGTAAAGCAAAGCTTCAGCTGCAGGATGAGTCTGGGGATGCCACCTAGGTAACTATGATAACTGTACCAATAGGAAGTACCATCTCAGTTCCCTTTTGGTGGCAAGGGAAACCTCTCTTTTAAATCATGAGAATCTCAACAAACAGCTTGAGAGGTGAACCATGGCTTCCATCACTGTGTCCCTCACAAAAGAGCACAATTGCTGTTGGTGTGATCAGGCCTTGCACATGTGACAGGAAATATCTCTTCTCCTGAGGGGCAGCTGAGGGAGTACACACGGCAAATGTTCAGTGTAAACCCTCACCACAAGACACAGAAATGCTCCATGGGTGTCACAGAAGTCCTCCTGACAGATAACAAGGAAATGCTGTGCCAAAGAACACCAGAACAACCTTAACTACATCTGACACAGGGAACATGCCCATTAAATAATTCTAAAACAAAGAGATATTCCCAGGTCTGGAAGCCACAAAGACACCGTAATGGACGAGTAGCACAAAGCAGTATAATACAGTTACTTCCCTGGCTACAAGTGACAGACAGAACTCTTGCTTAGGGTGGGACAGGACCATCTCAACAAATAACTCAGAAGTATTGCTGACATAGGGAGACCTTTGTGGCACAGAAAACACATAGGAAGGTCATGAGAAGCTGTGCAGCTGCCACACGAACATGGAGATACTGCTCTCTTTTGGGAAACGGGCTGTTACCATCCCCATGACATGTCTGCCTGCAGCGTTGTGGGGCCCTGATCTCAGCTGGGGCCTCGTGGCTCTACCAATAAAAATCACAGTCATAATAAAAGTGAATGTGACTGGCATGAGAACTGACAGCCAGGTGACACAGCAGAACCCATCTAATTGTCAAAGGCTCCGAGGGAAGCACAACTCTCTGATGCAGTGGTGCTGAGCCAGCTGCTGCAATGCTGTCCCTCTGCACCAGCAAGGCGACCCTGTCCTCTCCTGCAGCCTGCCTGCACCATCCCTGCTGGGGTGCTTAACTCAGAGCAGCCCTCTCCCACTCTCTGAGCATTTGTGGCTGCATGTGCTGCCCCTTCCCAAGTCACACTTTTGTTTTAAGACTGCTCTTTCCCTTTTTCCGATTTCCCTTCTCTTTTTTCCCCCTCTGATGTGTTCCTGTGTCTCCGTGCAGCCTGGGCCTGTCAGACAGCTTTCCTGGCGGTCCCGGGGGGCCTTTCCCCACACTGCCAGTTGTTGCAGTTTCAAACTCAATTGTTCTCCTCGGTACTGAGGCAAATGGAGTCATTAATTACCTTCTATCGGCTGGGCCGGGTTCAGAACGCGATCGATAGCCAGTGCTTGTCATTCATGGCAGCCAGCCCTGCACAGACCCTCGTGCTGCATTCAGCGCGGGTCCGCAAAGGACCCCAGCACTATCAGACCTGTGCTTCAAACCCTGGTCTCAAGCTCCCGCTGGGAATAGCAGACCTCCTGCATCTGTGTCTGAACTGAACTCTGACCAAGAGAGAGATCAAGGACAAAGACTTTGTCCTGAGGTAGTGCATCACATATTTTCAGATGGCCAGGAGTGTCTGGTACTCGTGTCCTGGTCTACACAAGCTGCTCCAGTCTAGCTGTCATAATGTTTCTAGAGACACTGTTTGCATCCTCAATAATTATTAAACTAATACTGTACTCCCCCCAGTAAGGACAAGTGCAAGGACTGGCAGCCCTAATCAGGTGATCTTTTCACCTGTGTAACTTTCTTGCCCTACTCAGTAGGATTTGGAAAAGGAAGGCTGTAAATTTTGGGTTACATTTCCTTCCAGGAGAATTTTTGCGGTCTTTTAGACAGTGTGAAAGAAGACATCATCTCTAGATAGGTCAGTTCTGAGTTTCAGCATGTAGCAGCATGTAGCAGCGTTGCAAGAATTTTGAGTGCTTTGATTGTGATAACTGAATTGGTGGGGGGAAAGATGAGCCTCAAATTCACGTGGGAAGGATCCTGAGTGAGTGCAGACTAGAGATGATGGAGCATGGAAGGGGCTGGCAAGGTTCAGGAACGCATAGAGAAGGAATGTTATGAGGGATCTACACTGCGATGGTGAAAGAAGATACAGTACAAGTTCAGGTTATGTACAGTATCCTGCAGAAACAGGGATAGTAGGAGATAAATACTGGAGGGTTATCACCTCAAGGAAGTGCATCTGCCTTCATGAACTCCACAGTTGTTCAGGTTCCTGTGTCCATTTGCCTCAAGGGAATCCACAAGCCTGAATTTCAGTATGCTAATTGATAGTACTGTGCTGGTCCATGTGTCTCTGTAATTTAAGTGTGTCAGCAACACATAGACTGTGTGTATTTCTTACTTACATGCTCAGGCTTAGAGCAGAAAGACTCAGAAACAAAGAGATTTTACGTTTTGAAATGAGGGTATAGCTCACGAGGAATTGGTGAGTAAGGAAGGCTGCTCACACAGGGAAGTGAGTGTGCTTGACTGAGGAAGAGTGAGATGTGTGCTGGTGCCTGACAGCAGTGCTTTTAAGACAGGGGTTGTGCATGACTGAGTACCCTAGATGGAGCAGGGATGGGCAGTGCAGCTTTAATACAGGGCTTACATGAGCAAAAATGGCAGTGCTCAATGAGAATGTAAATGTAATGAATTGTGTGTGCAAATGTGTAATGAAGTGTGTGCTCAGATCTGTCTTGGATTATCATGGGAGCATGCAAAATGCATTTAAGGAAGTGAGTGTGTATATGCATATGAAAATCATATGTATTTACTACTGTATCTAAGTGTATGATTGCAAATTTGGACAAGAGCATCTGGGAAACTAAGTCTATGTTGGATAGTAATAATAAGCACATCCAGCCTTACTGAAAATGCCTGCAAAAGTCCTTCCAGGTGTTAGGATGCAAGCAGCTGTCTCAGATGTGTATAGAACATGTACTACAGCATGTGTGGGTGTGCAGGTGAGGGGTGTTAGCCTAGATAGCAGTTTCCTAGGTCCAGTATCTCTTACTAGTGCTATTAGGCTTGACTGTTAGACAAATAGAAATGCAGCTGCCTCCAGGATCCCGTACACTGGCTTTGTTTATGTTGACAGAGTAGCAATCAGCACTCTCACACAGTGAGCCAGATCCTCTGGTCAGTGTAAATCTGTAAGTCTCTTCCATTCAGTGGTTATATTGATTTACACATCCTAAAAGTAATCAGAAGGGTTATCCTGATTTATGCTGCTGTGGTGTCCACAACATTTCCTTTAGTGCAGTGCCTTTGGGGACAGCTGCTGCTGCTGCTGCAGGGAAGCAGAGCTCCAGAAGCTATGCTTTCCCTCTGCCAGAGAAGATGATGTTCTTAGCATCATTGGCATGACTTAGCTCTCTTCTCTCATCTTCCTAAGCATGTTTCTTGGGGAGCTACTTCTTGGCAGGATCCCCCTTGGTGAGCATATAAAAAAGGGTGGCTTTTGTTAGCTCCAAAGGACAGAAGCAACACAAAAAATTACATCGCATGCAGCCCTAACTATGCTTGTTTAGAGAAACTGCTTGCATTTATGAAGTCTTTGGTGCGGAAAGCAGGGTTGCAAATGACTGCATCAGAGCGACAGTAAAGGCCATTAATTTCCTGTTATGTTTTCCTGTGTTGGGGGCTTTATTAATTTAATTTTACACTGTCGAACAACAGCGAGCGCTGACACCGCCACACTTCGAGGGTTTTTTTTTTTCTCAAGCAGTGCTTTGCCTGACATGCAAATCAACACTCCTATCAGGACTGCTAGAGACAAGGCAGGGAGCACAGAGCTGGACTGTCACCATCCACTTCCATCTCCCAGTTTCTGGGAATCCCTGAGATTCCAGTGGAGAGCACTGAGAGGACACCAGCATAAAGACTCAGCAGATCTGGGTCAGACCATGGACACCTCTAATGCACAGTCTAGAAAATATGAACTCCTCTTTAGCCTGCAGGGTTCCATTGGCCTGGGCCCCCACTCACATGCCTCTTAATACTTCCTTTCCTTCTGTTTCTCTTACCTATTTTCCTCTCATACACACTTTTACCTTAACCTCACCAGTCAAAGGTGTCTATACCTGCCTCTGAGCCAGATACTTGTGAATCATGTTATTGGAAGCTCTTCTGAGTCAGCACTAAACCAGTATTCAAGCAGAGTGGTTTTAGAGCTGCCATTTTTGACGTGCCATAAAACAAAGGCTCCAATCACTCAGAGTCATTAAAATTCCCATGGCATTTTTTGCAGGAGTGCAGACATTAACCTGGCTGTCCTGAACAAAACCCAGCCTGAGTGATTACCCACAGCATATCTTAATTCTCCTGTGGTTTCATTTGGACATGGCACAGCAAAATTTCACAGTTGATGCTCTGTATTGTTCAACATCTGCCATGGTCCACCTGAGAGTCAGCCACATTTCAGTAGAAAATGAGATCTTAAGAATGGGAAGGTTAATAAACAACATATGATACAGGATGGATAATTGTGAAATGCCATGCAATAAAAGAGCTACAGACTCGCAATAGGGAGCAATCTGCTTGACATGTCACCATGCAAACTCTTTTTTTTTTTTTTTTTGAATGCTCATTCCTATAATAACTGTAAATCATTAGTAGAATAATTTGTCATCTTTCTGCATGAGGTCATGTAAAGGCCATTATTGGTATATGAAGGAACCTCTACTGATGTGACCTCTATAAAAAGTATACTGGAGACATGCTCCAAATTGTAAGAGGTAGGCTCCAAACAAGAGAGGACCCAGTCATGGGCAGCAGTTTCACAAACAAGTGAGGCCTGTGCAGAGAAGAGCTGTAAGTACCCTTGAGGATTAGCTACTGGAGTATTGTTTTTCATTTGCTGGGATTTAGTAAAGTTGTCCCAAACTCTAGAACAGTTCTGATCTTCTTGGAAAGTCAACCCTTCTATTCAAGGCCTACCTCTTCTCAGACTAGATGCCAAAAGCCAAACCAAAAGAACAACAGGTCCTTTGGGAAACCAGGCATGGAAGTATACCTGTCCTTTATAACAGCCTTTTCTAGAGCATTTAAGAGAGCAGTAGAAGGCCCTCAAGATTTGATGGACATTTCATACACAATAACCACCTCATTAAGGTTTAATCGGATGCCTACAAATCTGTTCCAATGCAGATCACCTAGGTTAAAAACAGAAGAGCTCTTCTGAGCTCCCAAAAAAAGGCAGGGCCAATGAGAGAAAGAAATCCTGACCTGATGCACATCCAAATGGAAACCATGATACCCATGACCTAGCTCCTGTTCTGGCACTGTACTCCTGTGTGTTTTCCTGTAGCTGTTGACCTCTGTGGGAAGAGGACTTTGTACCTTGAACCTGTTGGGAAGTAAGCAGTAGGATGCTTGGATGAATGAATGAATGAAAAGTGAAAAGAAAATGTGGATCTAGGTGTTATTTTTAGGCCCCTTAACAAAACTCTGACATTTTAAAGGGCCTTAAGATGGGCATGAATTGCATTTGACACCTGTTTAAAGCATCCTTTGTTTTATCTGATTGATTCTTGGAAAAATCACCTTCAAAGAATTATGGATGGAGACAGACAGAAGACAGACATGCCTGGTGTGTGTAAATAGATAGATACAAATATGTATCTGTAACTGCTTCTTTCCGGCCATCTACCAGAGTTGTCCTCCATATGCAGTATCCCAGAGCTTAGCATAGCCTCCGCAGGCCAACACAAAATGCTGGTTTTTTCAGGTCTTGCTTGGCAGCTACAGAGATAGCTGGAGTAAATCCAGTGCCTTCTGAAAGCATCTTAAAGTGTTCATTTTTTATGTGTGCATTTTTTTTTTAATGCAAGGTCTGGTGACAAAATTAAACACACTGGTTTTTCTTTCTTTCCCCCCCTCCAATCAAATTGGCTCCTTGCCCCTCATCTATCCAGCCAAGATTCTCACGGGCTAATCGCTTGGTGAGATCTTGTTGTTCCCCCTGGGATCCAGTGAAACAAGGCTAGAGGAGCTGATACTATGACTTAGGGAAGTAAAGAGCTTCTGCTTTCCTTCCAAACAGCAGCAGCAGCAGCTTCCATTTTGGGAGGAGGGGTTTCTCTGGCCCTGACTGAGAACAAGGTGCTCAGTGTTTTCTTAAGCACACACTCCTATATAGGAATGATTTACATCTATGAACAGCAAGCGATGCTTAACATTACATTGATGTAGGCTTGGGAGTGCAGAGATAGCCAAATTAGGAGCTAATTGGTGCACTGGGGATTGACTTTTGGGCCCCCTTGGCTGCTGGATGTGATCACGAAGAGAAAGAGAGAAAGAAAGGGAGAGAGCAGGAGCCATCCTCCAAGCCAACGCCTCTCTAAAGGTTGAGATTCCTGAGGCCGCTGCTGTCTAGTGCTGTCAAGGTCAGCAGGTTCAGGTTCACTGAACGGTCAGGATGGTTTGAATTACTGGCACTGCCTGCCGATTCCTCCGCTGATCGTGATCTGTCTTCCAGCACCAGCTGCGGGATGATGCTCCCCAGCCATGTGCTGTGCACGGTGTGGGGCATAGGGAATGTCAGAGAGGCAGATGCTCTTGTTAAAAGGGTAAGTTTTTAGGAAGATTTAAGGAGCTAAGGCAATGCTGAAGAAAGGCACATACTCCAACCACTGAGCATGTGGAGACCAGGTTTCTAGAAACAGCCGTTCTGATCCATTTTTCTTTTACCAGGATAACTACCCCCTGCAAGCTTATTCCTTTCATGAAAGTTAGGAGAATGGATTAAACACAGCATATCAAACCCTTCTGGGGTGAAAAATCTGTTAGTGAAGACTTCTGTCCAGTTCTATATAGGGAGAATGCTCAGTGAGCAAAGACTTGCACATTAGTATGTGCAAATCTTTATGGACACAACACTGCTTGGACATTTTCTCCCCAAGCACACATACCTCTGTGAGCAGACCAAAAGGCAGGGGTAGACAGAGTGTTTCTACAAGGCTGTCTGCAGACAGCACCAGAAGGTGCTCAGAAAGCTGACTGCCAGTGTGCCCCGCAGCAGGTGGGCTTGGAGTCACTGAAAGGACCTCACCAGAGCAGGTGGGGAGAAGCAGGGCTGTGAGTTTGCATAGTCAGGTTGCCAGCGTCACACATGTGTGCCTGGGGTGGCACCAGCATGTGATGAGTGCCTACGTGTGTGTGTGTGTCTATACTGTACATGTGCTGTCCAAGCAGCCACAGCAGCAGTGATAGCAGAAGTAAGCATGTGAGAAAGACTGGCAGGAAAGAGCAACAAGAGGGAATCAGAAGACAATAGGACTGTCTGGAAGTAGTGTCCAGTGTTTGTCTTAGACAAAAACATCTCCACAGGCATCCTTTACTTGCTTTCAAAGGAGTTCCGCTAAAGAGAGATCTGGCCCTCTCAGTCTGTAAGCTGAAGTGCTTACTCCTGCTTCTTATTCTGAGCTCTGTTGCGTACCTCTGTGAGTCAGTCAGCTCCTGGTGCAGTCAGCTACATGTGCTATAGCTATGGATACATAGCTTTTGTACTCACACCTCTGTGTCTGCTTGCCACGCACATTTCTACACCTGTTGAAAACTCTGTGTAAAGCTGAGAATGCAAGGGACTGCCCATACCTGGTGCCCACACAAAAGGCCTCTTGCACAGCACCTTCAGTGCTCACCAAGACATGGAAGAGATCAGGGTTAATGTCGTGCAATCTCCTCCATAGAAGCGAAGTCCCCATATCCTCTAAGCTTAGCAAAGGTATTCTAACAAGCTGTGTGTGTGGCCTGCACTAGGAAGTACGTTGTGCCTACCGTCACCTCTCTTCAACTCCTCTTCCAGTTCCCTCTTTCACTGCAGAGCAAGGGGCTATGGCAAGAAGGGTCAGAAACAGTGCCCAGTATCATGCTGGTTTACATTAATGAGATACACACAGTGTAATCCAGCAATGGAATCAGCTCTACAAAAGGAGGTAATAGCAGGCTGCCATGAACAGAGCAGCTCAGGTAATTGGTTTATCTATCTAGAAGCAGTAGTAGCAATCTCTGCACAGACAGAGTAGCAGTAAAGTCTCTTCCTTAAGGCTATTTCCTTTGTCTTTTCAATTGCTTGCACATCCATGTGAGAGAGAGAGAGAGAGAGGAAGAGAGAAAGCGCTAGAGAGAGAGAGGGAGAAATGTTAATTTGTGAATTAATGGCTTTTCTCTGCGGAATTGTAAATTCAAATGTCACCTCACAGGGTGACACTACGCTGGGCTGCTGAGGAAGCAATGATAAGATCCCCCCCCATCCCCATGCCGACATATACCCATGCCCCTCCTCTCCCTGAAAGATAGCTACGAAGTGGAACATGCTACTTTTAATTTGCAGTAACACCACAGCAAAGGGATGCAAGAATGACTGCTTTCCAACCCTCCCTTCCACAACAAGCTGGGCCACATCTTTCCTTTTCTACCTCTACCTCCTTCCACCCCCTCTTCAACCCCTCCCATTTTAAACTGTGTCCAAGACAACACATTATCCCAACTCCCCCCACCCTGAACTAATCAAAGGATGAGCTAAGGGAGGGCTCTTTAGAATAGATGCCTCTGCAACCCTCTCCTCTCCTGCAATAATCAGGTGAATTAATGACCCTGAAGTTAAAGTGAGCGCTGATACTCAGGCGTTGTGCAGCGTAGGGGAGAAAGCCTTCATTGTTTTCGAGCAGGAGGCGGGCAGCAGCAAGGGAGATTCATGGATGGAGATTGAATATGCAATTTTCTTTCACCTTGCCAAGAGCTGCCCCTGGGCTGTGCCTGGCCTAAATTTTTTTTCCTCTTGCCATCTCTGCCTTATCCGGCCCTCCCACCTCCCTTCCATTCTTTCCAGAAAATTACCTTCAAAATTGATTTCCACTTTTACAAACAAATATAATGGGAACATGAGGGGGGAAAAAAATCTTGGGCTGTGATGAATTAGGGCTGTCAGGTGCTTCCAAGTCTCCTTTGTTTTTGTTTTACTGCCTGTTAGGTTCTTTGTTGTTCCAGCAACTGGGAATAATGCCCCTGTCCACACGGTCCCTATGGTCCATGGCTACCTTCACAGGATTATGGCCACCACCTGATGTCATCACTATGTTATCCCTGCTCTCCACAATTGTGAGCAAACAGCCACTACTAACAGACTGCCCCAGCCCATCACACCAGGATGCAACTGATCCCATGGAGACACTGCATGTCCCACATTGCTGGTGACCTGGGTCCTACAGCCCAGTACAGGTCTGTTGATTTGCCTCTGATCTTCACCCTGCTCCTCCTGTTCTCCCAGTGCCTTATTCAGCTGATTCAGCTGATGGGCAGATCCCAGCTCTTCCTGTTCTGACAGATCAGCCTGGGTCACTGGCATGTCACCTTGACCCATGTTTTGTCTCAGGGCCATGTCACCTTGATTCCACAGTAGTACGGCCCTTATGTCTCACTGCCATGTCACTTGACCCCAAAACAGTGTCATCTCTGACTGTCATGGCATCCTCATCCACTGTTATACCAACAACCAACAACCCTCTAAAATACCATTTGCCTGCACATTGCCAGCTATTTCTGATTCCTTTTGCAGTTGATTCTGTCATCCACTGCACATTAACCTGGGATCCTCATGGATTCAGACACCGTGCTCCCTCTGACTCCCATATTCTTTACATGCATGAAAAAATGTAACAGTCGCCTCCCTGATTGCAGGCAGCCCCAATGTAAAACTCATCTAAAGTGAACAAGAATATCCAGAGAGACAGGCGTCTAGCAAAGCTGGGGAGCAGCCTTTGCACAGGTAGACTCATGGAGGAGGCAGAGACACTGGGAGGAGTTGTAGCTGCCTGACTCCTGTTGGCACATTAGCTGCAACAACCCCTCCCAAGAATGAGTCAAAAAGTGGAAAAAGATCTAACCACAAACTAAATACCCATAATAAACAGTCAGACAAGCACACACTCATGGTACTCACACAAATAAATGTAAAGAAAAGCTCTATGCATAAGTAGCACCCACAAAACCTAGCAAATAATATTAAAGACACAAGAATGCAAACTGGGACACACAGAGGTACAAAGCAGATGCACATCAATTAAATGTAATTTCTGAATAAATAACTTACAAAAGTATATGTACACTAACTAAATGAAAACCTGTAACTCAAAGTAATTTCCTTAAATTAACATGTACAGAATCGAATTATGTAAACAAATACAAACTATTTACATAAATGAACAGCCTTTATACAGGCAAGAACAACCAATATGTGTATATATATATATAACATACACACAAATATATAACCTCAATGCAAATACACATCTGTACAAACTATATACAGAAGTGCACAGCACTAACAGGCTACATATTCATATCCAGCAACCACAAAGATACAGTGATACTCCAAGTATGTAACAACACATACACTCAGAATATACATACAAATATACAACATTCACATATATGCTCAAAATGTGAATAAAAATACCTGGCATTTATAGAAATACATAGCACTAATACTTAGCCATACATGCCCAGACATCCATATGATCCACAGTATGCATTCTCCTATTAGGCAATATTATACACAGCTTAACATACACATTTTCTAGGTCTCCATAGGCATGCACAAAAATACGGGTCCAACCTGCCACTCACCCCAGTACATAAGCACAGATAAGCAGAAACCAGTAATCCTAACACAGAAATACAAAAAACAAACAGGCTTGCATTCCTAGAGACACAAATACACAATCAGAGACGCACACAAATACAACTGAAGCCAGAGCAGCTTGTCTTCAGAGAATACCAACCCCTGCCAAACTAAGCAGCACTATAAGCTTTAGAAGCAGGGCATTCTGTCCAAACCGCTTTCTGTGATGTAAGCTGTTAACTCTCCCTTACCTGACTTCCTCCTGAGCAATGCGTACTCCCCAAACTCCCAGGGTGTGTGCAGACATGCTCGCACAAACACACGTATCATGTTTCTCCTGCTTACAGGCTGACCTCCAGATTCCTGGTGCAGCAGCCCACATTTCTGACAGTGCTGTGCTGCTTATTCATTGTCCTCTGCTTTATCCAGTTTCCCCCTCCTCTCTTTTCCCATACATACTCTCCCTTTTCTGACATCCTCCTGCAGTTTATTTAGAGAGGTGCAGGATGAGTAGCAGCTGCTTTTCTTCCTTCCAGGAGTCTCACTAGCCAAAGACCTTCAGGTGGGAGAAGTGGGTGGCTACCTAGAATAAACTCCCTCTTCAATTTATAATTTCATCTAGAATGGCAGGGACTGTTACATAGACTTGTGTGTATAAACACAGTGAGCCTGGTCCCCTGTGACTGCTCCAGTTTGCAGAGATATACCATTGCTGCAAGCTGCCAGCCACTGGAAACTCAGCCACGCTGCATAAAACAACACAGTCCCAGGGAAAGTAGAAGAAAGACATCGTGAGAGTGCGAAAGACTCCAGAATCTGCTCAGCCCACCGGCACAGCCACAAACTGGTGTGTGCACACCCCACAACTGTGTGTGATGGTTGGAACACTGGGTTAGCACCTGAGGCAATATAACTGCATGTGTCTCCAGTGTCATTAAGACTACTGCTGACCTGCAATAAAGCAGTCATATAGAATAACACAAACAGGTCAGCTGTGGTGACAAAAAATCACACTGTGAAACAATGCAGGCTCACCACAGACAGTAGTGCTGTTCCGTCACCTGCAGGGGTCCAAACAGACCCTGTTGTCTTCAACAAGTATTAGGGTTTGGGGAGAACAGAAATACACCTAATATGCCCAGAGATGAACATACATCAGGTCATGACACAGTCAAGTGGAATGACTCACTCATACTCTTTGCAAACATATGCAAGCAGCATGAATGCATTTCCTTACAGGACAGTTACGGGCTAGACCTCTGCTCTGGTACAACTCCAGCACAAGCAAAGCATCATCATACTGCAGATGACAGCATAAGCACACTGTATGTTCTGAAACAACCCCAGTGTGCTGTGGAACACTAATATCATACTTCATGAAAACATACCATTCTGAACATGGTGCTGCAGTGACATAGCTGTATTGACTTCACTGTCATGGCCAGGTGACAGTCTGTTTTCAACCAACACGTTACATCAGCTGCAGTAACAACTCTATGAATTGCAGTGACAGCACAGTAGAAACTGCACCAGTGTACCAACAAGTACCATCTTGAAACAACCTTACCACATGCCGTGATGTAAACGTACCACAAGAAACAATTCACAGCTGCTTCTGTGAAGAGTGTAATGGCCTTGAGCGTAATGGGGCAGCAGAGCAAGTAGTGATACAGTTAATCTCATCATTAGTGTCACAAACCCACAACCTATAGTGATAGTTACAACAACAGGATAACCACAGCCACACTGCCTGCAAAAACATGCTGGTACCACTGACAATGACACAGTCATCTGAAATGTCATAGCTACATCTCTCAAATTATGTTATCACTGCCACTCTGAACAACACGAATCAGATCATACTCGCAGTGGCATACTCAGCTGTTGTATATCTGCTAAAAAACTTAGACACATTACACACCTCTCCACTCTGTGTTACTTTCCACTTGAAGAAAATTTTGTTCTCAAGTCTTTAAAACAGTCTATGTCCTGGGGCAGTATTTTAAAAAAACAGCTTTCAGTACTGGGACTGTCACAGATGTCCCTGCCTCACACTCCACTGGAAGGAGGCATTTGTAATTTCCCAACACGAAAATGAGATTATGGCAAGGTAGGAAAAGTCCCAAGCTAAACACTGTCAAAACCCTGCTCTGCACTCAAGAGTCCTCCCATTTGGAGTGAGGAAAGAGAAAACCACACATAACAAAAGCACTGATTTTCAGTAGAGGGTGTTGTGGCAATAACAGTCAGAAAATTACATGAGCAGAACCAAAGAGAAGGGCAGTGATGCTGCCTATCCTATAGCTACAGAACTAACAGTGCAGATGCTCCTACAGCTAGTGGGCAGCACCCTGTTTGGCATAGCTCAATCCCCTTTGAAGAGTATGGTGAACTATCTGCACTGATACAGCTAACGCTTTCTGGAAAACACCACCAGACCTGTAAAAATTTTGGTGACTCTTCACTGTCCCCCTGCACTGACACAGCTCTGCATTACTGGGCATCAATGTAACTCAGTCTAATCATCAAAATGACAGGTGAAGAAAGGAAAGGAGAGACTTCTGCCTTCTCAGGTTTGCTCCTCCATCTCTGCTGGGGATTCCTTTACTGCAAACAGCCTGAGTATTATTGCCATTTACAGCAGCAATCACTCTGTGCCCTCCTCTCCCGCAAACCTACTGCTGATGTTAGCACTGATCACACTAACAAGCCTTTGGATTTTATTACTACTGATACTAATAATACTGGACACATTACGTCTGCTCCCACCAATAACAGACTGCAGATATGATCCCTGCTAATGCCGATAATACTGGGGGATATTATCTCTGCCATTGTCGGCACTGCAGATATTATTGCCAGTAATGCTGTCAAATACTACAGATACTGTCAAGGACCAAGATTAATAATGCTGAGAATGTTACAGAACCAACCTCACTGGAAGATGAATCCCAAATGAGAATTTGGGTTTAGACAGGAAGTCTGTTTGCAGCCTATTACAGAAAGAAAAGGCCATGTCTCATAAGAATGCTTTTGTAAAGATCGCTGAAGTTTCACCCAGCTGAAGATGCTATGGTATGCTGGCAGCAGTTTGATACACTGTTTTCCTGTTATCTAATTATCTATCTATATCTATCTATCTATTTATCTATCTTTCCCTTTCTCTGCATTTCTCTTTTTTTCTCCTTGTACAGTGCTCAAGATTACAGTATGAATGATACGAAGTTATTGTTAGTGCCTCTGGGTCAACCCAGTTCTCATTCTTTTGGCTATCAATTCAGGGGTTACAAAACAACAGAAATACTGGCATATTTTTCCCCTTTATCATTCTGGATGTTATATTGCTGCTTCTTAGTCTGGCAATGACCCTGCTGAACATGGCTGGCCTGCCATCACAGAGTACTACAACACTCGAATCATGAAGAGCTAGGAATTCCTGTTTTCAGATGCAGCTTGATATCTTAAGACCCTCACTGGTCTTGAGAAAGTCATTACGTGCTGCAGGGTCACCTCTGCCTTTGGAAGATGGTGAATGTAAGTGGTGGGGAAGGTAAGAGGGAAGTTACAGCTCCACTGGCAACGTCCACAGACCGCCAGAAATGGCACACACTGTGCTACACAAATGGTGGTGAACTTTTCTAAGCAAATTATTTTAAAAATCGCAGGAGACAAACTCTGTCTAATCTATCACAGAAGTCAGAAGTTTTGCAATCACTGGTTAAAAACTGAAACAAAAGGGTAATGTGGTCTTAACAAGGTAAATCCTGACCATCCTTTCTCGGCATTCACCTGAGGAAGGCATATTGAGTTTTGAGGAAAGATTTGTGACCAGACCGTTCCTTGTTGTGACTAGTAGATGCTCAGAGCTGCTTCCCAGCTAGCTCTCTCTCAATGCCATAGGTTTCCCAGGCCACCCCTGCACTTGCAACCAGTATATTTGGTAGGTTGGGATTCCCACTCTTCCATCTAACTCCCTGTGAGGGACACACCTGGCTGTCAGCGTCCATCTCTGAGCCCACCTCATGCATCCGTCTGGCTCCTTCCGTCCAACTCGGGAGTTCTGCTACATCATCTTGACACATAATTATCTCTCCTCTTCTTAATCATCTGTGCTACTGTCTAATGTAGGCACCAGCTGCAGCAAGTAGGACCTGGGGGAGGGGGTGTGCTCAGATAGAAGCTCCTCTGTCTTTCTCCCACCCTGTTCCCCCCAGCCATCACAGAGGTTGCTAACAAGGTTTTCAGAACTGGTGATTCAGGAACAGCTTGGTACTTCCCCTTTCTGCTGAACTGCATTCCTCACAGAGGAATCCTTGCAGCAGAGCTGGTCCAACAGAGCGGAAAGAAAGAGAGAGCAATGCTGCTGCTTCTGCCTCCTTTAGGGAAGAACTACTCCCTAAATGCTTGGAAAGTAGATGTGCAAAGCTCACAAGGGCTTTTCAATGTGAGAATAAACCCTGCAGTTAAGAAAGAAACTGCAGCAAAGTGTTCAGAAGCTCTGGGAAATACTGAGAAGGTGTATGCATCCAGCATGAGCATGAAAGAAATACTCATATCGGATCTCTTGACAGACTTTTCCTACTCCCCATCTCAACTAGGAACAATCAGAATCCTCAGAGCTACAGAGGAGACTGCCTAGGAATGAGTGCAGATCACTGGCTTTGCAAAACTTCCCCTTGGACCTTTCTAACCTTTGGACCTAGCCCTGCAAAGGGATGATGTTTTTCAGCATTTCTGAAGGCCAGTGTGAGCCCAGATAACTCAACTCATGGTTAGAGATGTTCAGCAGCTAGCTGGGGGTCCCATGTGAGCTTTTCTGGGTCAGGAGCACATGTCCCTGCAGCAGATATCTGGGATGGCAGTATTAAGGCTGTTATCCAAAGCAGTTGCAACCATGTCATGTAACTGCCACCTAAAACTCTGAGAGCTAAAGACAAGCAACATCTGCAGGATTTTCTGGTTCGTACCTTTTTGATTCCTAGTGGGATATGTGGGCACTTGGCCAACAGCAAGGAGCTGCATAGTGTCACTTGCCTAAATCAAATCTGGGATAAATTAAGGACAGACACAAAGAATAGTTCTTACTGTCAATATATCACTGTGAAGTGTCACAGTCTTAGATGGCTACTCTGTTGTTTCTGTGTTTAATTGTACTGTTCCAAAGAAAGCTCAAGTTTTGAGGCCGGAAGTGACTGTGTGGCTGCATCTAAAGTGGGATGATTTTTCCGGTTATAGCCTGAATAGTAGCTAAAGCCAGATTGAGGAGCTTCATTTCTAATGAGATGTGGAGGCACCATGTTGAGAGCTGGTGATCACCACGTTGGACTGTATGAGAACAGGGATTCACAAAACCCCCAAATAACTGCCAGGAGATCTGCACAACCATTAGGGAAACATGTCATTCAGTTTGAAATGTCTATTTCCTGTATAGGTAATGATGGCAAATGCTGGAAAGGTTTGCAATACTTGTAGTCTCTAATTCCTGACATTTTTTGACTTTGAGGCATTGACTCAGCCCTTCCATTGCTACACTTTTCTCTTAGCTGGGCCCTACTGCCATCTAGCTGGGAAATGGATCTTCCTCTGGGGCCCGATCCAATTTCCAATGACATCAGCAAAAATCTTCCCATTTGCTTTAAGAGAAGCTGGATTGGGTCCTTGCATCTAGTTTTATTCTGTATTAAGGAGAAAGGGAAGATGATGACTGCCTTTTATTCTTAGGATTATTGTGTTTATTTGGATCAAAAACTTACAGATGTGAACCTCACCAGAACCAATGCTGAGAAAATTACTAGCAAAACCTCAAAATGCAGCATCTGTCTCAGAAGGGCTTTCTTTTCTCACCGCATATCACAGAGAACTCTCATGTGCTCTTGCACTGCACAGCCTTGGGATTACAGCACACACAGCACACTGAGCCACCTGTCCTAAGATGTCTTTCCACGCAACAAGCAACTCAACATACTGAAGTCAGAGATGAACCTAGCAAACTGGTTAGTCAGTATTCTTTAAAAAGTTCACTTCCTGGCCCTCAGTTTTAGAACAAATCAAATTAAAAGAGCCAGATTTAAGGAAAAGTGTTTCAAAGCCACCATAAGAGCACCAAGACCTTACCCTGCCCTCCTGACTCAGTCTATTGAGGCTCCAGCTTTTGATTCATTTCAGGATCTTTGCCCTGAATACTTCACAGCAAGTAGGAAGCAAAAGGAGATAGCTTAATCCTGTTTCCTTAGAGCCTTAGTGAAAGGCTTACAAAACAACCTTAGGGTCACAGTACTCAGAAGACGTCCTGTTCTGCTTTCAGACTGTTGCAAGCATGACAGTTCTGCTGTGGTAGATGCTACCCATTGAAAACTGGGCCCTTGTGATCACCAGCTAATGTAGCTCATGGCACGTCACAGGGCAGGAACTTGTTTGCAAGGGGAATGAAAGACAACTCCCACATTGCTGGTGCTTCTCCGAGATGGCATTTAGTTTGAAATCGAGTGAGTCAGGGAAACCATGTTTACCCACAGTTCAAAGTCCGGGCACCTGCTGGCACCTGGGGAGTTCAGTTCCAGCCGTTTCCAGCAGTGAATGAACTTGGGATCAGCTCCAGCAATGGAGACGGCTCTCTGCCTGCTGAGCAGATGTCTGGAGACGCAGCCTGTCATGAAAGGCCCTCGGAAGAAGAGCATTCCAAGCCAGCAGGGCAGTGGCGGGGAACTGGTCTCTGTTGCTAAAACTGATCTAGCCCCTGGAGCAGCTGCAAACCTTGGCCTGAAATTGGAGCCTGTACATGGGGACAAAGAATATAAAAGGGAGGATGAGCTTCTCCCCTCCCCCTACCTTCATCACGTTTCCTCTTCTCGCCATTCGACCGAGGAATCCCCAGGATCCCGTTAATGGAGTAAGAGCCCACTGGATCATTGGAGGCACTGGAGACAGGAGGGGATGCTGTGCTGGGCACTGGACAAAAGGAAAAGGGAAAAAGGGCCATCAGGAGAGCAGCACAGCACTCAGGGATCCCCAGCTGAAAGCTATGCATGCCACCAGTCTAATAGGAAAGCCTGGGCACTAAGCAGATTCCCAGTCCCTCACGCTGAAGGATTTACTCTGCTGTATCCCAGGAAAGCTGCATCCCAGCTTTGCTTATCCATTTCTATACTGTAGCTTCACAGCCTTCTAGTACAGGGCCATTAATAAAAAGTAAGTGTATTCCATCAAGAAGCTAAACTTTGTTGTTACATCCCAGTTCAGAACAGGCTTTCAGGGTAACCAAGTGAAATGCTGCATAGGCCACATTCTCTAATGACTTCATAGTCCATCCGTATTTTACCAGATCATTTCCTCTCAGCATTTTTTCACCAGGAGTGCACACGTTCTATCTTAGGCAGACTAGCCTCTTACATGCCCACCTGAAACACTTAGTGAAAAATTACCTTCTTAGCATAGGTTAGAAGCACTTCAGTGCTGGACTAATAAATTCAGTTCCCTGCTAGAACAACTGGTTGGTGATACATGCTACCATCCGGATTAATGAAAATCTAGTGCCTTCCTTTTGTACTGACCAATATCAATAGGCAGAATGCTCTGGCCACTTGGCTGTTCAAGATTGCTCATGAATTTCCAATATATCAAAAATGACAAGTTATCCAGATTAGAAATGATCCCTTCATGAGAATCAGGCCTTTAGAACGTAGAACAGGTAGAGCTATGCATCCAGCAGGCATACCTATTGTGTCCCAGTTTGTCCCAGTAATGGAGAGAATATCCCAGTTCTCTTACAGGCCACTATTCATCATTCAGCTCATAAAGCACTGACCTGAAGGAATCAATACCTACGACACAAGCCTTTCAGGATGGAGAAGAACTTTTCAACACTATCCAGTGTAGACCCACACTTCCCAGTACATCCCAAAGCAATGAGAGACTCCACTAGAAGCACTATCCCAGCTCAGCCATTGCATTCCCTAGACATTGCACTACTGTTCCAAGAAGGAATAATATCTGCCAGCTCCATCTGTTGTGATCAGTGATTGCCAGTCCAGTGAGCAAGTCCAGATTAAAAGGGCATCCCGAAATGCTTTTCCATATTGGACCATTAATTCCATTGTACTCCTGAATACAATTTGTATACAGGATTATATCTACCAGCTCTGTCCCAGCATTTTCCGGTAAATCCTTGTGTAGCAGCAGATTCTCAATAACCAACAGAATCTAAGAAAATCTTAGGCCACAAATAAGCCACTGTATTTCACAGTATCCCAGACTACTGCTCTGATTGGTCACTAGATAAAGCTATGCTAGCAACAGCAGACATATCCACCATACAGCCCACAGATCAAAAAGTATCTCATCACACACCTAACACAGTACCTTTAAACAGACTAGGAGACATTTGGTCCCTGTATTACAGCCTCCATCTTCTGTTCACCTTAACAAACCAGCAAAACATCTCCCCCAGCAAAAAAAATTGCATTTTCTCAGTGAAATACACCCATGGGATACCTGACTGCAGAGCTAGAACAATGAAGAACTTAGTTGTGAGGCAGCTGGAATATCTTACCCATGTTTGTGTATTACTAGTGCTAAGAAATGGACCAGTTCTAGCAAAGGCAGAGGAGAGAAGAAAAATTCGTAGTGGGGAAAAAGAGAGTCAGAGTAAGGACAAGAAAAAAGGTAAAGACTGGCGCTTAGACAGGACAGCAGTAAATACTTCTCTACAGGGAGATGAAGGAGAGAGCATGAACATGAAATGGATGTTAAGGCAGAATCACTTCGGCAAACTCCTACTTTGGGCTAGTTTCTCTGTGATTCACTTCTCTGCAATGCAACAGGGGAGACAAAGAATAGAAAACTCTGATTTCCATGGAGGCTTCTTTCCCCCCACCCCCTCCTCCCTTTTGCTCTGCTTAGCATCTGCTTGTCAGACTTTGTTCCCTCAACTAAGCTTCATCCCCATTTCCACTTGACCTGTCACCACCCCCGATGCCGGTCTACTTACCAATAGTATGTCCTGGTGCAGTCACACCTGTCCCACTCCCATCTGGTGTTGGGTGAAAAGGTTGCTGAACTTTGGTTCTGATGATCCTGGAAAAGAACAAAACACATTCAGAGCTCAAATGCATCTTCTCTGTGCCTTTGCAGACCCACAGTCCCAGCTATCAGAATCTGAAGGCTTGATCTGAGCTTTCGGTGCATCAGAGCGGCTTCATTTTCCTTGTGGTCCTGATTCTACTGCTTTAATAGTCCAGCTCTCAGAGAATCATCCTATTTCTGCTCTGTCATCTTTATCCCAAACTTGGGTGTTCATTGCATAAAGATGGTGTTCAGTGAGCAAGCTAGGATCTTCTGTGTGTTAACAGCTGCATTGTCATTTATGGTCTGATCTGTGAGCATAATCACAAGGCAGTCTTTGCAGCTAATAGAGACATTGCTGAATTTACAAATGGTGTAGCTTTAGTTTTGTTGTCTACCTGAAAAATGCCCTTCTGACTGACTAAATGCTTTGAACTGTGGAAGGCTTGCCCAAAGCCCTCGCCCTTCATAAATGAGAAGGTGAAAACAGAAGGCATCTGTAGGGAGTGGTGATGGGATATAGATCTCCAGGAAAAAGAAGTTCCATCAAACAGGACAAAATTTGGTGTTTGTCAGGTGGTGAATGAATACAGCATGAGAACTCAAAAAGACATCACAAAGCTCATAATGTAGCTCAGAATGACAATAAACTGAACTGTAATTGTCAGTGCTCAGTTTCTTGTTACATGAAATCTTTCACCTCTAGGTCACTGGTTTAAATCCAGCTGAGGTCAGTGGTGAAAGAAAATCACTAGTGCCTAGTGCCTGACTGGCAGGGTCCCTGACTACTTGTAGATACTGGGTATCTGTGAGTTTGGAACAGCTGTTCCACCAAGGAGCTCAGCAAATAAGCCATGAGAGACCAACTTCCTTTCTGAGGTTAAAACAAGCCTCTCCTCTCTTCAGCCACTCCAGTTAGGGTGAAGGCTGCAGATTCTCTTCAGCCTGAGTTCCTGGAACTCTCAGCCCTGCATTACATTAGCTTTATTTTCTACTCAAAAATCTCTCCAGAAAGTGAAAGCAAATAGAAGATTCTCCCTGCCCACTTGAGAGCTCCCCTTAAAAATTTGTTCTAAAGACGAAATTGGCAAAACTTCAAAGAGCAAATGTGTGACTAGTGGGTGGTATGGCATGGATAGAGATAGGCAGAGACATTGTGAGGGCAATTTTAAAAAAACACAACTCCTGAGAGTGAAACCTTCTTAGGAAAAGAAAGAGAACATCTCACCTCAGCGTCTTAGAAAACTCTGCTACACGCTTGATAAAGCCTGACCAGTAGCTGGAGTGGCAGAGAGGCTGCCTGGGACATAGCTGGAGACAGAGAATGTCAAGGTTCTAGCTGGGGACGGAGATCCAGATTCTCACTCCATATAGATCAGTGGTACCAGATACCCTAATCTATAGTTGCTGAGAACCTATGCCAAAAAGTGTCTGAAGGCCTCAGGGCCAGATTCTGAGGTCATGCGGTTTGTACTAGGTAAGGAACCGATCTGAAAAGTGTGCTAGGGCAAATAATATAACTTTTTTTCTTCTTTTCTGTTTTTTTCTTTTTTTCCCTCTTGTCTCACATTCCCCCTAAAACCCCCTGAAGTGCCACTCCGGTTGTGTGAGTTTATTGATTTCCCCCAGCCCAGAGAAACAGAAAAAGGGGATGGGGTGCAGGCAAAGGGATGGAAATAGAAAGCTATAAATTATTTGTGACAGGAAAGCAATAGTGCCAGAGTGCTGAGCACAAGTCCCGTGTCACTATTAGATTCCTTTTAGCCTGATGACACTGTAAAAGAGGTTAAGTGTCTGATGGAATCGTACACCTTGGGGGCAGGGGCAGTCCAGGAGCAGAACAAGCCACAGAGTGTGGGTATATCAATTCTCCAGGCCAATAATATTCCCCTCATTGATCGCAACACAAAGTTCAAAAATCTCATTATAGCTAGGCAGTCCTGGAACTTTTTTAAAATCGATAGAGTGATATAATGTATGTATACTTTGTATAAATGTTTCTATCCATCCATCTATCCATCTATCCAAAATCTGCCTGAGGGTGTCTAAGTTAACCTACACATTATACTGTGTTATGTTCTATTGTAGTGTAGCATAGTGAATGGATTAGAAGATTTCCCCCGCAGCCTTAGATGACATATTATAAAACGTCCTGTTAGCACTGAGGTGACATCACACGGTTCCATTCATACTGAGATATGACATCAGATTTACCACTTGTACTGGGAGATGGCACTAGACAGCTCAGTTTCTACTGAGGGGAACCATAAGACGAGTCTAATTATACTGAGATGGCAGATCAGGCTGTGCTGAATCATGCTGCATGAAAATTGCAAAGTTTCAAAAAGCCATTTAGAGTAAAAACAGCCTGTGAAACGCTGCAGGTATAAAATGCTTGTCCATAATATTCCAAAAATCCAGGCAGGGGATGAAGAGGAAGGTTCAATTTCCTTCCCCATTCAGTTCGAGGTCTCTTGGCTAAGAACACCAGTTAGTGCCAGTTGTGACTGTGTTTACTGAGATGTGTCCATTAGGAACTGGAATGAGACTCACCAGCTCATTGCACCAAGTAGCTGTCAGCTAGTAATGATTTTCGGTCACTACCAAGCAGGGCCAGATTTCTGCTAGTGACCCAGAGGTGAAAGGCTCTGTTCAAAAACATTCCCTTCCTAAGAATGAAACTGGTTTTATGTCAAAAGAAAGTGTCCGGAAACCGTGAGCAGAGGGGAGCAGTTCTGGTTGTGCAGCCTCCAGTCGCTTGGGTCAAATAATTTTTGGCATCAAATGCACAGTGAACCTAATGAGGTCTCTGGTAGAATGTATTTTCTATGGCTAAAAGAAGAGGCAGGTCTTGAAAGGCTCTCCCCAGCAGTGTTCCTTTGCCCTAAAGTCATGACTGAACTCTAGTGTTGTAAGGAAAGAGGAGAAATCTCGGCATCTTAATGCGCAGTACAGAAGACGGCAGTGCATCCCCCTGGGTCAATTCACTTAGGGACAGTGATAAACAGCACACTAGCTAGGCAGCACTGCTGCTGCTTTAAGAGGCTTCAAGTGAGTCTGTCCCACACAAGACCACCTAATGAAACAGAAGATGAAAGATGAACAGAGCTGACCCGGCCCCATAGCAACAAATTCAGCATAATAATGCTGTCTTTAAACTTCAGCGTTGCTGAAAGCTTCTCACCCTTACCAGGGATTGAAATATGCACTAAGCCAGCTCTGCTGCCTCAAATCTAGGATTTCTGGATTACTGCTGTATAAGAGGTCGCAAAACCTCGATCACCTCTTGCTGTCTTTGATGGCTTGTTCTTGCCTTCAGACAATGGAGAAAGACAAGTCTTGCAGATTACATCCTCAGCCCTTCCCGAAAGCAGAAGAGACACAAGTCCTGGAACACCAGTTAGCAGTGCTGATTTCTTGAGATAAATGCTGATATTTTCAAACATCTTTTTCTAAGAGAAACTGGCCCTTTGGACTAATTTATCCCTGTTCTAATTCCATCAGTGACTCCAACAACAGCATTTGTATTTAATTAGGAACATAAACTGGTACTCACTGTAAATTCCCATTTTTCATTTTCCAGTGGGAGATTTTTGCACAAGTTGACTACTTGGAGTTTTGGATAATATAAACGGACTTAATACATAACCTTCTGAAGTTTCAGCAACAGGACATTTATAGATCTTTGATTGCAGTAAAGCAACTGAACTTCATTTCACAATCTGAATTTAATATGCAATATTATCTTAAGTAATGACATATAATGTCATTAGAGTAAATAGTATCATACTGTGAATTATACATCCATCCTGGAATTCATGAGTTGCTATAGTTGGCTTGTAGTAACTCCTTCTAGAGTTAATACTACATACAGCACCAGCTGAAACCAACTGCTTATTTCCAAATGCCTTTGACTTTCTTAAATGTTCAATATTAGATCATGAATTTCCAATGCTTGATTTCTATTTCATTATTTTTGTCAGTTTTAATGCAATTCCTTTTGCTGATTCTGAATACAGATGGGCAGACAAAAATCTTCTCTTCTAGTATTACAATTGTAACAACCTCTAATCGAGAGAGGTAGCAAGAAATATTAGAAGTTAAAATTAGTTAAGCCAGAGTGCTTTCTGAGAAGAACTTTCATTCCTTGTAATTAAGCAAGTACAAAATCACTTCTAAACTTGTCCAGAAATTACTTGCTAAAAGAATGACAGATCACAGAAAACTCACCTTGCTGCTCTGACATTTCTATCCAAACTCTCTTATAGCCTAACATACTGTGTGGTTTCTTCTCTGTTACTATGACTTGCAGAGTGTTTTGACGGTATCTCAAATAAAAAAAAAAATATACTAGGGCTGATCAGAGAGAGATAAAGTAGGACTGAATCATCTGGAGTCACAATCTAGCAATTCTTTTAATCCTGGAAGAACAGAATGAAGTTGAACTGAAGGAAAGACTGGTGTGTCCTGCTGCCTCAAGAAGACCCTGACAGATTTCAGAAAGCACTGGTATCCTCACTTTGATCGTATTTCTTTGTCATGGATTATTTTTGAGAGTGGAAGGATACACTCAGAACAGCACCAAACTCCTTGTAATTGTTTTGGAGTATTCATATTTTAAATGCTCCATATTAGAAGCACATTACAAGACCCCAGGGTGTGCATTACTGGGCAATTAAAGCGGTTCTTGGAAGGCTAACATTGTGAAGCTTCAGCCTTTTCTCTGCAGTGTGTCCAGGGGAGGCTGTGATGGCCAAGGCACACACACCCTGCTGTGCCGCACTGCTTAATTAGTGCGGGCTGCACTGCTGAGCCACGGGCTGTGCCGGCGCTGCGCACAAGGCAGCCTGCGGGGGACACGGAGCGGGGCTAAGTGACACAGTGAAGCCTTCTCTGCAACCGATGGCTTCCTACAGAAGGGCTTGTGACCATCCCAGTGATGCTGGCAAAGAGGGAGAACATGGAATGAGAAGAGGCAGCTTTGGGGTCTTTGATGAAAGGCCCCATGGAACCAACAATATCCCACCTGCAGATTGGTGCTGCAGAGGCATAAAGAGCTCTGGACGTGGCTTCAGTTCAAATAGGAGACAGTCTTATGTTTCTGTGCATAGGTTGAAACACAGCTGAATTCACAGTTGAGCAAAAGAAGTGGGGGAGGGAAAGACTTGTTTGCACAAAGTTCAAAATGGAAAGCAAGCTTTGTAACGTGGTGAGGAAAAACAGCCAAGGGATTTGAGGGTGAAGGAAGGGAAATAGAAAGTCTGATAGTTAGAGCCTAATCCGATTTAGGGAAGGGCTTCAGTTCTTGCTCTGTCATGGACCTCTCTCATCAAGAATTTGGACAAATGGCATTTCTCTCTGTGCTCTGTTTCCTGCCTGAAGTGTGAAGATAGGAGCATTGCCGTGCCACCTGGGGCAGAGTGAGGACAGCTGGAAGGAGGAGTGAAGGGCTCAGACACTAATAAACAGGGGCCAAGTAAGTGCTTCAGCGAGCTGTAGCACAGTATTGGCTTCATTCTCCTGCTTGAAGCAGAAGTGACATGTACCCTGCTGACAGTGGCTGTACGTGAAGGGAAATAGGCAAAGGCAACAGGAATTGTATTTCAGCTGCACAGGCTTTGGTGGTTGTGTTTGAATTTGCAACAGCAGCTGTAATTGGGAAGATCAGAGCTGCAGTTGCGACGTAAAAACTGCAACATAATTTCTCCTAGGAAGTAGGGTGGGAGCAGTAGAAGCTACTGCTCTCAAAATCTTCTGCAACACTTAAAACGCTCAGAACAACAGCTGACATTGTCAGGAGCCGCAGAATCAGCTTCCTCGCTAGCTGGCCTGGGGCTCTGGCACTCCCTGCCAAGACAGCAGAATGCCTTCAAACCCTGCCATATTCAGGGACCACAAGCAATATTCACACATTCAAACTTGTTCCTATCATGAAAATTGCATTTTCTTCTACCTACCTTTTGGAAAAAGAGGGAGAAGAAGGGTGATCATGTGGTATGTTAGTATATAAGCACAAGTGTGACAGATTAATTAGATTGATTAGATTGATAGTCCTAAAAGGTGCATGAAGAGGGATTATATGTTTCCCCAAAGCTTCCAAATATATGAGAGGTCAAAATAGAGATGCCTTACATATCTCAGCCCTCTCTGAGAAGAATTGACTCTGTATCTGCTGTTAATCTGTGTAGGTCAATCAATTTCATTGGGGCTATACTGACATCATCCCTGCAGACATGGAGGAAAAAGTGTCACTTTGTTCCAGGTTAGCCTGCTCACTATAAACAGGAGAGAAAGCCCAATCCTGCCCATTTCTCTCACTGCATTTCTTGGCTGCACTCTAAGAAAACGCACAATCCACAGCATCAGTTTTACTATCTGAAGGGCTTAGAGAGGAGCTAGGATTTTTTTTGTTGTTTTAAATCAGTGACCCATGATGACACCATATGGTTTTATTTCATTTAATTTGAGCAGAGCATTAACGTTCAGCTTGTGGCAGATCTCTACCCATTCCAGTTCTGCTGTGCTACATGGTACAAGTGCAGCCATAAGGAAGAAGGGTGGAAGGAAAGAAGGGTGAAGATGTCTGCCTTCTGAGAGTAGATGTGCCAGGCAGGAGGCTGGCCTGCCACCTCATTCTGCTGCACAGTAACATACAATTTCATGCCCCTGGTACTGGTGATTGACAGCGGTCAGCCCCCTGTGTATAGGTTGCCTAGCCTGACCTCCTGGAATGAATTGCTGCATGAGGCTGTAAGAACCATTTTCCCACCTGGGAAATAGGTGTGCTTGAATAGTTGCTCTGTTATGCAAAGCTGTGGCTACAGAGCCATCAGGACCCAGGCTGGCTGGCTTAAAGCTGGCTAAAACATATCTACACGAGCTGCACTCAAGCAGTGACTGCAGTGTAGAAATGTCCTCAGGCAGGTGTTTCTACTTTTATTACACTCAGTTCATATCTGGAAGGCTTTCTTCCAGAAATTCATTAAAATCCAAACATCTAGAAGATATCATACAGTTAACAAAATATTGGAAGCAAACTTGATCCTGGGTTTTTGACATCCTGGTTTTAAGGTGAATTCAAGAAATCTTAAACAACAAAAAGTCATACTGGTCTTGGATGTAGAAACACAGGCCTGGGAGGAACCACCTGGGTCATCAGTTCCGAATTTTAATACCATAGGCAACCATGGAACAGACATTCAACTCAGAGCATTCATCAAAGTATCCATCAAAGCAGCTACAGATCTACCTCTCAAAAAATTCATAATCTCTGCAACAGAAGACCGAAAGCTACAAAACCAACAAGCCACAGGAAGAGAACAGGAGAAAAACATCACCAGTAGCTAAAGTCCCTTTCACTAGCAAGACATTTCTGCCGTGAAAAGGCCCAGAAATTTTTGAGCTCTTAGGAATGAATTGTTTTCTGATTACACCTACACTGCAGTGATGTGTAGTTCAGAGTGTCAACTCTGCAATTCAGATTGTCATCTTCTGTTACCCCTAGACTGGCCAGCTTGGGTCCTGCCAGCAGTGTTGCTGCAGCAGCATGGAGCTGGCATGGGGCACAGCCCCACGAGCTGCCAGCACACAGTGACTGCCATGCAGCGCGAGCTGGAGCTGTCAGAACAGCAGCTGTACCAGCAGGTGAGTTAAGAAGACCTACAGAAACACATGGGCTTGCCAAGGTTAAATATCTTAATATGGAGTATGGGAACTTTTAATTGAAAGCTTTGCTTTGAGCCCATTTCCAGTTATTAAAATTCAAGAGTCTGTGCTGAATTCCTTGTGGACATTCATTTTGATTAACAGAAGACATGTGTGTACTAGGAAGGGAGTCTTGAACTGGGAGGAATCAGATAAATGTAGATAACATTCTCAGCCCTCTTGCAAGTTATGCCATACCTGGTATTTTGTGTAAAGCCTCAGATCTTGAAGATAAACAATTAGTTCAGCTTTCATTTAATACCAAGGTATTTCTGGCTTTCGTAACTGCAAGGACCAGGTGGAAGTGGGACCTGGCTGCCTCCCAAGGCACCAGAACTGGAGGCAAAGGAAAAAAAAATTCTTATTTACAGCATTGGGAATTTTATGCCAGTCTCTTCATTTTGGAGGATATTGACTCAGGACTTTTTAACTTTTAGATTTGGCAGCATTGTGTATTATCTCTGTATCCTGCAGAGTGCTGCAGTGCAGTACGTGCTTGCATGCGTTGGATAAGTAAATGATCCCCTTTACAGGGGTGTCATTTTGTGTGCCTCCCTTATGCTTGTCAGAACTGGGGAAAATTTTCCCGGTGGACCCTTTACCATTAGAAGATTTTTGTCAAAATTTAAAAAAAAAAGCCAGTGCTGAGAATGTGTCTGTTTAATCTAATGTTATTTTTACCATGGGTTGCAAAGAAATCAACAAAATTGTAAGAAGAATGTAAGTCTTACTAGAATGGAAAAATTGTGGGCTTTCCCTTTAAAATTACCTTTTTCAGGTGAATTGGTGACTATTCTAAAAAATCAAAATAAGAATAATATGTTTCGATTTTATTGAAAAAGCAGGTTCCAACTACAGTGAAATGTAGCTGTAGAGTTTTAATAAAGTTCTGATTCAAAAACACATTGAAAATATTCACAGACAACCTAAATCTTTCCCTTCCTGTTCTAGTCCTTGTTGCTCCTGGTATCATTTATTCTTTGCTTTATCGTGCCACCCAAAGCAGTTTAGCACAGGTGAGCACTTCAGGGTGTGGGTGCTACATAGGCTCCCAGCATCAAGTTGGTGCCTGTCTCTGTAGAAGGTTGTCTAGTTTTCATATTATAGGACAAAGCCAGTTATATATAGTGAAAAGATAAATCTGTAACCAGTCTGTTTGGCTCATGTAAGTCACTGTCAGGTCTAGTGTTTAGCAATACAAGCTGTATGTTTATGTGTCCATATTGTGTTGGCAGATGCATTAACATTTGTTTCTTAGTATGTTTTAATTCGCCACACAGCCACCATACTTGTTTATCTTTGCCTGTAGGTCTGCATTTATGACTGTGGCTACATGGAGTTAGACGTTTGAGTCACATATTATGTATGCAGGCCCCATGAAGAATTAATAAATATTTGTTCAACTATTTCAAGTTTTAACAGAGTTTTATAGGAAGATATTCAGATGTGTGGCTTGTAACCATCATCAGCTATCTATATGGATGTTTTTGTACATCACACGCTTATTACAAATAAGTCACAGTCACCTAGCAGTAGTCTTTAACAAGGTTATAATAACTGTGATGTAATAGCTAACATATCTGAATACTGATACATAATTAATGTGGAACCTTGCTGTATTATAAGGCCCATACCTGTGTGTACATTTGCATAGTTGTGTAGATTTGTGAATGTAGATCTGCTCTATTTTTAAAAAACATATCTGGCTTCCATCCAATTAACTGCAGAACTGTGAGTTTCTGAGAGCCTTCCATCCTTTTCTGTTACAGTTGCAGTGGCTGGTAGAATACCCTGGCCTCTGGGTACCCTTTTCCTTGTTCCTGGATAAGTACAGTCTCTGTCCATAGGAGTTAGCAGTTTAAGGGTTTATCTACATAAGGCTGTGCAAAATAATTTGAATTAACTGAATGAGTGAAATTAAAGTGGTCTAGTTAAACTGCATTACACCTCTGACTCCCTTGTTTAGAATTAAGGCAGCTTTAATTTAGTTTAGCTTAATTCACTTTGGAAATGAAGTGAACTAAATTCAATTTAGGACACTCAAATTTTGAATGAGCACCTGAACAATGTTTTAATGCTTTTAACCAATGTACTTGCGAAGTTAATTCAGATTAATTTTCCTGTTTGCCCCTGTGTAAACAAGCCTGTTTTCTATTCCCTCTCAATGAAACCATCTCAGCTGAGACTCCTTCAACAACTCCGAATTGACAACCAGCCTCCCAAGAGGAGCAGTTTAAATGATCCTCCCACACGCACAAGTGTTTCCTTATCCCTACATCCCCATGCAGGCATCTTTTCTCCCTGTGAGCTTTAGTGATCTCTAAGACTGATTTGTCTAGAGCTTGACTTGCTGAACCAGGCACAAGCTGGGGTAAACACAGAAGAGATGCAGCAGTTGTTTAAGACTATCTGAAGACCCAAGTTATAAATATTGAATTATTCAGCTGTTGCGGTTTAGGATTTTACAGTGGAATACTATATTGCAAATTACGATATATTATTTCTGCAAATCATGATATTCTAGAGAATTTTAGTGATTTTATTCAGTTCCATTATTTCAAAACATGGTCCCCCTAATCTGAATTAAGTACTTGTCCACCTAATGAATCAGAATGCCTCCAGCTGTAAATCAGCATGTATTTCATTTTTTTAATCTAACTTAAGTTCAACAAGATCAGATGCAATCAGGATTCATAGGCAGAGGAATAGAGAGGGACATAGGCAATGGTATTTAAAAAACTATATTTCCTTTACATTTTTTCTTGAATATATTGTAGTTTAAGAAGACAGGAGATAGCATAAGGTGAGCTAAAGGTTCTATCGTGTCATTTTTAAAAGGCAGTTGCAAAATCAGTCATGAACAAAATAACCTCAGAAGTAAGACAGAAACATATTTTTAATTCAAGAATATTAACATTTTTAAAGCATCATTATGGAGATTTCAAATTCTTCATTATCTTCCTTAATTTTAAAATACACTGTGTATTTGGTCAAAAGATACCTTAGGAAGGAAATGCCATCAAGTATCTTTATCACAATGCAAAAAAAATTGCCTTTTGGAAAACCTGATCTCAAAAAGCAGCTGCCCTAAGATTTTGCTAAAAGTCAACCAGACAAAAAAAAGCCCAAAGAAACCAAAGAAGGCCCAAGTACTCAAATGGCCCAAGCCATCCAGTACTGTTTGATTAGATGGTTAGGCTATATTTTTGTGTGCTGTTTTTTATGGAGTTATTGCTTATGAATAATGTTGTTTGATGGCTACAGCAATCTCAGATCTTTGACTGGTAGAAAATTAGCATGGTTTCACTGAAACAGCCACAGTATAATGCTATAAGGAGACAGTCCTATATTAATATGCTTGTGCGGAATGCACTTCAGTGTATGTGGGCATCCATTTATGTGCAGCTAAGAGGATACCACTGTAAGTAAAATCTAGGCTTGCAGAAGCAGTGACTTTCAGTGTGGCTGTGCTGCTGTACGTGGCTGTACTGGTGGATCAGTGTGTGTGTATGTGCTTGTGCATTTGTACAAGCAGACCATTGCAGGTCTGTCTGTCTGCAGGTGTGCTCCTACTTCTGCGTGTGATCTGGCTGCGCTGCTTTCTGAATATCAATGAGCTTAGTAAAAGCATGTATGTATTTGTATCTGTGTGTGCATCTATCTGCATATGGATGGGCTTGCATGGTGTCTGTAGATCCGTTTCTTTGTGTGGTTTGTGTGTCCCTCCTGTGAGATGGATGCTTTCTTGAGGCCTCATCTCGGTCACTGTGAGTGCTTTCATTCCTGTAAAAGGCAGCCTCCTTCAGCGGCAAAAACACGAACTGGGCGCCAGGAGACCTGGATCCCTGTTGATGGGCTCTGTGAGTGAGCAGAGTCTTTCAATTCATTCTGTGCCTGTTTCCCCTCCCAGCTTTTTTTTGAACTGAGACTGTGGACACACACTCCCTGCTACTATATGGGCATAATGCAATGCCCTATGTGAATGCCTCTATCTAGTTCAGCCAAGACACTGAGTCCTGAGAGGACCTTCTGATGCTATGCCACTGCCTCACAGTAACATTCACCAGTGAATGTACCTGCCTTTGTGTGTTCGTGTTTGGGGTGTCCATCTGTGTACTTTGTGGCTGGCTATTTGTAGTTTTTATCTCCCCTGTGTACAAACAGAGCGGGGGAAGATGGAAAGGAAGGAGTTATTAAATGCCAAGCGGATATGCAATAAATCCCATTGATTTTACAAACTCCAGCTTGTCTTCAATCTCTTTCCGTTCTTTATCCTGGGGGCATTGCAACAAAACCCTATTTTAAATACCTTTTCTTTGCCTTCCCCTTCCCCCTCCTCTCACTCCCAAAAAAGTGTCAATATTTTATTTGGATTTTTAACTTCGCTCCATAACAGTTGTTTGACCTCCTGACTCATGTGAGTCACATAAATTCTGGGACTTTATTCAGGAGCCATGTTCCTTCTATTGAATAAGCAATTTGGGAGGGTGAATTAATGACTTGTGCTGTTGCTGGAAAGTCCCTGAAGAAATATTAAAATTGCTTGCAGACTGAATCAATACTCACTGAACACCCAGCATGAGGACCTGGGCTTTTTAATGGCTACAAGCAGCGGCACTGGGTAGAGGAAGGGGAATTCCTGTACACAAAACGCACGCAGGCACACACAACCAACAGCAGCCTTCCCCCAGCCTTGCTGGCTGTTTCAATAACAGCATATTCTTGTGCACGCAACCTGCTACGAGCTGATGCCTGCTGTGCCAGGGAAAGGACTTACAGTCCAGTTCCTCCATTTCCCTCCCAAGAAGGTCATGCAGGATTTGCAAAAGCTGGCTGTTTGGGCTGTGTGTTAAATGCTTGGGTTAGCGTGGTCTGGCACAATCTGCGAGGCACAAGGAAGGTTGATTATTTGTGGCGTTATGAGCACGTTCTATGTGTCACTTTACTTTTTTCCTCTCTAAAGAGGAAAGACAGTAGTGCTGTGTTAGGTTTGGTGTGCTGTTGTGGTTTGGGAAGAGGATTTGGCTGTTTTGCAGAGGCACATCTGTGAGATGGTTCTGTGGCTTTGGGTGCTGAACAGTATTTTCATCTGTCCACAGTGTGAGTTTCTTTTGTTTGCGATATTCTGTAGGATTTTCTTTCTTATATTGGCTTGTGTTTTGGAAAGGCTTGAATGTCGTGCACCCCTGCTTGTGTTAAGAGTGCCTGCATGATGCTTTTGGTCATTGAGCAGGTGTCACTTCACTAGATCAGTCTATTTCAAGGCTGTGGGTGCAATCCTGAATGTTTCTGAGTGCCCTGGGAGTCTACCAGCCTCTCTAGGACATGAATGTGCTCGGTTGTGCTGCTCAACAAGGCTTTTACTATTTGCTGCTCACTAGGCTGACAACTGCCAGATTTTGTCCATACCCTAAGACCCCTCTGGCAAGGGTGGGTTTTGTTACCAGAGTTTTCAAGCCTCCTTTGAGAATGTGGCCCCATGTTTTGGTGTTTTGCCCTGTGGTCGTGAATGGCTGTTTTGTATTCGCTTGTTGGGCGGCTGTTATTGTGTATTAACACCAGGGTGGGTGTGCTTTGTATGACCGCATGTCTGTCTCATTGATTCCATCAGTATTATTTTGTAATCGTGTGATTGAGTTAGTGTCCATTTCAGGGCTCCTGTGTATTGAATAATGATGTCAGGGATTGGGTTGTTTGACTGGGTAATGGCCTCTTTTCAGTGTTGTAAGTGAACGTGTCCTTCTCCTGTTTCCCTGTCTCAGCTGGGGCAGGATCATTTACACTAGGTGATTCCTTAAGATGCTCACATGCATTAAAGAATATTCCTTTGGCTCACAAGCTCTCCCTGCCAGCAGGGCATGCCAAAGGTACATCTCTTGTGTGTGTGTGTGACACGTGGGTTGGCATGTCTGGCTGGTTCTCAGCTGCAGGCTTCAAGGTATGTGTGTCTTCTGGTATATAACTCAGGGGTTTTGCTAAGACCTTTCAGTTACATTTTTGGATAAATTTCTTCACAATTACGTGCAAGACTATACTATGCAGTTTCAAATAGATTTGACTGAGTCTGTGAAAGGACCTATAAATTATTACATGTCCTCAATGAACGCTTGCCTTTGCAAGGGTCTTCTCGTATGACTTTCTACGTTAATGCATAGAAGGGCATCTGTGTCAGTTAACAGATGCCTCTGATCCATGTGTGACTGACTAGCAATCTTCCCAAGTCTGAACTGACCTGGGTCTCTCATATATGTAAGAAAGGATGGGATTCTGTGTCAGCAGCATTTAGCAGTAAATATATATGTTAAATTTTAAATGTACAGTGAATCTCTGGATTTGTGCAATGGCTTCTGACTCGTGCGGATATTGTGCAATAATGCTTTAAGACAGTGTGGCCACATTTGGTCCCTTGAAAATGAACAGGAGAGTTCACTTATTTTTCAGCTGATGATTATGTGTCATTGCTGCGTGAATTTATTTGCTCTGCGCAGGCAGTGTGTCTGGCATTGGGCCTGTTCTGTCCTTCCCCAGCTATCAGGATTTAGCCCAGTAGCAGTCACATCCGGACAAAGTCTAAGAAAAAGGCTGTGAAAGATCCAGAAAACTTCCAGAGAGAGTTGTCAATTGTACCCTCTCATCAAAATATCTCATCAGGGAAAGATCTATGACCTCTCTCAGTCAGGCCATCTATATGGCTGGGATTTAGCAAGGCAGTGAATTTAGCTTATATTTTTCAGTGAGGTTACTAACAGGTAACTCCTTACTCATCCTTGCATTACCTCAAGCCTTGTTACTTCCTTTGCTCCCTTATTTGTGCTCTCACACTCTTTTACCCACTCTCTCCTCTGTGTTCTGGCCTGAATTTGACCTTGAACAGATTACATGATCCTTAGCCCACCCACTGCTTTACCAGCTCCCACCCCTCACACTGGGGTAGCAGCATCAGGGTAGTAGGGAGAAGGGAAAAAAATGAGGGAGTGAGGAAGGGAGAGAGGGAGGGAAAGAGGGAGAGAGACCTGTTTGAAAAATAATTGGAGGCTGTTAAACAGAGGAGCCCAGCATATCACTCTAGTAATGGAAATAAATTCCATTGTATTTGCATTTTAATTTTCCACATAAACAAAGGCCCGGAGTGAGCTGGCTTCGCCAGAATCACCGGCCAGAATTTAATTAGAAATGAAAAGTTTATAGGGTCCTCTTTAATGCGATTAATGCACAGTTAACATTTATCACATACATATGCTGGAATCGCCTTTTTTAAGCAACCACCGGCCATGAAATGAATTTCTTTTCAACTTTTTTAGCATGCGTGAGGAAGGCTGTCTCTGGTGAGGCGGTCCAGTGAGCACACTCCTGACAGCTTGGTAAACTGCAGCCCACAGAGGCTTAGTAGCCCCCATCCTCACTGAGGAAAGTTCAAGGTGGCTTAGAGGGAAGCATGGTCTAGTGGTTAAAGCCTGAGGTTGGGAGTCAGGGGATCTGGGTTGTATTCCCAACTCTGCCACATGCTCACTGCATGACTGACTTGCTCTCAGCATCTGTTTCTCTGGGTGTTAAAAATAAAAGAGAAATCAGCTGGAAGAAGATATCTCAGCCCCAGACCCTCCATGTCTCAGTCTCTCCAGCAACTTGCCCAGCCCTGTTGTGTGGGATCTGGATTGGATCCTGTACTGTGCTGACCTCTCAGTTCATCTCCCTGTGCCAGCTGCAGGGACAGGGGAACATCCACAGAGCTTGCCTGATGTGAGAGGCTGGGCCTCCTGGAGGGACTTCTCTACAGTGCGCCAGCTGCCTGCACATTCGTATGTATCTCACATGGGCATGGATCTCACATTGCTTCTGTGAGATACGCGTCTTCCTGCCACGGAGCATGAGTCAGGAGTGGAACAAACTCTGCCTTTGCAGTGTGGGAGCCCTGGCAGCCCTGCCGTGAGCATCTGTATTCACTGCTGAGACAGCTTCATATTTCTTAAGGGGATCCTCATGTGCCTGTTTGGTCCCAAAAACTGCTAAGAACAGCTTGTGAGATACTGGGTCTGCCAAGCCTGAACTTCAGATACTAACATAAACCTACTCAGGAGCATCTACCAGCCCTCCTTGTGGAAGCGGTTATTATGCTTCAGTCACCCTGAGGAGCCCTGACAGGTCGCCCTGTGAGTGCTTATAAAAAGCTTGAGCTTGTCTGCACATGGATGCTAGGGAAAGTAAGACTAAATCAAGAAAAATTAAAAATATCCTTTCCTTGCAGAGCACGACAACGAGATAAAAGGCCAAAGGTAAACACCTCCCCTGTGAATCTGTGCCCCTGCCAGAGCCAGGAGGGTATCAGACTTTTCACCTCCCCACCTCCTCATGAGTCCCAGAGGAGACCATGGTCCCTTCGTTATGCCCCCTTCCCTGCTCTGGCTGTGTGACAGATGGGCTACAGCCCCCCTCTACTCCTGCACTTCCTTCCCAGTCTTGCAGACAAGCAGAGTAAATAAACCACGCCCATGGACACAGAGTGTTAGCATGTTAGGGACACAACAGGGGAAGGAGGAACATGAAACCTCTATTGATCCCTTGAGGAATGATGTCCCTTCCTTATCTTATCAGATTCTCTTCACTCTTCAATTATAGTCTGTTGAAATTGGCCTCTTAACCCAAACAAGATAACCTGGGTAATGAGGAGAAGAGTGCAAGAGGAGGGGAGAGGAGAGAAGGGCAGAGTCCAATGCATTAAACTGTAGCTATAATTAGAAGTATCTCCTTTAGTGTAATCTCCTCTGCCCCCACTATCCCCAGGTATCCTCTTCTTGCATCATTGTCAGGTGAACTACCACACATCCACTCCCTGACAAATGTATCATGCCATATACGGCCCTCATTCCCTCGGCTGCACTTGGTACCCACAACAGGCACGTGTCCCTACATTTGTACATGACATTTTCTTGTATATATGTATTTGCCCTTCTGTACACCTTTAGTGTTCACACGTGTCAGAAGATGCCCCTTTGTCACATACACGCTTGCACACGTGTTTGTGTTACTGATGCTGCCCATCTCACCAGCTGTGTTTCCTCAGCACATTGGTGGTATGGCTGCCAAAGCACCTTATCCCCATGTCTGTCCAAAAGAACTACTGACAAAGATATGAGCACTGCCAGGACTCCCCCCTGCATCTGCTTAGAGCCGTAGTTCATCTGTGTGTTTACAAGACTCTCTGACCATCGGGAAGCAGTCATGCAAAATCCCATGCAGAGTCCCACATATTGCCGTGCCTTTGCTCACCACTATGACTTCCTGCATGTAACTGCAGAGTTGCGACATTATTTCCATGGATAAGACTATTCTTAGTTCTTACAAAGACCAGTAATACCTACTTGCTATAAGTCTATACTCCCAGCTGGACCTGTTGCCCTAGTGATATGTCCGTGCTCCTCCTTGTACACATGTCATAGGGTATAGAGCATGTCTCGCCCAAATATCCATTACAGAGAAGATTGTCGGACGGAACAATAGAGACTCAGCGGTTTATCTGCACAAAAGCACCCAGGTTTCCATGCTCAGATTACTTCACTGTGCACGGAGTGATTCTGGAGCACATTCAAGCGGTGCAGAAGGTGCTTTCATTTTGGAAAGGTGGTGCTCTGAACAGTGCTAAGGCTTCATTTACAGGGCTGGCATCCTCCTCATACATGCTTCAAAAGGCTGTATTCCCCAGGATCACTTTATGCCTTGTCCTTCGCTGTGCCAGGGGCATTTTCTTGTATACACATCCACCTGAAATGGGCCACACTCCCTTCCATTTCATGCCTCCCTGTGCCACCAACTCTCCCAGTTTTGTCTGTGCGGAATGAGGAGCCATAGGTATGCCTTAGGCATGTATTTTTCTTTAAATATTTGCAGGTCACAAAAACTCATGTAAACTGCAAAGGGGGGTTAGAATCATGGCACTCATCTTTCTACAAATTTATATGTGCTTTCTCATGTGCAAGCATACAAACTCACCCATGCAGTTCCTTCCTGCTTTCCAGCCTGTGCACCTTACAAGAATCTGCACGCAGCCAGACCGACTTACTCTGTCCCCATCCTGCCTGCCTTCGTACTCACAGACCCTAAACTCAGGCACCTGTGTAGCCTGAAATTGTTAAAGCCACCTAAGGGAGTTGGATGTTAACACTGAATGACTTGGCGTCTTTTTTGGCACAGTGGCCCAAACTGCCTTCTGGAAAGCCACAGCAGGTCTGATTTTGACAGTATACAATTCGAATCTGCTTTAGCCTTTCACTCCAGCTTTATCTCTTGCCCTTTCCTTACGCAACCCCACCCAGCTGTGCTCTCTTCCTAGTCTGGAAACTTCATGTTGTGGCTCGTCTGTCAGAGTCAGCACTACAAACACTGTCTCTTTTAAACTCCAAATTTGCTATTTGTTCCATGGGGAAAGGAAATTTGTGACACTGCACACTTTACACTCTGCCTCTGCTTGCACTGCCTTGGAGGATTTATACGCAGTGTATCCCTGAAATACACTTCCCCTATGCACTTTGTTTGCAAACATGATATCCTTTTCTTCAGAAATATTATTCCTTTCTTTTCTCTTCTCTTATGTATCTCCTCCCTTCACATTGGTTTTATAAATGAGTATTTATTTTTTGTGTGTGTGTAATTTATGTATAAATGTTTAATTTTTCAAGTTCAAAAGTCTGCATTTAAACAACCAAGGAGTGGCCTAAATTTAGGCAAATATTAACAGCAGGCACTATTACCTAGCTACATCATGCTATGGTCTTTCTTTTTAGAGGCAGATGACCAAAAATTAAAGGAATTTTTAGAGAAACATGAGTATATTGAAAGGCAGGAATCCTTTTAAGAAGAGCCCAAATCTTAGTGCTCAAAGAATCTAGTGCAATTTTAAAGTGAGAGCTTGAAAGTGGGCAGTGGGGTAACGAGGTTGCTGCCGTATTTTGGTCCGGCTTGAAACAAATGAGGATTGGTTTTGGGAATCAAAGGGTTGGGATATTAATCCTTCCTGACTAGTGAAATGAGTACTCTTTTTGTTGCCAGAATTGTGCAAACTACCCTGGAACTAGAGGTGGTACAGGGCATCCTGTCTGACAGATACACGAGGATTTCTTTTGTGACTTTGTTGTCTGGTCGCAGTCTCTGCTTTTCCTTGTGTAAATTAGCGAACAGACACCAGTCTGCCTTGCAAAACATAGGTACCACCCTGCTCAAATGAAATACAGTGATGGGCATTTTGAGCAGAGCTGATCACTAATCTTGAAGCAATTTGTCTCCCAAGCAGAGATGGATGTTTAACCCTTATGCCTTAGACCCATACAAAGAGGGAAGGATTCTTACCTTGGAAGGAGGAGGATCTGTTAAAAATGGAGCTAAACATAGGAATAATAAATTTGCCCCCAGGAGAGAACAATTATTAGAGGCAGAGTCCATCATACCTGTGTATGTATGCATGTGTGCATGTGTTGGGGGAGTTGCTAGAAGCCTGGGGAACAATACGCTGTGCAGGTTTTAGAAATGCTACAGGAACTGCAGAGCTAGGGGATGACAAAAGCAAGAAATATCCTATTTCTGTTTTTCGTAGAGGGAGAGACGAGCCACCAGAATCTCCCTTCCTGAATTAACAGTGAAGTTTGGGTAAATGCTTCATATATAGCATTTTCTGGGAAATGTATCTGTGAACTCACATTCCGTTAGCTCAGTCTTTTGGCACATCTCTCTTCCTCCTCTCTGTCAAAACTAGTACACACATAAATCCCAAGCCAGACAAAGGACAAAGGAATATCTTTCCCTGACTGCATCCAACTCTTGCATATGCTTCCTTTTGCGTACCAGCGTTTTGTGTCACCGTCTATGAGGCTGCTCAGAGACACATGTTGTCTACCATATACCAATATGTAGTATCCAACCAGCAGGCACATTTCCCCAAAGGTACCTATCTGCCTTGCACTCAGAGTCCCTATATATATGTATAAATGTCCTATACAAAAAAAAATGTGGTGTAGTTCAGCTTTTTTGCTCCCCATGCCCACCTCTGAACACATTAACCTTTCAACTTTGCCTGCTATATATTAATATACCCTCTACACTCCTTCTATACCATCACTCCTTCTCAATATCTATATGGACAGACATATTCTCTCCATATGTCTCAAACATTTCATGCGTACACCCTGTCATTCTTCATACCCCAAACACAGCTATTCCTCTCCTGTGGCTCCAGGATTGAACTATTGTATTGTCCATTTCCCGGTGACAAGGGGTCTAGTTACAGGGTTATTGATTGGTTTTCATGCAGACAGATGGATCTGCTTTTGGTTTCCCCACCAAAACCCACCTCTGTATGGGCTGATTGTCACTGCTCCAGGGATAGGATTTCACCAGGAGACCACCCTCCATGCAAACATCCTTCACCCAGGCCACGGATGGTAATAAATGGAGTCAGGCTGAGCCATAATAAAAGCAATTGAGTGGGTTACCTGTGCAGACATGAGATTTATACCTCCTCATATTTGATGTGATTGTTTTATTGAGTTCTCAGTGCAGTTAGGATGCCATTTATTTATTTATTTATATGCCTACTTATCATGGAAGAGGGGGGAGGCTCTTTCAGCCTAGCTGGTGTTCAGCCTCTGTCTTGTCAAATATGAGCCCATAGAAAAGGACTCTCCAGTTTTGCTCTGCTTTTTACCTAGGCTTGGACTTGATGAGTGAGCCCTTCCCACATATCTCATTTCCTATGACAGACAAAGATGTTTGTTTCAGGACCCCTGAAACCTTGAGGACTTCTCTGAATTATGAGCCTAGTAGAAGCTACGGGGCTGGTGTAAACCAAGATGTGTATATACTGATTTTCTAAAAGCGCCTCTTGAAAGAAATTCCTATTTACGCTGTGCCTGTTTTCAACAATGGTTTGTGATCTATGCACAGAGCCTCTTTATGCTATTGCAATAGAAATAGTAAGCACTTGGCATTGCTTCTGACTCTCTGATCACATATGAGCATTGAGAAATATTAGCAGGTGTAAATTGATTGGAAATGAATATTTGTAAGTGCACCCTGAGGAGTTTGGAAACCAAGTGAGTAGATTTGTGATTTTCAGCTGGGTAGATAGCCATGTAAGTGCTGCAAAATCACCCCTCAGTTACTGGCACTAGAGAAAATCGGAGGCTAGTGCTGAATATCATAGTGTCTAGTATTTCATCACAAGCCTAACGGTGTTTTTTGTGGGTTTTCCAGCTCCTCTAGTCAAGTGGTAGCATGAGAATTTCAGTTCTCATTTAATAAAGTATGTTGCCAGTGCTTGTGGGGGCTTGAAAAGGGACCTGTCAGCTCTCAGAAGACTCAAAGGACCACATTGTTAAGATGTTTTTAAAGTTGTTTAATAGGAGTCAAATGTCCAAATCCTCTTTAAAATTTCGAGTAGAAAGGAGAAAACAAGTAAAAACAAACCTACATTGTATTACAAGTGCTCATGATTCTTATGCCAATTACACAGTTTAGGCTCTGCCTTGGCATTTTTAAACAGTTAGGACTGATAAATATGGCAATGCAGCTATAGGCTCCGATAGATTAATTTGGATTACAGTGGAAAAAATCTTCATTCCTGTTAGTCTCATTTAAAAAAAAAACCATTTGGGAGAAGAACTCAAACCTTTCTGATGCTTTCATGAGTAGTAATCATTGTTAGAGTCATCTACACACAGATGGGATTTCCTAAACCCCCAGTGAGCTATGTGGATGTCTGACCAATGGCAAATGCTTTTAGAAGTCTCTAGCTTTCCATTTATAGAGACCAACACCAAAAGTGGGATCTGTAAATATTTTGCTGATTTTAAGTGGAGAGCCTAAATTCCATTTGAATTTCACCATGCCTTAATTAAGGACACTGGAATCTGAGTGAAGCTCAGCCTTGTTCAACTGTTTTGAAGTCATATACTGTTATTCAAGTAGTATGAAAATCTTTTGTTTGAATAGGCTTTAGGGTTAGACATGGGAGTTTTTTGACGTTTGATATATGTCTGAAAACACAACTTTGTTTTGTATGCACCATGTCATCATATCATAAAAGGTCCAGCTGGCCTCCTAGACCATTATCTATCTCTTTAGCCAACACAAGATTATTTCTTATTGTATATTTGCTTGTTATTAATGTCACCTAGTTATATATATTCCAAGAAATCAGGAATTCCTATGGAATGCAATTCCACATTTTAATGGACCTCCCTATCAGGGGATACCTTCTGCTACCATTTAAATGTTTCCTTTCTTATTTCCCTCCCTTCATTCCTGACTATAGTGCTTTGTTTAAATGTGAATAATTCCTTTCCTGTTGGAAGGACTGTGCCCTTCAGATCACTATATTGTTCTCACCCCTTCGTCATTTCTTGGCCAAGCCACTTATATTTTCTCCTCTTTTCTCCCAAAGTCAAATGAGTTTTTTTCGCATAATAGTGATTCTGGTAAATGAGGTTTAGCTCCATAAGACTCACTCACCCAGCGCAGAAGTGCAGCTACCTCTATGGCAGAATGCAACAATAATTCAGTGACTGAAAAATCCTGAAAATATTCAACTTCCATCAAAAATCAAGCTTTTTGTACATCTATAAAAAAAGGAAGGGCTGGGATTTATAGGTGATAAAGGGGCCGATACGGTTCTGAACTTCAAGGTTCACGGAACAGGGAGTTCAAAACTTCCCAGGCACAACCAATTCTACTTGCTGACTGCCTCTGTTGAGCTAATATCTCTGCAATATGAAAATTAGAAAAAATGCAGCTAGCTTATTGTATTTCCCCCCATACAACCTTCCAATGGCCAGATACGATGAATAAGACAAAGAGAAATGCTGTGAGCATTCATTTACTCTTTCAGCTGCAGTAACATTGTCTGTAACCTCTGCTTTATGAGCCTGTCCTTTATTTGCAATGATAAAAAGAAGATAATACTAGGTTTGTGTCTGATGGAAAAGAGTCTGAATTTAAAGGAGTATATTCCCTGTAATGAAGCCCTGTGTGACCCGATTACATTCTTTGCTCAGCTAAAAGCAACTGGCAGTAGAAGTCTTCTACCTTGAGAGCATGCCCTGATGCAGGAAATCGCATAGGAACCTTAGACTCAGCATCAGCTGGGAGAGAGGATTCCTGCTAGAATCCTGAGTTTCTTCCGTGCACACTAGGAAGTGCCAGGTTACAAGTCTCGGTAATCTCTTTTTAGTACTGTCAGACAAGTTTTCTTCACCCCTCCCTTGCACCAAAACAGTGTCAGACAGAGGCAAATCCAGTCTACATGACAAGTCGAATATTTGGTCTCTATATTGAGAAAACTGACTTATGGCTACTAAATACTAGCAGTGGTGATAGGTTTGTGTGACACACACACACGCTTGAAGGGTAAAACTCGGGCAATTCACCCCGAGTTCACTGCAGACAATGCAGTTGTCACTGCTTTTGGTCTCTATGAACAAGCTGCCATTAGAGATACTCTGTACTCTTCCAATTTCTCCCTAGACTCATTACCTGTCTTCCAAGAATTCCAGATTTGTTCAGGGGGAAAAACGAGAAGAGATTCACCAGTGACTTTGGCCACGATGTCCTTTGGGGAATTCTCAAGTGCTGCCAGCTAGCGAGGGTGACTCAGAAAGCTCTGCGTAATACTGATTTCTTCCGCATATAACACAGCCCCTGCCCTAATGCGCCTGTTTTTTGCCAGACAATTGTTTGTCTTGAAATGTTACATTTACCTCAATTGCATGAGCTAAAGCCTCAGCTGATGTAAAACAACCTAGCTCCAGTTTTGAACTTTTTATTGTTATGTGTTGAACTTGATGGACATTTTTAGTGAAAGATCATACTGAGTTTTACAAAGGTAACTAAAAGCTGTTATTTTCATTTTACAGGTGGCAAAACAGCCTCCTAAGGAGTCCGTATGACCTGCCTAAGATCAATCAGAAAGTTAATGTCAGAACTGGTAAGAGAAGTCTGATCTTTGAATATGCCATTCTTTGCTCTAAACTACAAGCCTGCCTGCAGCCACTGAAATTGGCCATATGCTCAATAATATTTCAATGTACAAGTATATTTCACTGGTCTTTATAACCCAAGTCAATGTATGTGTCTTTCCATATGTATTTTTAAAAGCACATCATTATTGGAGACTTCAACTAGGCATCATTAGCCAATTGCTATATCGTGAAAATGGAAACACCTCCCTAAACTATGTGCTTAACACTAGAAGTTAATGTATACCCAATACCTAAGAGAAGATCGAAAAAGCATCCAGCAGTTTGACTGAGATAATATATCCACTAAACTCTATTCTCTGCCATGGGGCATTAGTTAAGTCTGCTCTCAGGAACTCAGGGTCCAAAGTGTATGCAGAAGGCTGACTGAACTCTGAAATGCTTTACCTTTGGCATGCCTTGGGTAAGGACTAACTGGGAGTCCCTAGTACTGAACCTGGCCATCCAAGAACTGGGATAGAGGGACAAATCAGGGGGAGGTTGTTTTGCTTTGCTTTTCTGGACCTCATTCATTAATCTAAGATAATTCATTAATTTAAGAGAAGCAGGAAATAGGGCTTAAACTACAATGTCCATTGCATAACTTGCATTACCGTGAATGTATGTCCATGCTGTGCTCCATCCTGTTCCTGCTAAAGTACACTGTCTAATGCAAAAGGTTTTTCTGAGATGATTATCATCTCATGAAACCTATGTTCTTAGGCGAACTATATGTTCTGCTAAGTAAAGGAAAAGTTCTCACTAACATCTGCCTCCAAGTTCGTTTTTAGGAGACTGCCACAAGGAGCATCTAAATTTAGCAGTGTCTAAATTCAGCTGAAGTACTCTAACCTGAAGTGACCAAAGATAACTGGTTTATAGCCATATGATAGATGGAAAAGTTTGAGCTGGCAGAGTGCTCAAGAAGCAAGGTGCTCAGGCGATTTAGAGCGTTAATTGCTTACCGAAGAATTAAGATCTTCTGTCATTTGCCTGCTTCTCAATTACGTGCACTGTGTATATGTGTGTGAGTTTACACATATGCATGTATATATACACGCTTGTATACATGTACATGTGTATACTGACACGTACACAATTGGTTTACACTGCAGAGTACTTAACGTATGAAGTGGGAACAGGAAAGCTCTTGGCGCAGAGATAACTGATCTCGATCCTGTCATTTCTGGTGCACTTTGCTTATTGACTCGTATACTCTCTAGACTTTCTCCCGTAATTAAAAGAAATCTACTGCATAGCAGAAGACTGTAGTACTTTTTCCTGAATCTTGACAGGATAGTTAAGTCATGTTTTTTGCTAGAGCTTTTATCTACCTTTTATCTGCACGAGTTTGGTATGAACAAGTTTCTGATGAAACTCAGAACTGAATAACATGTCATCCCAAATGTGTCCTGCTGTTCTCAGTGCAATAGTGACAGATGAGTGCAATGTAGGCACACAGAATGATGTATTACAAAAAAAAAAAAAGGCTTTTAAATTGTTTAAGGGAGACTTTTAAAATTGAATTGAAACTGTGTTGTTTTGTAGTCTCTCACCCAAAAGCCTTTACTAATATTAAACTAATTCTCAGAAAGAAAATAAAATGTAATTAATACATTTTCAGAAAATCTTATAATAACCGAAAGTAGTTTTTTTCTATGTACAAGGACATCTCCATTTTGAAGCACAGTATTCACAGTCTATCTAGGGATATAGGTAACTTCTATTTCTGTAAATGCCTTGCTAATTGCCTTAATATGTTAAAACACTCCTGGATGTAGCTCTAACTGTTCTAGACACTGGGCCAAACCAGATTTTGCTTTGGAAACTCCACATTTTGCAGAAATAAGAAGACAGATATTTATTGATGGCTAGGTTTTAAAATAGTCATCCCTCTGAAGCTGCTCAGAGACAGAATGTTAGATTAACTCCAATTTGTGATTGGTGATCAGAGAGATGACGATTTACTGCGGGTAAGAGATTTGCTGTTACAAAGAACTGACCCGATTCTGTATGTGAATTTTTACAATGAGGGAGAGAAAAACGTATATTTAAATTGCAAACTTAGTCTCTTCTTTGTGTTTTGTGAGTTCTGTGAGCTGGAATCATGAAAGTCACTGGAGTGATGAAGTTCCCCCTACTCTCCACAGCACTAGGATTGGGCCCTAATATACTCAATACTTCCTATTTCATGGCAATTTTTTCCCAGTTCTCTGTCCTGTTCTTGTCTAGGACAGACTTGCAAATTTTACAACCTCTGTTATGGGCTTACTTCCTCACAGATGAGAGTTTTGGGGAGCCTCATACAAAGATGAACAGTGGGAAGCTGGGTCTGAATTTTATAAAGGAATGGGGAAAGAGTAAATCTTACGAAGCTAAAATGCTCTTGAGTCTTGGGGACTACACACTCAAATGCCATTGCAGTGGTGGGTCACAGCTGAGCCTCTTTAGTATAATAATACTTAGCAGCTACAAAACACTTGTCCTCAAAGTATTTTATAAGCACAATCTAACTGACATCTATTTCCACCTCCTTCTGAGAAAAATCAGTTTTCATTTCCAGTGTGGGGAAACTGAGGCACAAAACTCCCAAAGTCGTGCCGCAGACTGGTAGCATGGTGGGAGCCGGATCTGGTCCTCAGCTTTCTGCCCGGGACATCACAACCCAGACATGAGGCATTGAGTCCAGCAAGCTTAAGACTGAGACTTGAGTGACTTTTGGATGCTGAGATCCGTTAAGCTAGCTGAAGTATAAATATGTGTTGAGTCCACACATGCTATTTCTCCAAAGACCCTATGGCCTTTCCTCTGGACTTCCATACCACCAGCTCAATTCCTTACAGGAATAGCTGTCTGTCCTTCCACAGCTGCCTTTGTAAGGTGTCTGAATGTCAAATTGTTATTATTTCAATACCTGACTGAGAGAGTAACAGAGACCTGGAGGTTTTTTAGGAGGGTGTATAATTAGCCGATCAGTATTATGTTACCCTGTTCATAACTTAATAACCATTTTAATACAGATGGCACACACAGGGATAATTTCCTAGGGTAGCCTAGCAGTATATTACAGAGACAGTGTGTCTGAGGGAATCTTTCTTAGCCAAGGTACATTCCACTAGCTAATTCTACCTGCTGTTTTCAAGATGATTTGGGATAATTCCATATCATTTGCAAAATATTAAAACCCATTTATATAGGATGCCAGATTTAGAAATACACAGTCTGAGTTATTAGACATATTTTGATAAATCTGCCATGAAAAGTGCAGGACAAAAAAATACCACTGTGTTTTCCTTGCTATTTATTTTTTGCTTCCCTTGCTATAAATACACCAGGTTTTGGTTTTGTTTTTTTTTAATCTGGCTAAATTTGTTATATATCAAAAGGGCCAGTGTACCGATTTTTGCATTTTATCTATGTAGACACCACAAAAGCCTGCATGCTTATTTATGCATACCTTATGTAAGTTTATTTGACTCAGAAGAGTCATACACTTGGGATTGTGTCCAAAATTTCATGTATTTTTACTCTGTTGGTGAGGTTTTTCATGCGTGTGTATGTACCTTTTACAAATATCTCGGCATTACTCTGTTTCTAGAGGTTGTATTTCTGTGGGCATAGTCAGGGTATCTGTACATACATAACACTAAAACACTGTAATTACTTTTACTGTGTGCACGGGAGTGTTGTGTTGCCAAAGTGTGAAGATCTGATGTACGTTGCGTTTGAACGTGCAGGCATGTGAACAGTCTGAGTGCTTTGACGTCTGCCAGTACTCGATTACATCTATTCCCTTTTCTCCTGCATCGATCCCGGTTTTTTGCCTCTCGTATGGTTATTTTTGTCACCTCAAACCTGAGACCGAATCTGAGTCCCTCCAACGACAAAATTCACACCCTAGCAGCCGCGGGGGGAAATGGTTCGCTAGTGCGAAATCGATGCTGCTGCTGCCCAGCCTTCTGCGAGGGCAGAGATCAGACCGAGTCGGGGCCACAGGGACCGCGGAGACCAGCGCTCCCCAGCCGGGTAAAGAACCGTCCGGCAAATTTAGCCGTTCCCTCTGGCTACCGACGGGGAGTGAGCCGGGGGAGTGGGTGCAAGGGAATCCTTCCACCCGCACTCAGCGGCGCGCGGCTGTGAGCTCGGCTTGGCAGCCTTTCGGCTCGGCAGCCTTTCGGCTCAGAGCTCTAATACCGTGGCAAGGCTGGAGGTCATCTACACACGGTAGGGGTGTTCGAGGGACACGGGAAGCCCCGGCTCCGCAGCCCGTCACCCCTCCAGCCTGAACAGCACCCAAAGCTTGCGGCAGTGCCGGGCTGCTCGGCGGGAGCTCAGCTGCTCTCGCAGCAGCGCTGCCGCGGCCCCCGGCTGCCCCCGGGCCGGGCGACGGGCACAAGCTGCGGCCCTGCGGCAGCGAGCCCCGGGACAGATCCGCGAGCCCCGGGACAGATCCGCGCACCCGCTGCTCGCGGCGGGCGCTGGGGGAACGGGCAGCTGTTTTCGGTCCCGCTGCCCAGAACTGTGCTCGGAGGTCACGGCGGGGCCGGGGAGCGCCCGCTTGACCGGGCCCGGGACTGGCGGGCCATGCCCACAGGTCCCGCTGCGGGCAGAGGACTGGAGAAGGCTGGATCTACCCTGACCGAGGAAGGATTAGGCCGTCCTCGCTGTTGGAAGGGGTTTTATGGGGCCTTAAAGATGCGACTGCGCCGCGAGCTGCGGGGTTGCTCTTACCTGTTTATGGAGGAGACGCTGGGGACCGTGTCGTTGTCGCAGATGCCCTCGGCCAATAGCCTGTCCCGGATCTCCCAGGCGAACATTGTCGGGTTTTGTCTCTTGTACTCGGCGATTTTATCCACTACTTTGGGGGTGGCCACTTTGGGTTTGGAGCCTCCGATCACGCCGGGCTTGATGCTTCCCGTCTCGTAATACCTGCACAAAAGACGGACAGTGACCTGCCGTGCCGGGAAGGGCTCCGCCGTCCTCGAGCACTNTGCATGTCGCGACTCCGCGAGGAACCAGGCGGCCTGACCTGGGGCTAAGGAAATCCCTTCGCCTCTCTAGGGCTCGCTCTCCTTTTTCTTTTTCCCTTTTTCCCCCCCTTTTTTTTTTGTGTGTGTGTGCTAGAAGCGAGGGGCGCTGCCTCCCACTTCCCCGGCTTTATGCGCACACACTTCTTTTAGGCCATGGGGTCGGGAAATAAAACAGAAACCTTCCCCCCGATGCAGCCGTTCGGAGGTGAAACCCGCCGAACGCGGGATCGGGCCGGACGGCCGGAGAGGGGGGGTGGGGAGCGGGCAGTGGCGGGCTCGCCCCCCCCCGCGTGGATCCCCCAGCCGGCCGCTCCCGACTCGGGGCGCTGTACGGGCTGCGGGTGCAGGAGAGCGGTTTATCCCTGCCCGGGAGTCCGTCCAAAGCGGGTGCTCGTACAGGGCAGCTCCAGCCCACTCCCCGCTCTCCATTAGCTCTGCTGCCGGCAGCGTTTCTGACTCGGCCTTCGCCGGGCACGGCAGGGCGCATACCGTACGCACCGGCGGCTGGGGCTCTGCCGCCTGCTCACACCGCTCCGCATCCGAGCGGCCGGGCCAGGGCGCCGGATCTCCCCGAGTAGCCCCTAGGGATATTGCACACCGCATTTGGCGAGGACCGGTTACCGCGGGCATTTATTTATTTATTTGGCCGATTGTTTGTTTATTTACCCGTGTATTTGGTAAGGCTGCTTACGGATTGTCGTGAGTTAGGATTTTTTTTTGTTGTTGCTGGATTGGGGTTTTTTTGGTCGTTCTTTCGTTTTCTTTCTCCCGTCCCTTCTCTTTCCCGCCCTCCCGCCCACCCTTCTCAGATTATTTTGTCTTCCCAGGAGTTTTCAAACACCGCCGGTGAGAGAAAGGGGGAGGCGGGGGAGAAACACGTCCTTGCCAGCTGGAGGAGGGGGCCCTGCTCAGCCGCGGGCTCCCACTGTTCGAAGGTGCTGGGGCCGCTCGGGGTCGTGACGGGGAGAGCCCGGTGCCGCGGGAAGGGCGGAAGGTCATACCGGAGCGGGGAAGGGATGCAACGTTGCAGTCTCAGGGGAGGGGAAGGAGCTGCCTCTTTCCTTACCTGCCCAGGATCTTGCTGACACAACCGTGGCTGACCCGCAGCTGCCTGGAAATGTCACAGGGTCGCACCCCCTGGTGAGCCAGCTCCACTATCCTTTGTCTCACCACGTCAGGTAGGGGCCTGCCGTTCACAAACACCCCCCCGAGCTGGTTCACACCCCCGTGCCCTGCTGGGGAAAGAGAAATAAAAAAAACACAACAACCCACGCACACCAGAAACACACCGTTAGTCGTGGATTCTTTACCACTCGTGCTGCAAAATCTCCAGTCATTACAGATGGATGGAGGTGATGGCGGGGGGTCAAGAGTGGGGAACAGGACGGGGGGAAGCGAGAGAAGATGAAAAGGGAGAAGGAGAGAAAGAAGGAGGAAAAAACAGGGAGAATAAGAAAATGAGAGAGATAACAAGAGGAAGATAAGGAGGAGGAAATATAAAGAGAGAAAGAAAAGAAAAAATGAAAGCAGAAAGAAAGAAAGATGGAAGAGAAAAAGAAAAAGGATGAAAGATGGAAAGATGGAAAGATGGAAAGATGGAAAGATGGAAAGCGAAGGCAGAGTGAGTTTTCCCGAGCCAGAGGAAGGCTGTCCTCCACCTTCCCGTACGCCACCTTCCCTCCCCGAGCCGCTCTCCTCCTGCGGTCCCGACAGGGATGCCGGAGCGGTGGATTCTCACGGCCATTGTGGTGGGCCGAAGATGGAAACAGCGCCCGCGCCCGCTCCTCTCCCCAGAGCAGGGCAGCGATACACTCCCAAACTCCAGAGCTCGACCTCTTAGAGGCTCCGGGCGGACTCTGCCGCAGACCCCCTTCTCTTTACTCCTGGGCTTTTTCTCTCATTTTCTTTCCAAGATTTTCTATCACGTTGTCAATTACAGTTCCTCGCGAACTCCGCCCTCCCTCACCCCGCGGCATGTCCCCCATGCAAGCAGTCCTATACCGTTATTTTGGGATGCGAGTTGAAAGGACTCACAGAGAAAAAGAGAAAGGGAAAGAAATGGAGTGAGAGAGAGAGAAAGAAAATATTTTGAGTCCCGAGGCTGGTGTTCCTTTACAAGCGGATCCTCTCTCTCATTAGCTTTCGATCTTTACAGGAACAATTTTCCAGAAAAAAAAATTAACAGGCTCGTACGTTCCGGGTTTTTTTCCACCTAACAAACCTAATTCAGGGAGAGTTTAAATTACCCGTTTTCTTCTGTTCCCTCCTTTCCAGGCAAAAACCCTCTCTCTCTCAGATAGGACTGCTAGGATCGCTTTTTTCCCCCAATCTGTCTTTCTCCATTTCTAGAAATAACTTGGGGGAAAAGAAAATAAGTATGCACCTGCTAAGCGTGGGCACGAGAAACGGAGTGACAGGAATAAGGGGAAATATCTCCTTTTGGGACGCAACAAGACAGTTGGTCGTGAATCAAACGTCTACGTTAGACCCGAGAGCAATTCGCCTTTGCTCGGGCATGGGGAGATGCCCACTCGCAGGCGGTACAGCTTCGCTGGCGCTGCTACCTGAGCATCTCTGTCTCCGGAATATCCAGCTGATATAGCAGTGGAGTGCACTCTGTATTAAAACTTTCCTTTCATACAACTCTAGCCTCCTGTATTTTCCTCGCCAAGAGATCTTAGTTCGTTTTGCAGTTTGCTGAAAAATGATCTGTTTGTATTTTCGTTGAGGTTTTTTTCTCTCCTGCTTCTGACACTGACTTATTGGCTCTGAACTTAGTGGAAACTCTCATTGCCCTGCGATCGATCCAAGTCCTTTTCGCACAAATAGAGTTTTTCCCATCTCCCCCACCCCTTCAGTAACACCTTCACACGTCCCCTCCCAGCCCCATCGGCCAGGGCGCCGGCTGGCTTTCTCGTCGTTCCCCGCTGAACCGGGATTATTTTTTGCATTCTTTTGTTGGTCTTTTTAAAAACATATTTAGAGTTTCAGAGGGGACGGGGGATATTTATTTTCCTCCACTAAAACCCGCGGGTGTATATTGTTGTGTTCTTCATTTGTTCAGAACCCCTTCTGCACATGTTGCCTCTAAAGTTACAAGATAGCAATTTCTTCGGCAACTCCATGATAAATAATTCAAAGCACCTATTATAACTCGCATTACAAAGTATTAAAAGGCAACAGATGCAAAAAGATTAAAAATTAATAATTCAAATTATTGCAGTCCGGATATTTTTCACACAAGTTTGTTTTGCTCTGCCCCGTGGTTTTCTAAGATTCTTTCTATTAGAGCAGTCAGATATTACATATATTTATCTGCATGTAGGTGCCGGCATCTGTATCTGCACAGACCCAGTCGTGCCGCTGTCGTACCGATCGTGTGTTTCTGTCTGTCTGTGTGTCGGGAGCCTGCGCTCGCATCTATTTTAATTGCTTTATAATATCCAGGTCTGTAGCTCCAGAAATACACTTTAGGAAACGAATCAAATGTTGGTGGATTTTGTTTTGTTTTGGGTTTGTCTTTTGGTTTTTTGGGTTTTTTTCCCCTAATCGGAAGCCAAAAATTGGTCGGGAATCTCTCTGGAGTTTTTAAAAAATCAGCGACAGTGAAATGCCTCTTACGTCTGCCTACATGTTTTGGATCGTACTGGAGCCGGAATTACTGACATCGCGTCTGAAAACAGGTCGCACCGCTGAAAACTAAAAATAACGTGTAATGCACGGACTGTTTGCTGTTAAAGCTCTTCGGAAATTAAACCTCATATTTCAAGCAATGTATTCTGGAAATCAGTTATTAGGAAACAGAAAGCAGTTACCTACATCCGCGTTTGGGGATTTAGTGATGGGTTTGTATTTCTGCGCCTTCCTTCTCGAGGCAAAATCGGGATTTTTTAAAACTTCAAGCATTTCCATTTTCTATCTTTTCGATTTGTGTTTTATGCAGCGGGCAGGGCGTGTCCTCAAAAGTTTCGGTGTCAAAAGTTACAAATTGCTCTTAATTATTCATTTCCTGACTCAACATATTCTCAATCTCGGCTTTCTATTTGTATTTTTCCTTCTTCAATTTAAATCTCGGAATTATTTTCTCTCCTGTGGTTAAATTTAAATCACTGGAAATTCCTTGTTACAGTACCTGGTAAAGGGGGCTTTTCGCTTTCCTTCGTCCCCTTCTTAAGAAAGCCTTTTAAAATTGGAAATAAAGCACGAATGCCCTTTCGTCTGTGCCAGGAATGTATTTAAAATTCACACCGGGTATCTGGTAAATAAACCAGGAGGGATCGTGGCTTCTTGGGAGCCTCCAAAGCCACTTCATCTCCCAACCGTACAACTGTCCTATTTTTCCCGCAGTCCAACCTTTCGCCAAACCAAAGCGACTCACAGAACAGCCACCGACTAACCCGCCATTAATTTGAAACTGGCGTCTTCCCTCTCTGCCAGTGAAATCCGAAATCAAAGCAAACAGCATCGGATCGCGGGGAAATCTGGGGGGTTGAAGCCGCGGAGGGTTGCGGGGAGTTCCGGCCCGGCTGGGCACGGACAGGGAAAGGGCCCGTCCCGGGGGCTGACACGAGTCAGAATAAACTCTTGTTGTCTGAGGGGCGATGGGCAAAGTGTATTTGCGGAAGATATATCTGATTCGGAGGGGCCTTTCTTTCACACACACACGGCACGCAGCACAGGCACAGCTGCACAGAGTCCCCTGCCCTCGGACTGGGGGTCCTGGCCCCCGCCCCACTGCCGGCACGGAGCTCTGCTCCCCTCGGCTCCGGGGCTGCCCGGCATCCTCGCTCTGCTGCTCGGGCCGGCAGTATCCCTCCTGCCTTCTGAACGCCTCTCTAAGCCCGGTATCGGCCAGGGTGGAGAGGTGGACCTGAAGGAGGATCAGGTGAGGAAGGATGGTTGGGGAAGGAAGAATGAAGGGATGAGAAAGGGACAGCAGCAGAAGGAGCCGGGCTCCAGTACTCACGGTGCATTGCTGAGAAGGGGTCTGCTTTGCAGTGCATATCCATGGGGAGGCAAAGGAAGGGGAAGAAATCGGCTGAAGCCGCCGTGTCGCCTCTAAAACTCAACTTCAAGACTTAGGGGAGAAAAAAATTAAAAAAAAAAAAAAAAAAAGGAATCAAAAAAAAAACAAAAAAACACCCAGGNAATACGAAACAAAACAAAAAAGCACACGAGGAGAGGAGGGAAGCGGCGGGATGCGCTGGGCCCCCTGCCCGGCGGAGCGGGCAGCGAAGTACTTTCCGAGGGGCGGGAGGGCTGCGCCGGCCTTGGGGGAGTCAGCAGAGTCCGTGGGAGCGAGGGACTGGCGGCGCCGGGGGGCAGGTGGGTGTCATGGCTGGGAGGGCTCAGAGCATCCCCGGCGGCGGGGAGGGGGTGCCGGAGCAAGGTGCGGCCAGCGGCCAGGCGGCAGAAGGCGCAGGAGGACGCGGCTCTCCCTCCTCCTCCTCCCGCGGTCTGGGGCTAGTTCATTTAAGTTCAAAGCAGAGTAGCAATCCCCGGGAAAGCGGCGAGCGGCGGGCGGGCGCGACCCCTCCTCTCGGCCGGGCGGCGGATCCGGCGCCCGGCGGACTTTCGCCTGAGGTGGGAAGTGCTTGCGAGAAGCCGGGGCCGGAGACTGGAGCCTCCGCTCCCGGTGT
>VZTD01003771.1:2641950-2655848 GCA_013397725.1 Rhagologus leucostigma
GGCCGCGGCGGGGCCGCCCCGCTCAGGGGCGGAGGGGGCGGCCGGGCTCAGGTGCGGGGCGGCGGCGCTCCTCACCGCGGCCTCTAGATGGAGCCCTCCGGTCGCTTGGCAGATCCGCCGGGATCCCAGGCACGGCCCGGCTTGGCAAGGCACGGCCGGCGCGCATCTGTCGGTGGGACAACGGTGGCTGTCCAGTTCCCCCGGCAGCAGAGTCTCCTGTTCGCGGCGCGACCGGGAGCCCTCTTATCACCTCTGCCGGGAACCCCTCCCGCCACTCGGCGCCTCCCGCGTTCCCCGTGTCTGGAAATGGCCCTGTTACAACTCTCCCTCACCGACCGGTCTGGGTCGCTTCTCGTCTTCCAGCAGCCACCCTCGCCCTTCCTCCCTTTAGCCCCAGGCAGCCCCGATTGCCCCGCGCCCTTAGGGCCATGCTCAGGCACACAGCCGAGCCCGAAGGCAGAGCTGGAGGTGCGGGCGGGAGCCCCCGGCAATGCCGGGTGGAAGGGAACTCCCTGCGCCTGCACTAATACTTGGTGGACCCTCTCTCAGAGACGGTCCGAGTCTTTGCAACTGCCGATTGTACGGTGAGGAGGTAACAACTTGGTGGTGGGCTGGGGCAGCCGGCGAATCCCCAATCTCCCGATAACGTATTTTGCCTTAGTTTCCTCACTATCTTCCCATATCACTGAGAAGAAAGACAGGAATAACAGACTCGAGAAATACACAAAATGAGCACTCTGCGGCACGAAGCCTGAATCCCACGGCACGGAGGTAACCCGAGAAAACCGGGGGACCCTGAGCCTGGTAGAACAAGACAGCTTTCTAAGGAGAGGGAAGGGAAGGGAAGGCTCTCTGCTTGCTGTCCCCGTCCCCCACCACACATACCACAATATCACCTGGTGCCCCTTCCCTCACCAGACTTCCTGGAAGTATTGCTTTGTCAACCTTTAAATNTTAGGTCAAGACAGCATGCGAAGGGAAGGGAAGGGAAGGGAAGGGAAGGGAAGGGAAGGGAAGGCTCTCTGCTTGCTGTCCCCGTCCCCCACCACACATACCACAATATCACCTGGTGCCCCTTCCCTCACCAGACTTCCTGGAAGTATTGCTTTGTCAACCTTTAAATCCACTGAACAATTTCTGCCTACCCAAATTAAAAATACCGGCCTGCCCGCACGCCCCCGAGCACTGCCGTGTGACCTGAGGGACCGGGCGAGGCCAAGACTACGGCTCTCTTTCCACTCCCATAGTTTCACATCTATTCCACTTCACGAGCCCTGGGTGCTTATTTCCCTGTCCCACTTTAGATTAATTTCTTTTCTTTTCTTTTCTTTTCTTTTCTTTTCTTTTCTTTTCTTTTCTTTTCTTTTCTTTTCTTTTCTTTTCTTTTCTTTTCTTTTCTTTTCTTTTCTTTTCTTTTCTTTTCTTTTCTTTTCTTTTTTTTTCCTTTTTTCTCTCCCGCTTTTATTTCTTTTTCTCAAAGAGAATCTGAGGATCTCCGCCTTCTTCTCTAACCCAGCCTTCCCCCCCCCAAGCTAGAAACATTTACACTTCAAAGGAGGCGGCCGCCTCTCTGCGGAAATTTCAAGAAAAATAAACTTTTGGGGGGAGCTGTAGTGATAGCCATCTTTCGATCTGCTTCATTACCCACTTTTCTCCAGCTGATCAAGTCGAAATCTTCTGCATTGATCCTGTTTCCCACCCTTGGTTCCAATACGCATAACCTCAAGGGCCCTGTCAGCTTCCCTCCGAAGTCCTTTGAGTTCTCCCGTGCTGCCTTGGCTTCGCTAAAGTGCCACCTCGCCTTGTCCCTGGGAACCAGGTTCTACAGACACTGCTCTTGGAAACTGCTTCCTCTGCTCCGCTGCCCGCTCGGGAAGGGCGCTGTGCCCAGGAACAATAGGGGTCGGGCGGCGGGGGGAGCCGCTCGAAGGGCTCAGGCCTGGAGCAAACGGTTGTGCCTGCTATTGCAGTTGGCTCCAGAGCCAGGACTTGCACCCACGTTGGTTCCCTGTTTTCTACGGATTGTCTGTAGCCAATTGTGTTGGAAAACAGCTAAACGTGACCTATGGCCATAGGATGCAGGAACATCATGCTGCAGAGGTAGAAGTTTTGGATTTGTACGACGTGGAAATGCTACTAAGTTCTCAGGTCCACACCCTGCCTGTCTTCTTCCCCTTGTCAAGTGTGCAAACGCTTACAGCCTACATGCTGGTCGTTTGGAGGTGGTTTAGCTCAACCCTTAATATTCTCAGCACCATATTTATGAATTCACAGAATAAATCTACGCTGACCTTCTGTGTGTATTTTTCTGACACACAGTTTCTGTGTCAACTAATTTAACCTCTCGTGAGAAAGTCGGTGGTGAAATCCCTGTCTGTGAAAAGATAAAGAGGGAAAAAAATTGTAAAAACCCTCCACAAAGATGCGAGCATTTAAGGGAAGGAGTCGGCATGTGTGTGAGTGTCAGAGGGATCTTCAAGGAAGGGGACGCTTTGATAAAACATTCCCGGACGACTTTTCGGGTGCTTTGTCTGAGGACAGGATGATTTCTGGCCTGAGATTTCTCGCTGCCTTTCGCCAACGAGCACCCAGATGAGAGGGGTATCCACACCTTCGCTGTAGGGGTGCTGGGGTCTGATCATCCTGGAGGGGAGCGGCTGATGGGGCAGGGCGGAGGTGCCGAGCAGTAGCGTGGGGATATGGAAACAGGATGGAGGCTGTGTGAGAGGATTTCCGAGGGCCGCGTAGGACCGGCAGGGCCGGGCAGGGCGAGGGGAGGCAGCCTGCGTCCATCTGCACCTCCCCGTCCCCCCCAGCTGCTCTGCCCAGGACACCCGAGATTGCTCTTGGTGGCCGAGTTTAACAAATAAACACAAAGTTGGGTTTTAAACGAACAATTAATAAGAAAGAGGGCGCTAAAAGAATAAAAGACCCCCATCCTTCCCCTCCCCCTGTGTCTCTGAGCCCCTCTTCCCCTCTCCCTTTCTCTCCCCCTCTAAGCACCTCTGGTCACGTTGGAGGATGAGTTTTTGGAGAGCTTCTGGTACAATATGGAGCACCACGGGCTGCAATTTCACACTCCACAGCACATTCCCCCTAAAGCTACTTTCTTTTTTTTCCCGTCTAAGACCCCCTCATGTCTCCCCCTCTCTCTTTCTCTAGCTCTTTTGTGAGCCATGGGTGGGTTGCATGTCTGGGGGACGCCGGGGCCGCGAAGAGGCCGGCGGCCGGGCCCTGCCAGCGGGGCGGGTGCGTGTGTGCACCGGGGGGGCTGCGCTCCCCCCTCGTCCTGCCTGCTGCTGGCTTTTCCCTTCTCTGCATTTGTTTGCCCTGAATGGTAATAGCCCACGTGTGCTGCTCTTTATTCAGTCACCGACACTTTAACCTCTCCTCTTTACAAGAGAGCGTTTGCCACAAAAACGAGACAAGCCGAAGACCTTTTGCAGCCTCATTGAGGGGAAAAAAAAAGGAATAAAAAGGAAAAAAAAAAAAAAAAAAGAAAGAGTGGAGGGGGGAAGAGCCAACAATGTGAAGAGACACTTCTGCAACAAAGCCGCCTCTTAGCGCACCGGGACGGCCGGAGCTGGGGCGAGTCTCCAAGCCTCCCGGGCCACAGACGTATGCGGACAGGGGCGGCCTCAGCACAGGCCGCCCCAGCCTGCCCACTCCCACCCTAAGCAGACAGGCAGGGAGGGGGCACACGGCTCCCAGCAGCGAGCTGGGGCCTCAGTCCATCCCTGCTCCCAGTGCGGACTGGAGGAGCCCCCGCTGCAAGCGGGGTCTCAAGACCTGTCTCCCGTCGAGGCGGCCTCCGCGGGCCGGCTTCGCCCGCTCGCCACAGAACTCCTGCCACCGATCTCTCATTTTGTCTGTCCCGCAGTCCCAGAGCCCCTCCGGTTGTTGCCTGCTCATTTCTTTGCCCCGGAGCGGCGGAGAGGGATTTAAGGCAGGGGGGTTTCGTGCTTCTCCTCTGACCCAAAAACGAACTGGCCCAGATGTGAACCCTGCCTCTTTCATGATAGGAGACTGAGCCACTGGCAAGGCCCTGCTGTCTCTTGCCTTTGCCCTGGGCTGCCTCTGGGGTAGAGGCGTGGGAGCCCCCCTCTACTGCCTCCTCCCCCCCACGCTGGAGATGTCTTTTTTTTTTTGTCCTCTAATTTCTCCATAAAACTCCCGATGAGTACATTAGACGCTTATTAAAGTCTCCTTTTAATCAGCAGTAGTGGGAGATCCTCCCTCCTTCTATCTGCCCGTCCAAGGTTAGTTTGCCTCAGGGCGATTTGCAAATGTTAGGATTTACAGTTATCACACGCAAAAACATTTATATAACCCCTAACTATAATACACCCATAAAAACGGGGAGGCAGCGAAAACTGCTGCGGATCAGCGAAAAACCCTATGGCTTGCCCATTAAAGTTCCCGGAAAGGGTAATTCCAGCAGTCAGAGGGGCCAAAGTGTGGTAATGACTGCCTGGGATTCACATCTCCAAAAATGATCGCACAAAGAGACCCACCAGGGAGAGGGGCGACCGCTTCGCTCCACTCCCTCCACAGGGCCGGCGGGGGAAGTTGGAAGCAGACTTCTTCACACATGCATTAGAAAGTCATAGATATGCCTCGAGACTTCCTTCCTTCCTTCCTTCCTTCCTTCCTTCCTTCCTTCCAGTATTCTTTTCCTTCCCAGCCAAGCTGAGCCCGAACAATTTCTATACACACAAGAATCCACCTCCCCGGAGAAAGTTGCTGCGTTTCTGGCAGCGCTTCCCAAAGCCCTGTTATGAGCCCTGCCTCTGCCCCGCGCTTCCCTCCGCCACGGACGGCTCTCCGATCCGATGGGATGCGCCGGGAGCTGGGTCGGGGAAGGCAGGCTCGTTTCCACTGCCAAACAAAGGCTGGAAACGCACCAACAAAGGACCTGGCGCGGCCCCTCCGCCCCGTGCGAGAGCCGCAGGTGAGGGCTGGGGCTTGCCCGGCCGGGCGCGGGGGGTCCTGCTTGCGGAGCAGTGCTTGAATCGGCGTCGGGGGGGAAGACGCGAGTCTGCAGGGCTTCAGGTGAAACTGGTCGTAAGTTGGTGGGGAACTTTCTGCCGCCTTCCCCTCTTTGTGGGAAAGCCGGGAAAACGGGGGAATTTAGCTCTCTCCTCCTGTGCCATTCGCAAAGAGGGGCTCGCTCCTTCCCTTCCCCTGGCTGGGAGCCGCCAAAGCTCAAGTTAGGCGCCTAATTAAAAAAAGTGGCAGGAAGACTCATGCCTCTTTAACATCAGCTGTTAATGGCCTCGGAGTTTACTGCCTCTAAGGAGGAAGACACAGGGAGAGGCAGAGGGATGAAGTGTGCGGGGAAACGGAGATGCTGAAGGAAGTGGAGGGTCTCTCTGCGTAGTGGAGGAAGAGAAATAGAGATTAAAGGAAGGGTGGGGGAAATGGAGAATTCTAACTTATAAAAAGGAGCTGGAAGGTGGAGGGGGCGGGGAAGGACTGAACTGTTAGCCGACACCAAATCCTTCCAGTTTCCCTGGCTGCCTCATCTGGGCAGCTCTGGCGGGCTGCGGAGTCAGGGAGCAACTGTGCGGGCGCGGGAGAGTGGCACGCAGTGAGGAGAGAGGACGAGCGGATCCGGGATGGAGGACGGACAGAGGGAAGGGGTTTTCCGAGCGCGGAGCGTTGTTCCCCGGCGCCTGCCTTTCCTCCTCCTCGCTCGGACCCTGGTACTTTCCTCCTTTCTCTCCTCTCTGAGGTTTGCAAACCAAACGTCACCAATCAATACGAACCCCGGCTCTGTGGGTGCGTGTGTGCGTGTGTGTGCGTGTGTGAGCGTGGCTGTTGATCCTGACCTGCTGGACCTCAAAACTCTGCCTCTTCTGACTCCCTCCCAGCCTGTAAGTTCAGAATTACAACCTTCTACATCTATGCAAACTTTTATTTATCGGAGAATTCCTTTCTCTAGGAGAAAGAGAAATTGTCACCATGTGAACGGCTGATTTCTGACACACGGGGCTTTACCCCTCCTCCAGCGTGGGGAAAAATATCTCCCCTGGATGTCTTTAAACTGTGCGCAATCCGTAACTTTGGCAATGTATATGTAGTGTTATTTCTGTAAGGCAGTTTTCCAGGCTTGGAGGAGGTGGTTGCATTCTGCTAAATGGATCCTTTGTGGTGAGTGCAGATTTATGCCCAGTTTTGATTTATAATTAAATTAGCTTCTAATTTGCAATATGTGTGTCTGTGTTTAAAATGTATCTAATCTGTGAAATTGAGGACTGGGGCACTTTAAATGAAAATCTACCTTTTGCCTCAAGGCTTTCTTTATGAAGGGATAGCCGGGAGGGCAGCGTGCAGCAGGAAAGTGAGGCTGTAATTTCCATTAGGAGATGTCAATCAATCTTTCTTTTCAATACATCAATTAATAAATCCGATTGGTGCTGCGGGCTGCTCCCCCTCCCCCCTCGCCCCCCGGGGCACTCTTTTTGGCCGGATGGGGAAGTGTGAGGGGAAAGCAAACTTTGGCAGGGAAGTCCCCACAGGCAGAGCCCGACCCGACCCGCCCTTCCCCCCTCCCCTTCTCCCCCGCTCCGGCCCTGCGCGGGGCTCCGGGACCGGCTCCAGCCTCGGCGCGGCGCTGGGGGCGGCAGGCGAAGCCGGCGGGACTCCCTCCGTCGGCTCTCGGGGTTTGGCAGAACTAAATTGACACAACTTGGTGAGATACGGTCAATTTTTTTTCGCCCCCATAGTGGGGGTGTGCACACGCGGTTAGATCCGGGACCCCCCGTCTTAGTTGATTTATATTTAGGCTTCACTTATTTAAACGACCCTCCCCCACCGTCCCACCCCACGCAGCTCTAACCCGGGCAATAATATCATCGGTTTGATTGGTTATTTTCCAACGGAACCGCAGCCCCTAGCTTTAATTTTTCACAATTAAAAAGCGGCCGGGATGGCGGGGAACTCCTCCAGCCTGACAGCTCGCCCTAGCTCTCCGTGCTGTTAGCGTATGCTCCGCACCTACAAATTACCGGGGAAATGGGGGAAAGAGGGTATTTCTTTATTACTATTTTTTTTAAGGGGAAAATACAGTAATGCCTCTAATTTAGCAATTACACCGATTCTCCTTTATTTTCAAGTGGCGCTGGTCGTTCAGCAGAATGTCACCGTGGTGGGCAGACGGGTGGAAGCCCGAGGACAGCCCGGCGCAGGAGTCCCCAGTGTCCACTTGGGGAAGGTTGTCCCGGCGGGGACAGGGCAGGCGTGGGGAAGGGGGACAGCGCCGGGACAGGGCAGCACTGAGGGCCTCCCGTTGGGTCTCTGCTCTTAGAGCTTCACATTCAGGAAAACCGGACAAACAAAACTAATTCAGTGTGTCGCCTCTCCCTGACAGAACACACATGGTATTTTATAGAAATCCGGCTACAGAAAGGGCTGACTTTCCTGAACCCACGACCAATGTAAAAAAGACGCTCAGAAGGACGGAGAACATCCTCAAACTACTCCGTTGTCATCGTCATCATCATCGTGTCCGTTTGATTTAAAAACAGCACGATNGGCTGCTGCTGCCGGTTTGAGTTGCTCGACACAAGCAGCGTTTTGCGTGTTTCCAGCGAGAGGGGGAACCCTGGGTGAACAGAGGGCTGCGAGCGGGAACACGGGGGCTGAACTTCGGGAAGGAATGAAGTAAAAAGAAGAGAGAGAGAATGAGAGAATCTCCCAGGCAGCTCGATCCCATTAGCTCCGTCCTTGGGTTGCATATTTATACGGTCTAGGAGGTGAACAGATGGACTATCAATTTAATTCCATCTTCAACACCATCAGAGATTGATTTTCTACTCGCTTTTAATTTTGCCATAATTAATTAGATCATTACAACTGTTTTCTATTGATCTCCCTATTTAAACCTCAGATGCAAAGGGACTTCGGCAGATCCTTTAAAAACACAGAAGGGAAAAGGAACAGAGGGGTTTGCAAACTTTATGAAGGTTTTTTTTCAGTTTTGGCTTAGAAGATTTTCGGTGCAGAATAGCGAAAAAGCGCCTCTGTCGCCTTTTCTTTTAGGAGGCCTTTTTCGTTGCCTTCGTAATTTTCCTTTACGTTTTGGTGAATCTTTGTCATATTTATCTATAGTATACAGCATATATAATAGATTTAATTGGTTCGATTATGAAAACATAAGCTTGCACGTGTATATGCATATATATATATTAACACACAACGTGTTTAATATTGAGATTTACAGGGGTGGTGCACACACATTTATATATGGGGAAACTATCGACAGAAAAGATGTGGTTTTCTGAAGGGCGAATGTTTTTATTTGCCTCCCGTACGTGTCTCTCTGTTTGTGCACTTGAATCCCTCTCTAGGTGGGGAGTATTTCACCCTGCCACTCCATCAGAAATGACAAAGAAAAACCGGCGCTGCTAGCTCCGGTTCCTAGCCTCGGTTCCCGGCGCCCGCCGCAGCCTTTCTTTCCCAAACCCTCCCCTGCAGCAAACGACTGGCAGCCGGGGCAACAGCACGGCTCTGTGCTGGCAGCCGGTGAGGTTTGTTTTTTAAACCTCGATGTCCTTTTCCCTCAAAAACTCCCTAAATTAAAAGCTCTGTTTATATACTTAATTTGAGGGAACCAAACCGCGTAATTGTGCTTTTACCGCGAGCGGCAGCGCCGAGGAAAACCTCTCCGGCGGGGTTTGTTTGAAGCTTTGTTTGCAAATCATAAAATTGCTGTCTGGGAGACGGGGGCGATCCGGAGACGCGTCCGTCGGCGGGGCAGGTTTGGGGTCTCAGAGGCAGCCCCCACTCGGGGGCGACGCAGTCCCGGCCCTCGCCCGCCGCAGCCCCGCGCTTCGGCCCCGCGGAGCCCGGGCAAGGCGCTGGGCTGCCCGAGGGGCCCGAGGCGGGGACAACGCAGATCCAGAGCCAGCACAGCGAGCAAAGTTTCCCGAGCTGGGGAGGGAGTCGTTGGCGGAAGAGTTTAAGCAATGCCCTGAACTTTCTGCGGACGGGAGGGACCTCCGGGGTCGGGGCAAATCGACAAAGGCCGGTGGCGGGGGCTGGCTCGGCCGCCCGGAGCGCCTGGAGAGCGGCGAGGCAGAGCGCCCGGGGCCGCTGGCGGCAGGACCGGGCCGGGAGGGAAGGGAGGAAGGGATCGGGGCTCGGCCCGGCTCTCGCTCGCGTCTGGGGGCTCTGCTACGGGTCCTTGCGAAGCTCCCACGGTAAACACGGTGGGAACCCAGCCTTTCGAGGGGTGCTGGAGCGGGCACCCGTAAAGAAAAAGGGTATTTATCAGGTGAGATAGCTAGTGTTAGAGGGGAATCTGGCGAGGCGAGGAGGGTGTGTGTGGAGCAGAGCAGAGGCAGGCTGCCTCCTGCCAAAGGAGGGAGTTGGGGGTGACGGTCTCATCCCTCCCTGCTGAATATTCAGTGCCCCCCCGCCTTACCTGCTCTCCCTGAGCTCTGAGCCATGGCTCCTCTGCCTAATGGCCCGTCTCCCCGGGACGGCTGCAAGCCAGTAGATCCGCCGCGGCCTTTTCTTCGCTTCTCTCCTCCCCGCTTGGGTGTCTTGCTTTCCCCCGCTGACTTTCGAGATCTAGGCGCAACCACCCAAAACTAAACGGTTTAGATAACAACACACACACACCAGAGCACCACCACCACCAAAAAAAAAAAAAAAAATAGCCAGCCACAGAGAAAGAAACGCCGCTCTACTGAGCCGGGACAGGCTAAAAGGAGGGGAAAATAAATAACAATCAAAGCAAATGCAGCGCTGCTGCTTATAAAATCGGAGAGGGACTCACCTGCTCCAGTCTACCAGGGCTGTGCAGCCAGGGAGGAAAGGGGCTGGGGGGGTCCGGCGGGGATCCTGCGGGAGGGGGGACAACGCCTGGACTTTGAATCTTCTTCCCCTTGCCCCCCTCCCTCAAGCTGGCTACCTGTAGGGAAGTCTTGTTGCAACAGCAGATTAATTTGTTGTCTTATTACCATAAAAATGTGCTCGGAGAGGGCTGGCAAGGGAGAGGGGGACGCGGGACAGAGGAGGAACTTCCTCCAAGTTGAAAAGGGAGGCGGTGGGCTCAGACTGAGGGGGGAGCGCGTCGGGGACGGGGCGGGGGATTGGTCTGGGTGGTGGCGCAGCCCACCCGGGAGCTGGCAGCTCTCAGTTCGGAGGCCCGGGCAGACTCCAGGTGGGGTGGCGGGGGACAGGGATTCCGCTGTTTAGTTTGGAGGCGACGGAAGGCAATCCTGTGAAGTCCGCCTCTGGGAGCCCCTAGCTTTTTGCCTCTGAGAGATTATCCATCCATCCATCGATCCATCCATCCATCCACCCATCCACCCGTCCATCCATCCATCCATCCATTCACCCATCCATCCGTCCATCCGTCGATCCATTCCTCCCTTTATCTGTCCACTCGTCTCTTTTCTTACTCTTACGACCGCGTTTGGTGAAGGCTTGGCGACTGAAAATAAATAAATAATAAATAGAACAAAGCTCCAAAGAAAAGAAGAAAAATTCCCAGTGCTAAAGACATCACTGAACGAATATTTTTCTTTCTCTCTTTCTACTCCCCCCCTTCTATCTCTCCATTGATTGAAAGTCTGTCTCAGCTCCAACAAGGAGTCCCAGGAAAAATGAACCATTCTGCTATCGATTCTTCATTAAAATTACATTTCTGCATTTGCTAAATTGGTTTTAAAAAGCTTCCCCTGTTATTATTGTCTTGTCAGAGCCGGCGGTGCTGGGCAAACAGTATTTAAAAGCTTGGGACCTCTCCAAGATGAGGCTGTTGGGGGTTATGTGTGTGCATGTGTTTCTTTTTCTAAAGTGTTTAGGAAAATGTTAACAGCGTGGACTGGCGAAAAGCACGCCCCAGACAAGTGGAGAATTGTAAAAATAAGGAAGGTGGAGGGAACGCTTTCCTTCATATCTCTTAAAAATCATCGATTGCCTCTTCAAGCAAACATAAAAAAACTTTCATTTTAAATATTAAAATGGGGCACCAGAAGTCAGTAATTGCAGCAACGAATATTTGCCTCAGATGCCGTTTCCAGCCCGGTCTGCCCCAGCCGCCGGATCTGTCTGGAGCGGTTCCTCACCTCCCTGCAGCCCGAGCCCTGCTCGCAGCCGCGCTGAAACGCTTCCTCGGTGAGATGTGTAAATAAGTCCAGCTAACCCTGACACATGCACCAGATTCCTCCGACCTTACCCCGACAAACCCCGCGGAATCCCCGTCCTCCCTCCCCAGACTGGTGTGGGAGAAACCCAGAAGGGACTCTGAGAGATTTACTTTGAATTCTGCAAATCTCTCTCGAAAGAGCAGGGAAGCAGAAATGTCTTCCTGATGTGTTTATCCCCTAATCAGTTCATTAGTTATAAACAACATGACATTAGAAGTTAGGAGGCAGTTGATATTAATTTTTATTTAACTAGTTGATGTTTAATCCGTCACGCCAGACTGCTTAGAGAGAGCTGCCTGACACAAACCAGTTAGAACTTCATACACCGCGATGATCGGCCGGGCATTGGGACAAACAAACGGTGGCGGGGGGGTGAGGAGCAAGGAAAGAGAAGGGAAGGGACCAAGGGGGAGAGGGGCAAACCCGGGAAAGGGGGGGAAAAGCAGCAAAAGAGACTGGAAAATTTCCCCTTGCCTGGATTAAAGTGTTTGTGTGAATCGGCAGAGGGAGGAAGGAGGGGGCCGAAGCATGGAAAATATCGTCAGGAGGCTAAGCCGAGCGGGCCGAGAAGGGCAGGTGTCCATGCCAGCCACCCCTGCGGGCGATGGGGCGGGTCAGCGGCCGGCCTAGGGGCTTGGGGCGGGCTTGGCGACCGGGCCCGGGCTGCCTGGGGGTCCAGCCCCTCGAGGGGCAGCAGAGGCGACGTGCGGCTGCGCGCCGTCGAGCAGAGCGGGGGGCACCGCCAAGAGAGTCCTCTCTTAATTAAAAGGGGCACAGGTTAATTAGCACGAGGCTGGCCGAGGGAGAACAGCAACACATGGTGGGGCCGAGATAAACGGGAACCGGACTTTTCCCGGTTTCCCGGGGTGTAACAATCCTCTTCGGTGTCAGACTGCGACCCTTAACCAAGGAGCGCAGGTGCTGCTACAGATAAAAGGAGTGAACGATTATGGGTACCTTAACAGACGCAAGTCTCTTCCTACCTTAAAGCTGTGCTAAAGTATTATCTAACTCTAGTCTAGAATTACAGACTTCCCTGTTAAAATTTCTTGTTTCTCCCTTTGCAGCAAGCTGGTGCCCCACAAATGGTTATAGCGTACCTGTTTGGCTTTACACCATCTCTATATACGTGAATCTCTGCTCTTTACCCACCGACCCTGCCGACACGTTGGACGCCCCCTCCCCCGCCTTTGCTCCCGAGGTGAGCACCAAGCATTATCCCAACACTTCCCACTTCTGTGGCGGGACCCCTGGCGTTTCTTCCCCCGCGTGAGTGCTGCTGTGCGCCCTCCGTGTGCTGTTTCGCTCAGCACTGTTCAGAATGTATGAATGCGAGCTATTATAACTATATCTGCATGTATGTCACAATTAAAACATTTCTTGGCGAACCAGGGAAACCCTCGGCAGCAGCTCGGTGCGTTGCTTGCCCTGGACGCCTGTTCCTCCGTGCGGCAGCAGCCGTGCGACTGTGGCTACAGGGAAAGTGTTCTACGACACATATTTTAATATCAATTTCCATTTTAATCAATCACCCCACACATCTATCTGCTGGATAAAGGAAATAGTTTGCATTCCGAAGAAAATTGCCTGCTTTCCTGCAGTTAATAGTTAACTCCGGAATAGAAAGTTCCCAGGGAAATGCGGAGGCAGAGGGAGCGCGGCTCTCCCTGCTCCCAGCCAGCACCGGCCACTGCTTCCCCCTGGCCGCGGCCACTCGTACCACTCGGGAAAATCTCCCCTCTCCTCCGCTGCGGGCTCGGACTCTGGCTGCCTGCACCTTTGAGGAAAGAAACCAGGACGGAGTGTTTTAAGGAATAAACTCCTGATAGGGCTGTGGTGTGCAAAAGGGAGGCAGACAGGCTCTTTCCCCATAGTCCGAGACAGAAAGTGGTGCAACAGGTAATAGGGCAGACACTAGCGACACGGGGAGCAGGGACACTTTCCAACGGCGAGGGGAAATGCACATCGCTTGGCTGTTTGGCTTGAGAGCATTTTAAGGAAATGGGTGCCTTGTCCTTTGTCCAGCGTCTCCTCTCCTTTTCTGTGAGGCAGGATGTGCTTCGAAGGGTGGAGAGGATATTAAAAAGAGGACCTGCGGAGGAACCGGCAAGGGAGATGCAAGGACAGAGGCGAGGCTGGACCCCGGCCGGGGACTTCGGTGCTTGGAGGCCGCTCCCCGCGGTTCGTCCGGCCGGCAGCCGTGCACGGGCAGACCAGCCCTTTCCCGAGAGTTTCGGGGTGACTTCAGAGGTGCGGGATGTCCGTGTCGCTGCGGCTCTGTCCCGCGCTATTGCCTTAGTGTTGGGCTGGCCACCTGGTGCTTTTTCGTGGTGATGGCGGAACGGGGGAGGACACAGGGAGAGGTGAGAGGAGCAGAGCAAGGAGTGGGCCTCTCCCCTGTTTCGAGGCTGTCCGTAGAAGCTGTGAGATGAGCAGGGGTATTTGGAGCTAGCAAAGTTGCAGGGATGCTGCTGGCACGGGGAAAGGCTGCTTTTCCCGTGTCTGAGCTGGTGTCAGAGCAGCGGAGTGGGAAGGGGTTTGCGAGAAATTTGGGGTGGGTGGGGTGAGTGAGGAGGCGGTGGGTTAGAGTTAGGCCGTGGGGTGGAACCCGCCCAGCCGCCCGCGGGACGCCCCAGCAACCGCAGGGGCTATCGCTGCCTTCGAGTCTCTCCGACGGGGTGTCGGGGTTCTGGCGGGGGTGGGGGGGGAGCGGGCAGGATGGAGCCAGGGTAGCTG
>VZTD01003771.1:2656025-2766025 GCA_013397725.1 Rhagologus leucostigma
ACGTCGATGAAGGGGCCTTGGCGTGAAGCTGCCAGCCGGGACGTGGCACAGGGAGGAGTGGGCTGGGCGGGCGTCCCGGTGGCGCCCCGGGGCACGAAACCCGGCCAGCTGNGCCCCGGAGCCGGGGAGGGTTAATCCCTCGCTGCCCTGTGATAACGTTTAGCTTCAAAAGCGCTTCCCAGGATGTTTCCACGGCCTCGGCTGGTGGTCCCGGCTGGAGGCGGTGGCTGGCAAAAGCAGGCGAAGTCTCCCGGGGTCGAGGCTACCGCACCCCCTGAGCCGGCTTGGGGGCGGGCGGGCGGCAATGCTCTCCCAGGAGCTGGGGAGAGTCGGTGTGATCGCTTGTTCCTTCTCCAGGTAGTTCAACATAAGTTTCTATCTCAAGGAAGAGGACCCGACAGCCAGACGACCTACGGGCTCCCTTGTGCTTAGGGACAGCCTGGGTCCGCAGGGGCCGGGAGATGCCTCGGGGCTTAGGGAATCTGGAGAGTCCCAGCGTGAGTTAGGATAGAAATGAAGGAGGTGGACACGTAGGCGGGAGGCTTCCGCTCGCTGTTGCCAGAACTGGAGAAAAGGAAAGGAAAAATGGAAGATCATGTAAAAACCATGAGAGACTGGGGATGCAGAGCACGCCCTGTGCCAATGCGCAAAAGAAGGTGAAAATAAAAGAAGCACGGAACTAAGAAAGAAGATGGAAATCAGGATGAAAGGGTAGCTAGAGAGAAGGACATTGATCTTGACTAATATTAGAGAAAAAGGTCTGAATAAAGACGGGGACGTTTAATTTGATGATGAAAGGAGGATGGATGGATGGATGGATGGATGGATGGATGGATGGATGGATGGATGGATGGACGGATGGATGGATAAATGGATGAATGGATAAATAGACAGAATGGGCGAAAAAATAGAAAATATGAGAAGAAGAAAACAATCCCTCCACCTTTCTAGCTTTGTGGACAGAAAGAAGTGAGTGAGGGGGCAGAGGAAGAGAAAGGATAAGAGAGGAAAGGATAAAAGGAAAAGGAAAACAAAAGAGGTAAAGAGTAAAGAGGTTTTTAAGAGCCGTCAAACACTTGGTAGACATGAGAATTAGAACAGAAAAGCTGAAACATTTATGGCAGCCTGCGCCGAGGTGATTTCCCCATTGGCATTTTATGGAGCTCCTAAATCTCAGCTTAACGCTGTTTTGAGCTGTAAGAATTATTTTCCGCCGCACTTTTCTTTTTTAGGTTCGCTTCCAGTTTCCATTGCGAATGCCCTGGAGCAGGAGGAGCAGCTGCCTCGCGAGCAAGCGCCTCCCGTCGGGCCGACGGGCGGCGGGCGCTGGCCCCTCCGCACCAGGGGGGACGCGGCAACTCCCGGCTCTCCAGCCCTGACCAGCCTAGGCAGCCCGGGGGTCCCGGGGGTAGCAGCAGAAGCGGCTCGCAGCTGCCTCGCAGGCGCCCGTGTGGGCCGGTGCGCAGAAGCAACAGTTCCCCGGCACGTCGAGGGAAGGGAAGAACCTGCTTTTCCCCCGGGCACGGCTTTCTCCGGGATGGGGAGGGAGCAAGGGACGGCACGGCTGGACTGTCTTGCTCCGCAGCTCTTGCCGGGCGCGGGGGCGAGGGCTGGGAAAGGGCTACGGGAACAACAAAAAAGAGACCTCAAGGTGCAGGGAGTGAAGAAGCAGTGGTTCTCCCTTCCCAGACAGCCTGTCCTTACACGCCGTCTCCACGTCTGTGGAAAACTCCAAACCTCGGTGGAAAACTCCAATACTCCAGGCACTAGTAAATGATAAGAAGAACAAAAATGACAACAATGATAATGTGTTTCCGTATATTAAAGCATAGAAAATAAATATCCTCCTACATCCGCTGCCTCCCTGGTCGCCGGATCTTTTGAACGCGCTGAGTTTTCAGTATTTTGGAGGCTGGAGTAGGTTTGAGAGAGAAACACTGAGTGGAAGAGTAAAAGCCGGGGGAGATGTAACTCGTGTGCCTTTCACCTTTTCCCGGGAACACAACCATTGTCCTTGTGACAAGAATCTCTGTTATGGTCTGGGAGCTGTAGAGAAAAGGGAACTTTGCAGGTCTGTCTCCTAACTCTGCTGCGGGTAGCTCCCTCCGCCTCCCCCACTTGCCCCGCAACCCCGGCAGCCCCCGGGCTCTGAACCAGTTGATATAAAAGTGTGTGTGAGGGGGATAAAAGTTCCAGTCTCTCATGAGGGGAGAAGGCTGCAGGGGCAGAAGCAAGTTAATTTCCAGCCGATTTCTCATTACTCTTCTTAACGCCTGTAAGGGAGAGAAAATTAGGCACACAGCACACGTTTTGGCCACTTCATAAAAAATGCAGATTTGAGAGATGATGTGAAATGTGCCCTCGAGTCAATGATTAAAGATAGCTGACTACATTTTTTTTTCTATTTGGAATTGAGATGAGAAATGCCCCTGAGCTCTGTAGGTCCAGAAAGGGTCCTTTAATAACTGATAAATCGGCCCAAGAACTCCCTGTTCCTCTCTCCCCTCTCCCCGCGCCTCCCCCCACCCCGCCCTATACCCTCCACCGTCACACGTCGTCGACCGTCAGGGGAGAGATGCAATCCGCTGCTCTTCGCCCGGCGATCAATAAGAATCGCTCTCGGGGGACTACTTCCCGAGCGGTCCATGTGTGCGTGGACACGGCCAGGCGTGACACCCCAGCTAGTGAGTGCAGAGGGGTGCGGCCACTCCCGCCTTGTCCCACTCGTATCAGTAACTTTCACTCCCCACCATCCCCTTAGCTTGTCAACTTGGCCTGCGAGCCGGCCAAGGGACAGAAGTTCTGGTTCAACAGCATTAAAGATTTGCACTTAAAAATACTCGAGGGAGGAGATGGCCAGCCTGGAAAGAGGCGTTTTCACATCTGTTTTTGGAAGCGGAGAAAGTTAAAGCTAATGGCCACGGGCATCTCTGGCAGTTGTCATCTCTCCCCGATTGTCGGAAGTCGGGTTTTCCTCCAAGTTTCCTAAGAAAGTTTTGTCCTCGACGGATGTCCATGTAAGAGGGAAGCACTTGCCTCCCCCTGCCACGGCCACTCCTAAGCGGACAAAGAAGCATTCGCCGAGCTCTGCCAGGGGGAGGTTTAAAAGCACAATGCAGGGAAACTGTCAGGAAGAGCCCTGATCTGTCTCTTCCCTGCCTGGCGTCGGAGGTTACAGAATGCCCGGGTTGCTGGCTTCCAGGGCTGACATCGTCGGTGGAAACAGGAGTTAGGAATGCTGAGGGTGGGGCGAAGGAGAGCAGTGCCCTCCAAAAAGGCGCTTCAATTCCTTTCTCAAAAGCATCCTTCCCTGCGGTCCCCATCACAAACTTGAGAGGAAGAAAAAATAGAAAGGGAAGGAAAGATAAGAAGAGAGAGGGGATGGGTGGGGGGGATAAAATCAAAGCTTTCCAGCCCGCTGGAAGAAGAAATGTGTATTTCTTTTTTCTAAACACTTCTAATTTTTCAAACCAATTGAAAATAATAAAATGTATAAAGAAAGCAGGGATGCAGTTTTCCAGAGCTCAGCTGCTGAATAACTCCTCATCAGCCGCACCGATTTCTTTGATTAATTCCGAGGTCTGAAGTAGAAGCAGTTCTAGTGTGATACCTTACACGCCAATATGCTTCTGCTTCCCTACTTTGTTAGACTCGTTTATGCGCATTTTTTTTAGCAATAATGTCGACTCCTTCTCCCCTTAATAAATCCATTTTTTGAAGCAGTACCTGCTTTCTAATTGCCCTGAATAAATACCTTTCCCTATCTCCGGTTTCCTAAGTCCAATGGCACCCCAGTGGGAAGAAGGTCGCGGGCACCAGGCCGGGGGACTGGACCACCCCAGCTTCTGGCAATTTCCTCCTGCTCTTTAGTCAGGAACTTGTAATTGCAATTTCGTGTGCGAAACGATGCAGACCGACATTCACTGTCTTAATGGGACTTAATGTAACTGTACACGATCCTTTATGCAACCATATATCTAACGAGCGCTCTCGTAGCTAGACGTATTGCCAACTCTCAGATTCCCCTGTGTAACTATAAGTATATATGTTATGTTCACAACTACGCGCATATACCCGAAATAGATTCGTCTGTGGAGAGGAATACGTGGCAATATATAAGAAACGTATAATATAAACCCGAATCTTTATATCAAAATGAAGAGACTTTAATTTATATGTATTTTATTGCATATAACCATTTATTTTGGAGACAGCTAGGGAGCATTTAGTACGTGGAGAGATGCACCTGTGTGGGGATCTGAACGGGAATGTTCCCTTGTGCTTGCATAGCCTGTGCTTATGAACATATATCACATGTATCTCTCTCCCCCCTCTTCTCCATGTATAAAATATCAGTGTGATGCTTTAGAAAAGCTGTGAGCTCTGCAAGTTCTTTACCCTTTTGCCAGATGATGCCGTTGTTTATAAAATCGCACTTCTCTGCCAGGCGGCTTGCACCCTCCGTACTAATTCACACTACCGAGTCATTTATCCAGCTTTCATTTCTCCCTGAATTACCCGTCTCGGAGTCAACCAGAAGCACCAAATTCCTGCCTTGCTGATGAATGGTCAATATTGTCTGCTCTTTTCAGGGCGAGAGAAAAATAGCTCGGGCAAACGAGAGCGAAGCCAGGGGCTTCTCGGCGGCTGCCCCACAGGGAGCCGAGTGGGGCCGGTCCCCGGTTCTCGGCCGAGCCACCCGCCGCGAGTGGGTGAGCCGAGGGGGCGGCTGCGACCGCGGGCGGGAGAGGCAGCGGGGAAGGCTCGGACGGGAGCCAGGCTGCCCCCGGCACGGGGAGCCGCAGCCCGCCGAGGACCTGCCTGCCTCCGCTCCCCGGCGTGCGGTGCCTGTGTGCGGTTTTCCTGGGCTGGCTTTGGGCTGCTTCGCAGGAGGCGCTAATTAGAGTGTAACTGCCAGGTCATTGATTTCATGTTACCAGAGTTGTTGTTGTTGTGGGTTTTTTGTTGTTTTGTTTTGTTGTTTTTTTTTTTTTTTCCCCCACACATGAAATATCAGCCCAGCTCAGAGGCAGTAAGAGCTGGGTTGGGGATAGTCTCAGAGATCCCCCAGACCCACAAAACCCAATTAACCTAATACACGCACACTGCTGGCTTGGGAGTTTCAAGCTCCAGACCCGCGGATCTGTCTGTTTTCCCTTTGTTGCTTTGTTGTAAGTCTCCTTCTGAAGACGATATCTGAATGCAGGGAGCATTATCAATGACTTTTAAATAATAACAAAGGGGAAAAAATAAAAATAATCAGCCCCGCCTCTTCTAGTTTCAATTACTCTAATTAAAAACCCGAAAGGCAATTCCTAGGCAATATCTAATAATAGAATTAGCAATCGGATCCATCATTTCACACGGGGATTTACTTGCAGGGGTACTGTGCGAGCTCTATTAATAATAATAAAAAATCCTGCTAACCCTCTTTTTAAAATTAATAACTCTGTAATTATAATAATTTTATGTGCCTTTTTATAAGAAGAGGTTAATGTTGCCACAGTCTGGGGATGGGAAGGATGAAGTGAAGCGAAATACTGCTGCTTAAACTGACACCTTCCTATTTTATTAGGAGACATTATTATTATCAGACATCTGCAGGTAGAGAATTAAAATTAAAATCGCTTTCAACAATTCAATACACTTTTTATCAGCCATCTATCTGAAAATCATGAACATTCATCATCGGAGGCATTCTCCCTGAAAACAAGAACCCATTCAAATTTTATACAAATTATCATATTTATCATAGTCTGAAACTCTGGAGTAACATCTCCACAAACTGTCTGCTAACTCCCCAGGGAACTGAATTCCACTCCGCAGTCGCTCAGAGCAATTCTCGCTCCCTCTCCCTCTCTCCCGGCCCTTTCACACTATCTGCTTCCTGCGACTCCGCAGCCCCCAGAACAGAGGGAGCGAGGACGCAGAGGGAAGGGGGTGGGGGGAGAAGAATGCGGCGACAAACAACATTAAAATAACGCACAACAAGGGGAAATGCGTCCCTACTTCTTGCAAGAGAAATAAGTTTCGCCTGATGTAGAAGATTCTAAAGCTCTTACTGCCGATTTTGGGAGAATGGCATCGGTTTATCTTCGAGGTTGAGGTCTTTGCATGAGACCGTTATTTTTAGGAGCCAAATATTAGAGACCGTTATTTTCAGGAGCAGAATATTAGTAATAATAGCAATAGCAATAGCAATGGCAATGGTAATAGTAATAGCAATAGCAATAGTAATAGTAATAGTAACAGTGATAGTAACAGTAATGTCTGATCCTCTCCCGTTTGGTGGTTTTTTTTTCTGAGCTTTGGTTGTTTTGGGTTTTGTGGTTTTTTGTGCATTTTTTTCCTTTTTTTTAATTTTTTTTTTTTCTTTTTGCCTTGTGGAATTCCATCAGCGCAGGGAAAGATATTGGCTGTTATTTGTGTGGGCACTAGGTGCTGGTGACAAATGACACGAATCCGTGCTTCCTGTTTGCGGGTTTGGATGAGACAAATCACTTCCCACGCTTTGCTAATGACATAAAGTTCATCAGTGCTGAATCAGGGGCTGGAGCCGCGCCGGCTCCACGCCTTCACGCATCCCCTCCGCGGATGCGCTGCTTGCGCGGAGGGACCGGCAGCGCGGAGCGGCTCTGCCCCGGCCCCGGGCCCCCGGCCCCGCCGCCCCCGGCCGTGCGCACCTCAGTACCGCAGAAAAAAAGTAGTTCCAATACAATGTTTGTTAACTAGGTTATCTAGGCTGTAGAAGATTTTAATGTTGAATTTTATAGCTTTACCACGCTCTACCGTCCTTGTGAATATTGTAATATTGCATTTTTTACAAGTTACTCTTCTGTTAATGTTCCAGCTAGTAACTTTTATAATCCTCCTCAATGAAATTTTTTTGTATTCTTCCGCACCGTTAACCTCAATGGCGGCACCTCAGCCCCTGGCAGGAGGCAAAGATGAAATGAATTCCTCTTTAATCAGAAATAATAATAATAAAAACACACACAAGGCTCCCTCTGCCTTTTATTTCAGTTTCCCTTTTTGGGGAGGGGGTGATGCCTTGGGAGTCTCCAGCCCCTGCCCTCTGCTGCACTCCTTGGGTGTGCCTCTGGCAGAGCTGGAGGTGGGCCAGGGTGGTGATCGCCCAGCCCTGGTCACTCCACTGGGCATGGAGGCTGTGCCCTGCCCAGCTCTGGTCCCTCTGCCCCCTGCCCCCTCCTTTGTGGCTGCTTTCTGCTGCCAGCCTGGAAGCTGGCTGTGCTGCATGCATGAGCTGGCCACCTTCTCAGGGCTGCCCACAAGAAGGGAAAGTTAGGTGGTTATTTTGCCTCTACTTCCATAATTCTGTCTTGTGGGTTGATTGAGATGCTCCACAGAGCAGCAGCTTTAGAGCAAGTCCTTCTGGTGTCAGTCAGTCGAGCTCTACTGGCTCTCTGGTTTCTGTTGACCTCGGCTGGGCTGGAGGTGCCCAAGTCCTAGCTGTTTGTTTTGCTGAGTAGTCTGAGATAGATCTAGAAGAGGTACATGTTCAGAAAATGCACTCAGATGGACTTTTAACGAAATAAATCCCTTTAGATGTAAATACAACTGGAAATCACCTCCCCCCCTGCCACACAAGCTCCCGAATTTCTAGATGCCCTTACAAATTAATCAGACTTGCAAGCAGAAATGATCATCACCCAGCAGAAAAAAGAATCATACAGTAGCAATGAACTGAGTGCCCGTTAGCTGAGGCACTGTGTTTTGAACAAGGATTGGATGCTGTTATTTCCCTTGGTCACTAGCATTTAAGAACTTTGTCTCAGGCTCAGCCTGAGTCTTGTGTCAGTGAAATACTGGAGGGGTTTCTAAATTTGTTGCAGGGCACGTGCGAGGGCTGCCTCTCAGTGTTGTCTACCAGCTACCTTCAGAATCTGCCCTGACAGTTCTTGGAACACAGTCCCCAAGATTACCCTAACAGCAATTTGTCTCAGTCCCAGCTCCTGGCATCAAGTGATCAAATGCAACTCTTAGCTTTGATGTATTTTCAACTAATATAGTTGCGAGGAAAAGCGTAGCTCAAACCTTAGTAATAAAATGAGAAGGATGTAAAGTCTGTAAATTTGTTCATATCTCAAGATATAACTGATTCGTGATTGATACAGTGTTTGGGGATGACAGTGGGAGTCTTGTATATTTTATGAATCAAAACACTTTTCTTCTTTAAAAACACACAAGATTACTAGTAATTTCTGAGTATAATTTTTCTCTTAGAAGTCTACAGCTGGGTAATCACATAAATTCATATGGTCCAGAGTTAAAGAATAACCTGAAACCAAAACACACAAACAAAAAACAACCTAATTTTTAGAAATTATTTTTCAGTTATACTATTCCTTTTTTAAATTCATTTTTTAGAGGTAAATAAGTCCAATAGATGAAAGTTTATTTTAAAAAAATAAACTGGTGCAGGTGGGTTAGATTATTTTAACAGAAATGTCATTATTTAGCTAGTTAATACTCTGGTGTCATTTTGGAAGGCAAAGATACGGACTAGTCTTTGCTCTAAAATCTTCATTTAGGAAAGAACTTTTCTTCAAAGCACATATCTGAGAACCTTATGGGATGCTTTTCAGAAATGTTTTTCAAAGTTAGCACAGAGCAGATAAGTAGGAAAAACAGATATAGGGTTTCTCTGTTACTGGTGAGAAGCAAAGGCAAAAGTAGATGGAAGGCACAGAGAAAACGAGTAGCAGATCTGGGAACCTTTGGCTTCAGATGGAATGTATCTCTAGGTTATTGCTAATTTAGTAAAGAATTATTAAACAAAATATCTAAGTTGCCTCCTCAGGCTTGGACAAAATCAAGAGCAGGTTTGATCTTCTGTTGTCTAGACTTGATGGTCTAAAAGCAGGGTCACACCAGCTTTCCTGAATCCCACAGAGAAGCAGCTCCTCTTGGCAGAAGCACTCTGGCAGTTCTTGGGAACTCTTTTTTGGGGTGTCTGTGAAGTGGCATGGGCTACAGAGCACTCTGTTCTGAGCAGAGCTTGAATGTTAGCCTGCTTGCATCCTGTGGGGACAAAGTACCTTCTCCTGCAAAATGCTGTCAAATCTCCCAATGGACTTTAATGCTCTGACCAGCCTCACCTGTAGCCTCCACATGCCCCATACCCTCTGGCCCATGGGCTGGGGCCCAGGAGGTCTATTTAAGCTCAGACGTGGGCCTCGCTTTGTTCATGCAGTAGGTGGGTCTGTTTTCTTGACCCTTTGGATAGACTTTGGCCTTGCATTTTAGGTATCTTGTCTTCTGGATGCCCCCTTTATACGTGTCTTACAGTTTGCCTCCAGTTATGTCTGTTAGCTGTGGCTTTTGCGTGGTCTTTAGGCCCATGTTGCAGCATTTTCTCCAGTCCTGTCTAACCCTGTGGATGGAGACTTCTGGCTGCTCCCGGCTCTGCCTGCTGTGCTCAGGCACTGTGCAATCCTGCCCCACCACTGTGTGCCCGCACTAGGGCTGCCCTTGGCCCCTGGATTGCTCTCCCTAAGTGCACAGCTGGCCCTTGTTCTTCACTCACAGATGTCTTTGCTTATCTCACAGAGCTACTGCAGCCCTCTGTACTTTCTGTTGAGGTTTGCATTTGTTTTTGAGAGCTGATGTTGCAAACTGAGGCCGGAAGGCTCCATTGAGGGATTCTCCTGAGTGTTTTTCACCATCAGAGGTCAATAAATACTTGCAAGGTAAGGGTTTAATATTTTGTGAATTGGTGGCGGTTACGAGGTGTCCCTCTTCTGTTATCTGTGCAATCAGTATTTCAAAACTGTTTCCTAAGGTCAGTGAAGGATTCTTGGTCAGACAAAATTTGATGGACAGGTTAAGAACAGTCCCTTTCCCATTTCCTTTACAGTTTGGATACTTTTTTCATATCAAAACCTTTGTAATGTCTGATTATTCCTTATTGAGACTTTAAACTTCTTTTTACTCCCTCTTCTTCTACTTAACATTTGTGTTAGGTTATCTTAGTGCCAGTACCTTTTTTCCTGAAGCCTTTGAGAATACTCCAAGAATGCATTTCTAGATGCCTTTCTGATATGACCATGTTTGCTGTTGTATGAGCCCTTATGGCCAAAAACCCATATGAAAATTTGCAAGCCTTGGCTCGAATTCGGTGTTGTCTTAGCCTGGGACAGTGGCTGCCATGTGTTTGCTTTGGCATGTGATACAAAGTTGACTTGAATTTCTTCATTTTAACAACTAAAATACAGCAGAGAGTTTTTCCTCATAATTATTTTCTTTTTCCTTAGATTCACTGCTTCTCTTCTGAAAAAATTTATGCACAGTTTGAAGCTGGCTTTTGATTGCTGAAGTGATCTGGAGACAGATCTGCCAAAGTGTCTCCTGTGTAAGTGCTAGCAGTTTTGGACTTAGATAGCACCTCATAGTTCTTGGGGGCAAAGTTAGGGAAAAGAGAAGAAAAGACATAGTTCTGAAACAAGGAAGTTCATACATGTAGCTTTTCCATTACTAGCAGATCACTGACTTGTGAAGAAAATATACTTTCAAAAAAATATGAAAAATTCCCACTGGAAAAATCAGTGATGAACTAGCACCTTTGGAGAGAGAAAAATATTCTTCTAAGCAGGTGAGAATTCAAATTCACATCAGTGATTGTGTTGACGATGTAAATGTGTGTGTCAGAGACCATTATGTCTTCACCCTGTCACAGCTGCCTGGCCGCCTGTTTCGCGCTTGCACCGATCTGCGCTGTCACTCTCTGCGGAGGCTGGCGAGAACCGGGTGCCCGCTGGTGAGTCCAGAGAGGAAAGCTCTGTGTGTTTGCCAGGAAGCTGGAGGCACAGAGGTGCGCAGGGTGGGAAAGGGGAGAGAGTGCAAGCAGGTACTGCTCATCCAGGCAAAACAGGCCCTACCACTGTTATCATCTATCGTACTGCGCGGGAAGGAATTCAGACACGGGCTGTAAGGTCACTCTGTACAGCTCACTGTGGGCTCTGGATCCCGCACCTGGGACCTGATACTGCTGTAGTGCAAGTAGCAGTGGTGGCATTGGAGGTGACTGTATGGTGGACACAGGGAACAGGGCAGTATTTTTTTCTCTTAAACTGGTTTGTGAGGAATCTTTAATGTTAATTATGGTAACAAATATCTGCAGTTTAAAACTGCTCCATGTTTCTAACGCAATGATGAACTGCGAGGAGAAAAAGAGCTTAATCTTTACTAAAGAACAACTCTTCCCCTTATAGAAATGTTGGCAACTCATTTCTCAGTGAGGTTGTTTTGCACACACATAAATGAACATGATTTAAAAGTATTTCTTTCTGTAGATTTGCAGTGTATTTGTACTCTTTGCAAGCATGCTCAAATATGCATGTTGTATGCATGTTTTGTATTTGAGTAAGCGTTAATTTGTCTTAGCATGTCTAAAGGGTATGGGCTTTGCATAGAGTATTTGTGCTGTGGTGCATGTGAGTGCTTGGGTGGTGAATGAGTAGGAGATGGAATGGATGTCTTCAAGTGAAGGCATTGTCAAACAGGCACACACATTTATAGGGATATGATTATGCCTGAGAGGGAGGTGAGAAAGTGTGTGTGTCTATGTGACAATAAAAGTTCCTCTGTGTATCCTCGAATGCTTGGTGGATGCTCACATGCAAGCAGCCTGGGGATTCTTGTATGTGAACACACTTGCAGGTGTCTGAGTTATGAGTGGGAACGTGTGGGGCACACGCGAATGTGAGCCTGCACACAGCTGAACATGGATGTGTGGGAAAGGGAGCACGAGCAAGCTGCACATCTCCTCCTGTTGAGTACAAGCAGAAAACTACAGTATTGGGAGGACCTTGGCTGACAGCCTGGCAGAACCAGGCATGTTTGCAGAAGATGAAGCAGAATAGACAATATGAAAGTTATTTTTGTCTATCAGCTGAAGCTTTATAGAGACATCAACAAGCTCTTGTCTCATGCCAGCTTAATTCCTAGTTAATCAGCAGTCTGCTTGGGCAAAGGAAGGAACTCGCATCAGGGGCTGATGATGAGCCAAACTTCCCAATACTGATTTGGGAGCCTGCAAGGAGCCCTCAGTATTGCTCTGCCTGCATTTGGCTGCATTGCTAACCACTGGGTAATGCTCTGGGGTAGCTGCATGCTTCATCAGTTGTGTTCTGGTGGAAACCACTCCTGCGTAGGGAATATGGGTTGGTCCTTTGGCTATCCCTCCTCGGGTGGTGAGCAGAAGTTTTGCTTCACTGCGTATGATTAGATGCCTTATCCAGGAAAGCTTCAAGTGACCTAAATAATACCTTTCATCCTCTCTCTTAGGGCACTTCCATGTAATGTGCAAGTTGACTTTTACTTGCTTCATTTCAATTACATTTAGTGAGATCTTCCTCTATCTGTGGTGCCCTATAGAAATGCTGCTTCTTCCTTCCCTCATTCATGAATGAAACCCCTCTTTTGCTCATGAGCTTTGTATATTGATCCTGAGGTCCAGCTCACTGTCTTTTCTAACATGACTTTCCCATTTACTTTGCTGAAAAGCCACCTTTCTCATTTTTTTCCTTCTGGCTGGTTTCTCTGATGCCACCAGAGTGGTCTGGGAGGGTATCTGCCTGCCCTGTGACTGGCATGTGTTTACCACGGTCCTATAGCCAAACTAATTAAAGTGCTGATTGCACAGATCCTGGCCACCAGCCTGATAGTTACTTTCCAGGAGCGACTGACGTTGTGTCTTACTCTTCAAATGTCCTCAGAGAGCAACAGGAAATTTTCATCTGTGGCTGCTTGAGATACAGCCAAACTAGTTACCATGGGGTGAAATGACCTCGGAAATGCCTTGAGTGTTGGTTATTTCAGGCAGGTTCTGTGCATGTCCTTGTCCTGCAGTGCTCCATATGAAGGCAAAGTCATTCAGGGCAAACATTCCTCATTTCTTAACACCTCCCACCAAAAAAAAAAAAAAAAAAAGACTAAGCTACTATGAATTTCCTAGGTATTGGAAAGCACCCATGGGTAGTTGTTTTATATAGCTCGTGTTCATGTCTTGTCTGTTTTCATATTGGGTTTTTATCGTGATGAAGTATTGTGCGATTCAGCCATCAAGCATTCAGGTAACCCCCAGCATATCAGCTTGCCTCCAGCTTTGCTAGGCAGACTGATCTCTTTTCCTTTTAGAAGCTGAGGAGGATGGGGTTTATTTCATTCTTGCAAGGGAAGCGGTCATCACAGAGTGGGTGCTGTGACCATAACTGAGGCAGAAGAACTTGTATTAGACCATAGGCATAAAATGAGTCAAGAGTCTTCACTTGGCAGTGTCTTCATTGCTGAGCTGACAAAGGAGAAAATTCGGTATCATCTACTAAAGTGTTTGATATCCTTTGCTCTATGTCGTTAATAAACCTGTGAATTGGCCTGACACCAAACTTGGCTATTCCCTTCCCTGTGCTGATCACTTTTATGTTACCTTACGTTTTTTCTACGGGCCATCAGCCGGGTTTCAGTCCATGTGATGGTGCTCTGTGCAGGCCCATCTGGTGTTGCTTTCCTACTAGGGTTTTGCCAGGCTGTTTTCTCAAGACTACAACAATACTGCTGGACTTCCTACTCTCCTTTCCTGTTCTGATACAAGTTCATTTGTATCCCAGATCTTTCCCAACTTCCCCAGTAGACTGCCAATGGAGTTTGTCATTGTTACCACTGTAAGGCCAGCAGCTGTGTGCAGGGTGCTGTAGAGACAGAGAGCACATGTATCTAAAAGCACTGAGGTGAGGGCGGCTGGAGGGGAAAAGTTGAGAAGACATAAAAAAAGGGACTGAGAAGGGAAGTGGCTTATATTGCTTCCCCTAGCACACTCTGATTAAGAGTTTCTCATCTCTGTTTGCTAGAAGGCCAGGTTAAATACCTCTGAACATTTTCCTACCTTGCTTCTTTTCAACCAAGTACTCCATACTCAATTACCTCCATTGCTTTCTGAAGCTCTTAATATGTTGCCTACTCTGCAACCTTCCTATGTAACCTCAGCTTCTTTAGCCAAGGGAAAATGGAAAGCAGATCATGAGAATACTTTGATGGAAAGCACCTGGCCAAAGCCTGAAATAGGGGAACAGCTGATGTTGGCAGGAGGAATGGAAGAAATGGTCTGGAAATGGGCTCCTATTCTCTTCAACAGAGCAGCATTCCCGCTGGGTTGCTGGCCTTGGGCAGGTATTCCTCCTGATGGAGCCAGGCTAGCCAAGTTGTTTCCATGGCAGTCATCTGGACTGCATGTCCATGCAATCTCCTAAAGCCTCCATCTCTCCTTGCAGTTCATAGTGCAGACTGCTCTGTGAGTATTATTGGGCAGGGTGGTAAGAGGGGGCTGCATTATTCTACATGATCTTTTAGTGTCCTGGAGGGGAGGGTATAGATGCACAGTGACCTGCAAGTCTGAAAGACTCCAGTTACCTCCCAGGATCGAACAGGATGTGACATACTTTCCAGTTTGGCTTGTGGAAACTGAAGGCAGTACAGATGAAGCCTCAGCACTGTGACTGGTGTATGTCAATTACCAACGCTCTGAAGTTTGGTGGTATTTAAGTTTCACCTCTCCTGCATCATCATTTATCCCTCTAAGTACAGTGCCTTTATGTTCTGCAGCACTCACTCCTACTCCTCCTTTTTGTTCTGCCTGCCCAACCACAGCTCTTTGCTCCACCCCAGCAAAATGTCTCGTCGGATCTTTTCACCCAGAATGCTGGATATTTGAGTCTCTTTCTATTGCTAGCAGAGCCAGAGATATAGTCAGGGAACCTTAGATCTGACCTAGAATTCAAGTTACTTTCTGGAGCAGTTCTTTTTCTTACAGGCTGACTGTGTGCCAGTGAAATGCCTAGGCTAGATGAGTGGAAGGGCTGGAGAAGACTGGAGGCAGACATGTCAGTGAGTCAGACAAAGCTGTGGAAAGGAGGTGGGGAGGACAGAGCATGGGTAATCAGATCTCTTTCCTAGAAACTCCTCACTGGTCTCCCTGTTAATTCCACAGTGGTCAGTGCTGAGCAAGTGCATATCCCATCTCTGTTCTGTCTTGCCTGGGGTCTCTAATACTAAACAGTGCCACTCAGAGAAGAGTTCCACAGAGGAAAACATTCTGGCACATAGCAGACTCAGGCCATAGCCACTGGAGGAGGAGTTGAGACTGATGGGAAGGGTGGCTGTGTTTCTGCCTCTCTAGCCTATTACCAGGACTTGGAAAATGCTCCATGTATTGTGGTTTGCTCATCTCTTCTTAAACCCATCACCTGCATTATAACTGACCTAGGAAGATGTTTATCACCAAGAAGTGGGTGAGGAAAGCAGAAGAGGCTTTTCTTGATCAAAGTGGCAGGTGGAAAGTACCCTGGTATGTCTGCTTTGGTCCTGTCCATCTTCAAGTCAGAGTAAAGGGAACCTGTAAACGTACTCCAGCTTCTCTGATTGCATCTGAGTAATTTTGGGCTCTGCCTCTGGGGCCTTGTTTACTGTTTGGGAAGTGGTGTTTCCAGTTCTCCTTCCTGTATCCAGATATGGCCCAGGACTTGCTTGCTCCTTGTCAGCCCTAACAGTGATTAATAAGGACACACATTTCCTGGGTTTTTCACCCATTTTTCTTAAAGACTTGCCTGCCAGTGGTAAAGAGAATGAGATTATAAACCACTGCTGGCATGTGAAGGGCCTGGGGGTAGCAAGTCTTGGAGAAGCTGTGATGCAGTTCCAAGCATATAGAGAACACAGGGCAGCTTACAGAGACAAATCCTGCTGTCAGCTGTAGGTTTCTTGCAGCTGAAGTGAAACACTGGAATCTGTGGTTCATAGTTATTCACACTGATACCTTTTTGGAGGTAATAATCCCAACAGTAGCTGTTGTGGTACTTCTGGCTCTTGTGAAGCATTTCTTTGCTGTCTCAAAGATCAAGAAAAGCCAACAAGTGAGCATCCTGGTAGATTTCTCATTGGGCTTGAGGCTTTTTGCCTCTCATATGGTTTATGTGAGATGCAACGTGCCATGAATCTAAGTTTTTAAGTGGATATTCTTCTGCTCACCTTTCTCAAAGGGATCATGGTCAAGTCTTCCCTTGTAATCGGTTAGTCTGATGTAAGTACAAAGCTCAAGGCCAGCCCCCTGTAAAAAAAAGAAATACTGACAGGTGAGTGGCAGGGAGATTTCCTGGGACTGCTGTACTGCCTGCCTGCAGTAATGTCATGCACCCAGTTCCATTATAAAAGCCATGCCTGGAACACATGTGTTTTGCAGTCAATCCTTTCTTCCCTGTCCCATCTCACAGGGGAGTAATTGCCAGCAGTTTCCTTCCACTCCCATCTTTAATTACTCCTTTAAACACTTTGGTAATTTGGTCACATATTTAATATTTAGATCTAAATCAAATCTAGCATAGGATCCAAACATCCACCATATTCCTATTTGTGGCTTAATTGAGTGTTGTAGGAGATACTGGCTGAATTTATTCTGTGTTTTTACCCCGTCTTTAAGACAGCAATAACTGTTCTGGAGATACTGTGCAAGGATCTCCAAAATGTCTTGGTGCTGAAATACAATCAAATCCATAAAAGTGCTTCAGGAAAAAATACTCTAATGCTTCCAGACAAACACAGCCCTCTCTTGAAGGAAGAGAGGCACGGCATTATATAGATGTAGATAGCAGTATGATGGGGCTTTGAACTAGAAGAGTCAGTCTTTGTAGTCCCACAACCAAACTAGAATAAAAGTCTGATTGCAGCCAGAAATATAAACTGGAGAATCATCTCAATCCAGCTGACTAGAACCAAGTTTGATTGGACATTACAGAGCTCTCACAGCTGCTGAATCTTTAATTTTTCTTGACTGCAAGGATGGGCTGTCCATTATAATTCAAGTGAAGTTTTAGGTTGAGGAAGCCAAAATGAATGTGTTCTGTAGGGTTGTCATCCTTAGGGAGATGTTTGGTTCTCATCAGGACTTTGTTCTCTCTTACTACAGGATGACAGTTCTGGCTATCACTTGTTTGATTGAACACCCCTATTTTTTTGTCAGTGTGCTGGGCCTTTATAACAAGGAAGAGATCTGGTGTCTTTGGACTTCTGTGTCCTTCATTCTACTTTACTGTAGAGATGGGTAACTTGACCCTGAAGCTTGGGGCTTGGGCTAGGGTTAAGACCAGGTCTTGGTAATCATGGGCACCAAATTTCAATGCTCTCTTAGAACAGAAGCTTAGAGTAATGTGAGAGGGAGGAAATTGTTTTCTTGATTTAATGCTCAGTTGTTCTAATGGCATGTTACAATGATATTGAGGGTTGTGGCTAATAGGAACAGTGTATCTGAAAGTAACCCCACCCTGAGAAATCTGAAACAAATTAATACATTTAAAATCAGGCACAGTAAACTTTTTTTTTTCTAATTGCTACGTTCAAAGAGAAAAAAGAGAGATGATTCAGTACCTGTTTTTCAGTTGTCTCAAGTACTGTGAAAACTTCCAAGTTCTGTGTTTCAATGTCATACTTTGCGAGGGCCTGGGGGTCTGGCACTGAGAGGGGAGTGCAGCCCCTTCCCATCAGCAGTCAGTATTCACTCTTGCTTTCCTCCTCTTCCTCACCTGACACAGTTGTAGCTTCAGCTTAGACACCTACCAGCAGGATGCCGTGCCAAAATGCCTTGATGAACCAGAGCTCCCTGGTGCTGCCCCAGGCCCTGTGGGGACTTGCTGAAAGACATTGTTTTCAAGAACAGGCAGTGCTCAGCTTTTTGATGAATTTAATTCCAGCTGCCATGGGGTAAACTCAGTCTCTGAAGCAGGGAGGCAGGAGAGAAGGTTCCCTGTTTGACTGCTGCAGCCCACACATACAGGAATGAGAGATGGAGGAAAAAAAGAAGTGAAGGCAGAAAGTGGAGAGGATACCATTTAGTAACCTCTGAAACTGGGGTTAACCATATTGCTTCCAATGAGGTCCACATCCTGCTTAGAGCCAGACTTGTGTGAAGCTGGTGATAGCAGCCAGAATGCACCAGCTCACAAACAAACAAGCAGAGAGAGGAATAAAGGCAGGCAGGAAGACAGATGCCCCTTGGGCAAACACTTGTTAAATTGACAAACTTGTAGAAAATGATTAAGGCTCTGGCTGTTCCTGGTCCAGAGGGGCCCTGAGCTGCTGCCTCGAGCTAAGATACAAAGGTAGTTCTTTGGGAGCCTACAGTGGACAGGGCACAGAGGGAGGTGAAACAATTACTGCCTGTCTCTACGGTGCAGTCTCTTGTCAACTGTTATTTATGTTTCCCCAAATGTTGCAGTCTTCTTACAGGGAAAGCAGGCCCTGCCAATCTATGGCAAAATAATTGCAGGAACATTTTCCTCCCTTCCTCCCTCCCTCCCTCCCTCCCGTCTTGCCATGTCTTACTCTCTCCAGCTCCAATTTACCTTGGACTCCTTTGATAATGGATTGTGATTTAACCTCCACTGAGAATTCAGATCTCTCACGGACTAGTAGGGTTGAGAGCTCACTTGTGCCTGGGACCCTGCTGGAAGCCACCCTAAGACAAGAGACCCAGGCCAGTGCAGCAGCTCTTGCTGAACGCATTTATGCCATTTTTTGTCTTTCCTCCATAAGCTTGCAACTGAGGCAATGTAAAAGTTCTTCCTTGTCCTTCACAGTCGAAACATACTTCCAGGAAGGACGATTACATACCTACTTTTTACCCCTCTTGAGGCATTGCCTATGCTTCTATATCTATTCTATATCTGCCTGTTGTCCTTGCACTTGATTTTCTTTGGAGATCTCCACTGGGGCAGCAGAGAATCAAACCAAGGACCTCAGGCTGGGATAGTTTGTGCTAATAAACAACTTGAAGCAGTCAGGGCTGAGCCTGTAATTGCTTAGTATGAAAGTGTGGTGCAGGATTATAGTTGTGGTGAACAGTTCCTTTACCAGGAACCTCATATCTTCCAGCAGCCCGTGGGGTTTGTTTAACAGAGGAGCCTGTGCTCCCCTCTGTCTGTGGCACCACACAGTCCAGACAGAAGCTAAATGGAAACAAGCAGAGACCTTTGCCATCTCTTTTGGCTTCTCTTAGAGCAGGGATGCTTTCAGAGAAAGCCATTAGCACTTGGACACGGTTTCAAACTTTGGGCTTCCCCCCACCTACTGTTCTGTCCACCATTCCCCCCTTCCCTTCATTCCAGATACGCATAAAGCCTGTCAGGAAAGGGTTAAGTGCTGCTTACCCCAGCCAGCTTTGCGTATTTAAAGTGAGTAAAGGTTTAATTACCAAATGATGACAGTGTCATATGGTTTTGGTGATGGCGCGTGGCATTCGATGAATGCAGAAGAGGGGAGGATGTGAGAAAGACACTGAGTGGCAGTGGGGAAGCGAGGAAGCTAAAAATGCCAAAGACAGTAAAACATCTGTAATTTGCAATTCGCTAGTGTTCGCTGATTGCTCATGGATTAAAGATTAAAATCTATTCTCTGGCAGATGGGGGAGAGAGAGAGGAAATTCTTACGAGCATGTTTTGCATCTGCATTTCATTCTGCTCCTCTTTACAATAATCACGGATGAGGAAATAAACCCAGATCTGGGCTGGCAGGAGGCGGGGAAAGTGCACAATATAGGCAGGACTCAGCATGCTTCTCCTGCTCAAGAAATGCCAAGCACAGAGAAGGAGCTGACATCAGGATTGCTCTTCTTGATGCCTGGGACTCTGTTTTGGCTGTATGAGGATGAATGGTCCCATGAGGCTCGGAAGTGCCAAGAGCCAGAGCAAAGTCTTTCTTCTGGTCACCCCAATTCTGCATTCTGGGGTTTCTTTGATAGGAAAGGGACGTTAGCCATCTGTCCCGTCTCAAGGGATGGCTGAGTCTGGCTACAGTGTCCATGACGTGATGTTAACGCTTGCAGGCAAACAATACAAGTAGAAATAATGTTTGCAAGTATAAATCATTTTTATAACTTCAGCTAATCAGAATCTGTCCCTTTTATGGGCATGATGAGCTCTCTCTCTTTCTCCCTCTCTCATTCTGACTCTCACACAGGGTTTCTCAAGTGTGCAGGACATTAAAAGAAAAATGGATAATAAAACTGCAAATACAAGGTCTGCTCCTTAGAGGGGCTGGGTACTCATGACTGTGCTTGGCTTCACTGGAGCCAGCTTTTGCGATGAAGACCACAATTCAAAAAGTATGAGGCAGCCTTAGGATGTGCACATTCTGGCAGGCTCGTGGAGGTTAGGGCACTCTCCCCCTGCAATGGAACAGAGCTGGTGGTCTCCTGCCTAGCAGCTCTGCCTGGCCTGCAGAAATTCTGTTCTCTGGAAGGAGTAAGGATTACATCAAACGATCAGGATAGCACAAAGGGGCTCACTGGCCCTAGCAGTGTTCTTTAGGTAGTTGTGGTTGCCAGGAGGGGCACCTTCTCACTGTGGCAGTATAAACCACTGTTGGTGAGGAACTGTAGCTCCTTTCTGCTCCATCTGCCTACCACTTCAAATACTGCCGGCTTAGCTCCACCCACACCAACAGGTTTTTTCCAGTAGCAATAAAATTTTGTTGGATGTCTTTGGAAATGTTGTCTGAATATGAAGCTGCTACAACCTATCAATGAAAGTGTTCCTTCCACAAATGGCTTGCATTGCCATAACATTTATTATACACATACCTTTCTGTAAATTCATTGTCATATGCTTACCTCCATCTGTGTGCACATACAGAGATGCTCCTAAATCCCAGTCCTCATCCAACAAACCTATGCACTCTGACTATTCAAATATTACCATAATTTTTGGGTCATGGAAGTGAGGTGAACATGCCAAATGGAACCTAGACTGGGCTGGGCACAGTTCAAATAGTGGAAATAGTGATAGTAGAAAAGGGCACTGGCCTAAGTGTCCTTGGGGTCCCTTCCATCACATCTCTATTGTGTTTCCATGTCCCTACCATAGCTGTGACTTAGCTGCCAGATCCCCATGCCATATTGGTACCTGGGCTCTGTGTGCCCCTGAAACAGCCCCATGTTAACCCATAGTAAGCAGATTGCTTCATGGCCAGTACCGAGGTCTTCGTAAGGTGTGAAGACACACTTTGTGGAGGGGAAGGGAATGCTCATGGATGCTGTTCTGGCAGTCCTCTCTAGATACTGTGAAACTGAACTCTTAACTGGTGAGTGTTGCTGCTGCTCAGTCACCTTTGGGTCTTGGTTTATACTCTGTCATGGAGCAGCCCTACACTTCCTGCTCCTTGGTGTTTTTCAACCCATTCTGACTGGAATGCTGGGCTTGTGCTTTCTACTGGTTGTAACAGTGTTAGCTGGAGCTAATAGGAAAACTTAACTGGAAGATGTGTTTTTTCTGAGCAGTGCCTGGTACAGCTTGCCTACAGCTTAAGAGAAAACTTAGCGCTCAGTTTAGAGTTGAGAGAATAAAAAAAGCTGAGCTGTAATAGGAGGGGGCTGGAAAGATTCTGATGAAGGGAAGTGGATTGTGCCAAGATTCATCATCTGATATTTTTTCTTTTTTTTTTTTTTTTGTCTGGGGAACAACTGGTAAGTGTTGGGATGTTGTTTAAATTTTTATTTAAAAATTAGTTTTATATTTGCATTTGATAAGTGAGAAGGAAAGTGTCAGAGAGAGAAAAAAATGTGCACAGGAGGAGAAAAAACCCCAGATGTGTGGGCAAGAAAGAACCCAACATTTGATTAAGAAGAGGAAAGTGATCTCTTTGAATTGGGTCGCTGCTGTTGGACCACTGGGAAAGCTGTGTCTCTGTTTGCAAGTGATCTGTTTCACCAAGCGAAAAAGATGAGGCAGAGCAGAAGAAAAGCTGAAGAAAGATCAATGGGAGGAGGGGGACAGCATGGCAGATTTAATTAATTACTGCATATTAAAATGTTTGTTTACAGTAACAAACAGCTACAAGAGGTCTGATGTTAATTAATTTACAGCATTTTTCACCAGTCCCCTTGCCGTTGCTGGCAGTCAAGGAGGTAACACTGTGGCAGGTAAGATAATCTCTCTTTGGATTTACAGCAGCATCCTGGAGGTGAGCTGAGGAGGCAGTGCAGTTCTGACTGGCTGCCTCTGCACAGCACAAGACTGAGGGGATCTTGTCCAGCCAGTAAAAGGGACATAATTTGGCAGCCTGGGCAAATGGTGCTCCGGTATAGCTTGGGAGCTGGGCAGTGCAAGGGCAGGTGCAAGGCTTGGATAAGAAAGCCAGGCTTTTTGGGATGGAGTTTTGGTGTCATCTTGGTTGTGCTGCAGAGGCAGGTGTGCTGTCAGGTTGCAGTTAACTTCACTGTGGGTCCTGCAGCTCTGAAGAAATCTGGGCAGCTTCTGTGGTAGTTAGGACTGTGTAATTTGATCTTTGTGGGATTGGCATGCAGAGAATCACTGTCCCCTCCATGTGTGAAAGATTCTGGAGTGACACGTTCTGCCCCAAAGGTGGATGTGGTCAGTCTCTGTGGGCACTAAACGATTTTGTTCCAAGCTGGGATCATTTAGGTATTGGTGGCTTGATAGAAGGGGAGAGCAAACCTGGAACAGAGTTTTGCAATTGGAATGTGCCTGAATGTGGGCATCTTCATTTGCACAAGCAAAGTTCAGGCTCTAGGGAAATCTACACGTATGTTCCTGCAGCCCAGTGTGGCTTCTCTACCTGCCCACCATATGCTCTGGCCTCAGTATTTACCTAGATGGCTTTGGAGGGCAAAGGAGAGATGGCATTTTTATATCTCTGTCCTGATTGTGCTATAGCTATGTCTAGATGCCTTCGAAGGGGGTGAGAGTCTATGTGAGCTGAGAAGATGGGTCAGGTCCTAAGTGCTGTGTGAGAGTTCTGCAAACAGAGGAAAAAATCTCTAAAGTTATTCGTAAAGCTCCATCTGTTGCTCTGAAATGACTGGAGTGCTCAGCAGAGGTCTAAGGAGCCCTTTCACACACTACATAATGTGCCTATGGATGGACAGGTAATTAAGCACAGAAAGAGCAAGGCTGAGTTTAAAACCTCTGATCCCAGATTCACTGGTGTCAATATTAGCAAAGAAGCAGTACAGCAGGTCTGGTTTTCCCACCTGGCTGGTTCCTCAGGCTGATAAAACTGTGCTCTGTGCTCTTTTTCCAGTGAGCCCTTTGTAAAGACATTTGTCACCTGCTCCTCTTGGTAGGTCTTTTACACCCATAAGGCTGTTAACACCATGGAGAAGATAAGTCACATCTTACTCCTACTACCAGTAAAGGCCTCACAGCTGAAACTCCAGCTGGAATAAATCAGCATTGTTTCCTGAACTTCCCTGAACCTCAGTTGTGCCAGCTGTGAGACGCTGAGCCTCTGCCTTTCAGCTGCCTCAAGGCAAAAAAAGTCTTCTTCCACTTTTGGAAGCTCCTCATCTGAGTTTCTCCGTGTGGCTGCAGGTGGGCTTTGTTCCTATGTACTTGTAGACCTTTGCTGTAATCCCATAATTGATCTTTGTAGTGGCCCTGATATTGGCCCTGTCATTTTAATTGGCAGTTAACACTTGTAATTTGTCCTGACTGTATCCCGCTGGCAATTAGCTCTTGTCACTGTGGTTCACTTCCAAGTTCTTGATACCTGGTGTTAAGAGGTCCTAACAGTGGCCTTCTTAAACTGCCCTTTGCTGTTTGCAATTTGACTGGCTGTAACTGTGGACATGAGCCACTCTGCTCCGCCCTGATCTCCACCATACCCTAATCTCAACATTAACACTCCTTGTAATCTTCCTTTCACTGACCTCTGCAATCAATCCCTGTAGCAGAGAATCATAACAGTAATTGAATGATAATCAGCAGAAGAAAGCACTCTAGCAGAGAGACATGCTGAAGCACAGGACTTGGAAAAACTGGGTTAACTTTTTGAATTCATGAAACATTCAGATTAACCTTTGTGAGTGCATGCAGATAGTCTTTACTGGGTGGGTGCTTCTTCACATCTCGGTCCATCAAAGCACCAAATAATTTCTACAACCCAAAGAGAGAATAGAGAGTGTGGTGCGTTAAGAAATGACAAGGGGTTTTTAGGTGCTAAGTGTGGCGGGGTGAGAGTGAGTTTTTCTGTAAGTACCATGTTGTTTCAGAGATAAGCCTGCAAGGCAGCAAAACCTTTGCTGACGAATGATTTCTCAAACCGTTAACCGGCTGAACATAGCTGAACATCTGGGGAAGACACCGGAGCAGCTGTTGTTGCTCTTTAACTTTCCCTCAGCTTTGCCTTTAACCAGAAAAGTGCTGGCAGAAGGCAACAAATGGGAAAAGTGGAGCTTCTCAGAGCAGGTGTATCCTTGCCCTGGATAGAGAAGTTGCACAGCCCTACAAATGAGATCACAGACCATGGCACAGAGGGTATGTGTTTGCACCTGCAGTTTTAATGAGAAGGAGACCTATGGCCTTCTAAGAGGCCTACAGACATATGTGGCTCTTGGTCCATCAGAAAATTCCTGTTTTGTGGCTATTTGCTCTTTCCATGGTTAATCCATGTTGCAGTAGTAAGGGAAGACAACTTTAGTGACCTCAGATGTCTTACACAGGAATGAAAGTTCTTCTGAAGGGGAATTGCTGCAATTGAGATTGGAGCATGTTCCTTATGTATGGAGTACTCAAAGAACTGTCTTCTAGAAAGCCTTTTTTTGGATCTATGAACAGGAAAAGGTAAAGGCTAAACTTGTAACATCTTGTAGTTACCACGAAAAATATCACCAATATTGGTGGGGAAGCAGAACACAGATGCTTTATTGTGGATGTTTTAGCATGGTTCTCCTGATGCTGTGAAGTGAACAGAAGATTCAGAGACCCTGGGTTTAGTCCTGCCTATTGTATGAGCTAAACTGAACTATGTCACTCCTCTGTATCCTGTTTCTTCGCTCTTTCTGTGTCTTGTCTGTTCGTGGTGTGACAGATGTAACATATGGGCTCCCGAGCTCCAGCTGGGCTCCAAGTGCTATTGCAGTAGGTTTCTTACACTACCAGCAACATGCTGACTAGGGACAGTGGAGTTATTTTATTTAATTTCTGATGCATGGTGAACAAATCAGGTTAGGAGACGGCTGAATATCTCCACATGTGAGCCGTGTACCAATAATTTCTATAGAGTGATCGAACACTGGAACAGGTTTCACAGAGAGCTTGTGGGGTCTCCATCTGTGGAAATATTTAAAAACTGACTGGACACAGCCCTGAGCAACCTCCTCTTGTTGATCTCGGTTTGGACAGGATGGTCGAATAAGACAATCTCCATAACTCCTTCTGACCTCATCCAGGCAGTGATTTCATGCTAAGGTGCAAAAAGATGCTGAAGGGGGTCTTTCTTCTGGTACAGGCACTGTGGGACATGGTCCTGAAGCAGTCTCCCAGTAACTTCCTGAAAGTCTTTTGATACAGGGAGCTTGGCAGTGCTGCGGAGTTGTGAGTGTCTCTGGGACCTGCAGGATGGTCCAGGAAGGATACTGTACTTCAGAGAGGCCTTTGGGCTGTCTGCTAACAGCCATGCCTTTTCGCCCATCTGGACTGCAGGCGCTCTGCTCTCTGGAGGGCCAGCACAGTCTCTTATCCTGTGTGGGTTTTTTGGTCATTTTTTGTTTTGTTAGTAACTCTGTGTATGGGTAATAACAGCAGCTGCTGTTTGAGAGACTTGGGTTGCTCCCTTTAACTAAAATAACACAGCACAGAACTCACCAGAGCAGGGAGGAGCCACACTCTTTCTCAAGAGAGTTGTGGCTGCCAGCTCTGCATAGCTCCCACCACTGTCTCGGAGTAGTGGTGTGTTTCTTTTCTTTCCTAGTGTGTCTTGGTATTTCACTTTTTTTTTTTGACAGAGATAAATGATTTCTTTAGATCTGAATAATAAGTAAGTAAAATCAATATGCAGGTTGAATTGGAAGTTCTGACTCAAGTTCAGGCACACTGAAAATTCAGTTTGGAAAGTTTGTGTCAGTTTTGACTCACAAGGGTTGTAGTGGCATTTGTTAACCATTCTTTCTTTCCCATTGTTCTGTTCTTTGGGCTTCTGTTTCCTTCTAGACTGACTTAGCATAAGTAGGATTGAGAGCCAACTCATCCATGCACTGAAGATGCAGTTGGGAATCAGAAATGGGCAGAAAGGCCAGCCTGAAAGTCTGAGTTGTGAGGCTTCTCTAGGTAAAAAAGTAGCTTTTCTCTCCAAGATCTTATCAACTCACTAGACTGGGAGCTGAGGCTTGAAGAAAAATTGTGACTTGTATGGGCTCCCCATGTAATTGCAAGACTTGGCAGTATTTTTATCATCTGAGAGTGTATCCAGAATATACCTGGTTTCTGTCTCCTTTCATTGCAAATTGTTGAAGCAGGTGCTGTATGTCATTACTGATCAGTGCAGAATGTAGTGGAGGGGACTTTGGCCTTCCTAGGAGCCCCTAGGCACTGAGATCATACTTTGTAATGAATAACAGCATATGGACACGGGGTGATCTCGGATAGGGTCTGATTGCACTCTCTCCCTGTCTAATGTCTGCGGGGTTTTTATATGAAATCAGTGAACTGCACTGATGTGTATTAGTGGAGTGTCTGGAGCATTGCTCCTGATTTACACCACTACAAAAGTGATCACAGACTAAGCAGGTGCAAATGTACATATTTGATGTCGACCTCTGTCTTCTTGGAGTGCTTTTGGAGTAACTTGCCAGTATATTTTTGCCTGTAAAGCCTCTAATTCTTCTGTGAAGAGCAAAGCAAATGTTATTTCACAAGGAGAGTACAACGTCTCTCTTGATAGAGGCAGCCTATATAAATCCATAGTAATAATACCAATAATAATTATTATTATTATTGGGTAATCTCCTGTTCAGGATTCTGACTGCGCAGGCAGTTCCTCTGCATTTTGACAGCCTTGTGGCCAGTAAGAAAGCATTAAAAATGATGCAAGCATTTAGCATTTGTGAACTTAACTCTATAAACTTGATGGAGTGAAGAGAATCTTTTTGTTCTGTGCTGAGCTGAGAAATACTCTGGCACTCTGGACACCTGCCATGTTCCCCCTACTGCCTCTTTTATGTCCTGCTGTGAATCTGCAGTATCTTCTGCAGTGGTAGCAGCTGGCAGGACTCCGGTGCCTTTACCCCCCCGACAGCTTTCTGTATTTGTACATCACCTTGTGCTACATGGCCCAAGTTCCTGTGCAGGCCTCCTTAGGGCTCCTGCAGTGAGTGTGATAAATAATGACAATAAAATATGTCAACAATGAACAACATGACCCTGTAAATCATTGACAGCTAGAGCAAGTGTTTCCTCTTTGGAAAATAGTCACCCTCATGTCTGTATTATTCTTTCATCTCTTTATTGTCTTTCCCAAGCTGACATTGGGCAGCAGCCCTACAAATCCACGGGGCAAATATGCCAGAGCACATCCACATCTGAGTGGAGGTGCTGGCGTGTTGGTAGATGCCTTTGTGCAGCCCCTTTATCCCTAGGACACCCTCCTGTAACACTAAACTGGGTGTGTTATTCCTGTAATCACTCAGTAGGCATATTTCTGAGAATGAGATCCGAGCCAAGAGCAGAAATCTAATTCAGGATCTCAGACGATCTTTCTTTCTTCTAACTGGTGGCCTTGGGCTCAGAGTGACTGACTCACACAAGGAAATGAGTGTGACCTGTGCGTCGCTACTGCTGTGTGTGCACGTAAGGGCAATTGAGTTGGTTGATATCTGATGAAATCACTGATGACTTTTTGGTGACCTCTGATGGGAAGGTCACGTTTCAGACCAGGAGATTTTTTTCTGCACAGTGGTCTGTCATAAACAACAGCACCTCATTTCCACGTGCTGGCTCTGCAGGAAACAGCAGCAGTACAGCATTTTCAAACTTGCCTGCATAAAACTTGGGGTCTGAACATTTAGTCAGCTCAAATCAGTGCAGCTCCCTGGAAATCAAGGGAGTTGTACTTGTCTGCACAAGTTGGTTCTTAAACAGGATGCACTAAATACTGTGGGGTGCCAAGGTTTCCTCTCCCATCCCCTGAATGAGTGTGCTACTTACACTAACTTTTGAGCAGCAGAACACTCTTAGTAGTAGAGAATGTACAACTAAGAATCAAATCTTTATTTTCAAGGCTTGAAAATGTTGGTCAGAGAACAACACACGTGATCTCTTGTAGGTCCCTGAAACTAACACGTATCTGATTTGTGCAGTTTGGTAGCAAGTGAAGAGAGAACTGGATCACATACTATCTGGTTCATATACAACAACTGGTGTTGAGGAATAAAGTCAAGGAGTAGTCAGAGAGATGAATTAGAAGACTGAAACCTCTCCCTGCTGGTTGCCCTGAAGAGCAACGGTGTGCAGACTTGAAGGCTGTGGATCACACAATCTAGAAAATAGGTGATGATTAGGAATGTCAACCTCCTGAACTGTGGGGCTGACAAGGAGGTGGGGAGCCAGACAGACCAGAACACGTAACCTGCAGTCTATGGGCCCAGTGTTACCTTTCTTCAGCAGTGAGCAGTCCTGCCCCCTGTTTTTGCTTGTCATAGAGCTGACCCGTCTTTCACTCGGAAACTTTGTACTGACAGTGTGTGCGTGTATAAGTATGTATCTCTTTTTTTGGAGATGTCCTACCAGTATTGTTTTCCATTGTTCTCACTGGAGCCTAATCCTCACTCTCCTTCTGCTCTGCTGTCAGCCAAGATCCAGTTCTCCATATGCTGTGTAGTATGTGACTATTGAGTTGGGGCTGTTTGTCATATCTCAGGCTGCTTGCTGGTCCTCACTAAGGCTTCTCCTCCACATGCACTAAAGTTAGGGAAGAGGTAAGGAAGAATGCTGATATCTTGATGATGACAAGGGATGAGCCTAAGGCTGAAGGAAAGGATTAGGCTGAATTGGTTTCACAGCTGCTGTAGTCACTGGAGTCAGCAGACAGTTTGCTTAATTTCCTTATACATTTTGGGCTGCATCATCATATGTTTCAGGCCAATTGGAGTAGCACATGACTTTTCACCAGCTAAGAATTGGCCCTCACCTCATGCTGCTCCTCTGCACAACACTGCTGCCACTGTATATTCTTCTGCTTGTCTGCACCTTCCCTAGCTGCCTAGGACAGATTGGCAGGACTGGATGTGTCTCCCTTTTCTACCTGGACTCTTATGTAGAGTGAGCAATCACAAACCTCCAGTGGTGAAATGTGCTTTGAAGAGTCAGTGAATGGCTCTGGAAGGCGCCTTTTGCATCCTGCACTAACAAATTAAGCTCCTCGTGCTTTCAAAGTAAGATTGATAACTCCTCTGACATTTCATATTCAATATTCTGAATATTGAGAGGTGTGGGTTTCCCTTGAGATACCAATCTTTCTGTTTCTTTCCCCTTTTATCTCCAGAGAGCCTGCTTGGGAGACTGAGGGGGTGGAGGGGGGGAAGAAATATAAAAGACTTGGGGTGGGGAAAAGGAGAAAAATGATACAGAGGAGCTTTTTCCTTTTTTGACTTCATCAGCAGTGTCTCTCATTTCAGAGCCTGGCAAATGGAATTGTACTGCTCAGCCACGATGAATGATCCTGTTTCCTTACCACCCCCCGCCCCAGCAGGGTCACTGAAATAGGCTTCAAAACTAAAATAAAAATGTTCCTGTTTTTATGGACACTGGAATCTGTGATCTGTTCCAGTTGAGAACTTTAGAGAGGTCAGAATTGGGAGGTGAGGAGAGAGAGAGAGAAACAAAGGGAGCTCAACAACCTGAAGCATACTTTTTAAAAAATTTCCCATGAGTGTGTAATCCAAGTATTTGTCTATCCAGTTACCCAGAGGTTGCTTAAAGAATGAGAAATGGAAAGAAAATAGTTGGATTGCAATTCTCCCATCCCTACTCCTTCTCACTACTTGAGGTTGTGAAAGGAAAAAGTAGTGGCACCTGGAGCAATTGTGGATACCCAGAAATGTAGTTCTGGACATATCTTTTCCAGGTGAGATTTGTCCTAGCTCAGTTCACTCTAAAGAGGTTGGCCCAGACTGCTTTTCTTATCCAGCTTGTTAGATGCTGAATGGAAGATCTTAGATGCAGCTTTTCAATACTGTTTTCTGTCTTATTATGCCTGGAAAGGAAATAGTCTGCAGTCCCTGCTGTAGCATGTTAATTTCTCGACTGATGTCACCCTTTGTGACCTCTGTGTCTCATCAAATCCACTTCAGCCAGAACACAGATGAAAAAGCTTCATGTTACCTTGCTCTGTCTCATCTGCTTCCTCAGCCAGTCAGATGAGGTGGTCTAAATTCCAGCTAGTCAAGCTGGAACAGGTGGACAGATGTTTAATTTTTTTTATTTCCCAAAGGAAATGTATGTATAGCAATGAAACTTTAGCCTAGGTGCATCTGGCTGTGGTACATTTTGGTCCATGTTGTGCGTGTACTGATTCACAGTATATTAGTAAAGGGAGCCTGTGCCACTGAAGTCTATGATGGGCTTGTCTCCAAGTTGCTGCCTATCCTCCATTATCCCCTGAAGGCCCCACACAGGTGCATGTGCTGGCAGTCCAGAGGGCAAACGTGTGAGCAGGGAAACAGGCAGCCATGGCAGTGACATCCTGCGGCAAGAAGTGCTCTGTTGGCAGCTCAGCTTTCCTGGTGAAAGTTTCCAGTGCCACAGCTGAAAAGCTGTGTGGTGTGGAGTGTCTACTATGCTGCTGAGACGTGTTCTACAGATGAGGTACAACTGGCTTGCCTTACAGTAGCTTGGGGGTAGCATAAAAGAAATCCAGTGAAGGGGGGTGGATTGCAGCCTCTTGTGTAAGAAAAAACCCTCTCTGCAGGCTATAGCCCAGGGCAGGCATTCTTTGCTCACTCACAGTAATTCACCATCTCTCAAGGGACCTATTGAGCTTATTTAACAAAGGTCAGCTAAATTTTCTACTATCCTGCTGTGAAAGCAGGATTAGAAGAAATCTTATTTATCCTTGGTGTCCAGCTACTTGACTGTTTCACTTCAAACTGCCGTGCTCGCATAGTCTGAACTTGGTGTGGTTGTGGTGGATGGAATCTTAAAGCACCCACTGTGTGCTGAGTTGCATGAGGTTGCAGCTGTACCAGGAGGGCTTGATTTGCTTCCTCACTTTCCTTGCCCTGACTTTCCATGGCCAAAATGCCCTAGGTTTTGAGTCACTCAGGCTTTTGATCAGTTTCTACAATTACAGGCAGTTTGGGCGGGTTCTGACCTTAAAGAGGACTTGCTTTCAGATTCACTAGAAGCATTTGTCCCTCACTGTGCGTGCTTTCTGCTTGAGGGCCATTCCATGAACTGAGTTTGTCTGTTCTATTTTCATTGCTGTTCTTCATGGCCTGGTGGCCCCATTTCAGCTGGGGTTTGTGGTGGTGGGTGCTGTGTAGAGCACGACGGGAGGCAACAGCTGCTCTGAAGGCTGTTTAGTCTAGAAGGACATGGCTGCCAGGTTTGCAAGAAGGGTTCTGGTTTTCTCAAGTGGGGGTCTGTTACAGCCTTTTCCTGCTTGTTCCTATGAGATATCTAATTGCCTCTCCCTTTCTCTTTCTTTTATTGAGCCGTTCAGTCTGTGTATCCCGCTTCTGGAATTTCCCTCGTCACCGCAGCAAACAGCATGTGTTCCTAGCTTGTGGTGTGCAACATCCACCCCTGTCCCTCCTGCCCCAGATTTCACTGTTGCCCCTGTTAGCAGTTGCTGGAGGACTCAGCCAGTCTGCAGCACCACACACCACCTGCCTCACCAGTCAGGTTATGGTAGCTTTTCTGGCTAGCTGAGAAGAAGTAATCACCAAAAGCCTGGGGAGTTTTTGCAACTTCCGCAGGACATGGTCAGGGACCTTGCAGTAGACCTGAACTCCTGTTCTTCCAGGCAGCAGCAGTGCCTCAAGCACAGGGTCACCCTTCCCTTCACAGCAATGGGTTCAGCCTCTGACTACAGATGCCTAAATGGTTTGCGGAGCAGATACAGAAGGCAGAGTGGACTGTGGGTCAAGGCAAAGCAAAGGGAGACAACAGTGAGGGCTGAGAGAAAGTCTCCTAGCCCTTTGCAGCTGAGGCTGGCACAACTCCATCCTTCCCAGACTTCTACCTGCAGCCACTGAGTGAGTGCAGCAGTAGCTGTCTGTTCTGCTGATATGGATTAAAAGCAACGTGGCGAATGCTATTTTCTAGCTGCTGTAATTATCTCTTGAGAAGGAAACAAGCAGCAGCCTTTGGCACAGCTCTGATCAGCTGTTTTGGACAGGAAGGGCAATTGCAACTTCACATGCTGGGTTTCCTTTTGTTGATGTGCCATGATACTCAAAGCAAGTGAGGCTGGGCACTATGAAAGCTTGATCCTGGCACAGAAGAGAGCTGGATGGGAGGTCAAACTCCTGCCTTTTGGTAGAGTCCAAGCACTGATCACTTCCAAAGTTAGATTTCAGTCTTCTCTTCAACTCTGGGACCAATTCCTGCTTTAAATAGACACTGATGATGTTTCTACCACAGAGGAAGGAATAAAGCTTCGATTCTGAATTTCTACCTGTGTCAGAAGTTAAAAGTAAATAAATTTGTGTGTCTTGGACTCATGGATCCAGTGTCATCTAGGCCATTAAATACTGTGTAGGTGCTGAGCCAGATCTGCTTTGTCTTTTAAAGGAAAAGGCTTCATGGTGGATAGCACTCTGCTGGTGATATCACCCTGTGTCGTGTCCTGCTGGTATGTCGCAAGTGGTGCCTGGGCTAAATGTAAAATCCTGACTTGCTGTGACTTTCGGTAACCAAGTACGTTCTGTGCATTTTTGTTCTTGTCAACCATTCTATTTCTCCTCCAGTGCTCTCCCTTCCTCCCTGTGTACAGGTGGCTTGTATCATGTGAGGTCTTATTTTCAAGCTGGAGTCTCCCAAGGGTGTGTATTTTCTGAAGGTGCAGGTTGTATGACGATATGATAGTCTGGTTCTATCATGGTGGAAATTAGTCCTGTGTAATAAATACTGTTGTCTCTTGGCCTTTGGCCCATCAGAGCAATGGCTTCTCCTTCTTATCATCTCACGTACCTCCTTCAAGAGATCACCTGTTCTGAAAAACACATCCCTCGGTGGGAGAGGGAGATGAGGAAAATGCAGCTCTGAAGATACAACACAGATACCACTATCCTTAACTCTCATTGGTCTAATGTTTGGCTAGGGTGGGTGTTGTCTGAAAAGGTAGGCATCAAACTTGCCTCTCCCTAGACACTTAGCCAGGATGACTTTTGCTTAGTGAAGGACATCAGAACTCCAGGATGGGCAGGAACAGCCTGGGTTTCGGAGTCCAATCTTCTTAGTGACAGTGTCAGTCTGTGAGTCAGATGTACAACTCAGACGGGGCTGCAGAAATCTCGGTCTGTATGCCTTGACTTCTCACAGACCCTTTCTCAATCCTCTGTGAAGCCTACTGTGCATCAGGCTTGAAGCCACAATGATGAGAGCAGGAAGGACCAAAGACAGAGCCACGCATCTAATGGGTAAAAACACACCGATAGTTCCAGGCCACACTTCATTCTGCAAAATAAAATGACTGAAAGCATCCCCCCAGCCCCAGAAAAGATGACCTAAAAAATGTAAGTAGTATGTGGATATAAGTCATCGCCAGCCTCATCTTCTCTACTGACCTGTTCCTTATCTGTTCCAAGCCTCCCTGACAGCATGGGCAACCAGGACAGGAAACTAGCATGCTGCAAGTGCTGTGGGGGCTTTAAAGTAGGAGAGGTTAATCTACCCTTCTCTATGTAGTCTTTCCTTTTGGGATGAGTTAGTCTGTTTTATGGCTCGAGTTGGGATGCCTGCTGTGGCCCATGGACTGTCTTCATCTGTCCAGCTGCAGACAAAGGAAAGGAGACACTTGCATAGCACTAAGAAAGAGACGAAGCCAAAGGAAAAACAAAAGGGAGAATACGAGGCAGAAGGAATTATTTTCTTTTTCTTTTTCCCTTTCCCTTTTTTTATTCTTCCTGTGCTCTGCCTGTTCCTGTCAGAGCTGCTGGAAATTGTTACCGACAGATCGAGTGTCTTCCAGTTTCTGTGTCAGGGAGTTTTGCCGATTCTATGAACCATGCAAAAGAGGGGTCAGGCAAGAGAAGGAGAGAGCAAGAGAATGACCAATTCAGCAGAGCTCTGGCTTTATCACTGATCTGGTCAGGTTCACTGGGTTTTAACTCCATGAGCCAGTCAGGCTTAGAAACTCACACCTTTGTTATCACCTTTCAAGAGGAGGGAGCAGGGCGGTGTGAATTCTCTGGGGTCGTCAAGAAAGTCAGGCCAGAGATCATCTCCTGTAGCAGAAGCTGCCTTGCCCTCACCCTCCACAGCATGCCAGACACTTGGATGCTCTCTGTCAAGATTTATCACTATTTATTACTTCACAGATCAGAATGGGGACAAAGGCAGGTTGAAGGAGGTTTTGGATCCTGCTTGGCCCTACTGTCATAGCTTAGGGCAGGGAGGACCGACCATAAAGGGATCAAAACTTGTCAGCACCACGTGTGATTGCTGTTTGGGTCCAGGTCAGAACAGAGCTCTCAGATCACGGGTCTACTTTTGGTTCTGCTGTGTGTTCTCATGGTGGGAATAGAGGCTGTATTTATACAGGTCTAAAAGGACAGACCACCTCCTGACGGTCCCTCTGAATGCCTCGTGTGTGGGCTGCATACAGCTTGTCTTGGTCTGCTTGGCTGTGGGATCCTGTGCCTGCTGCTCTTGGGTGCCCTGTACTCAAGATGTGATGCAGGCTATGCAGTGCTAAGGAGTGGCCTTGGAGTCTTGTACCTGACTCTATGAAGATATCCAAGGATTTTAATGCTCACCATTGCTCTACCTGCATGTGGAGGTTGTATTGGACCTGACAGCATTGTCAGTGATGCTACAGGTGGCAACTGAAAGGTGAATGACAGTCACTGGGAGGATCAGGCTAAACAGACATCCCAGACTGGTGTAAGAATCTGGGAAAATATCATTGAAAACTTTGCAGAATCCTTTTCTGGGAACAAAAACCAGGAACAGGAAGCTTACAGCAGTGAGATGCTTGGGCAATTTCTTCTGCTAGAAGCCGGAACCTGGTAGCTATGACAAATGGAGTGTCTTGTGGGGAATATATTACTGCAATGGAAAGTCACTTTTCTGGAAGCTTAGGCCTGACTGAGCTTGAGTGGAGGTTTTGGAAGTCTTTACTTAGTTGTAATAAAGTCTGAGCTGGTCTAGATTAGTTCATTAAATCTGGGTATCTTGCTTCCTCTCACTGCTAAAGTTTTGCTCTGACACGTTACTGGTAACATTGATGCTGACTGTGCAGGCTCTGAAAAGAGATCTCTGCCTGCAGAAGTAGGTTCTGTATTGTCACAGCTGCCTGCAGAGTGGAGGTACAGAAGCTGAAATAGCATTGCTCAGTGGAAGACAGCAGCTGTAAGCCACTGGGCCTTGGGATTCTGTTCTTTCCTGGTTGACAGGGACCACTAAGCTGTTTGAGTGCCTCTATTTTCCTTTCCAGAAAGTGTCTGCTGTGACCCACCTGCTCCAGAAAGGCTATAAGAGATGTTCTCTTGCTGCAGCCAAGTTGGGCTACCAGCTAAGGAAGGATGTCCACAAGGGGCCCTCCAAAGCATGTGCTGAAGGCTTGGGATCCCCCCAGCACTGCAATGCTCTGCATAAATATTTAGCTGTCCGAGCAGGCAGGCAGAACAAGCAGCCACTGCCAGCTCTGGGGACAGTGAGGTTAGGGAATGATGTGCACATTTTGGTGGTGGCTTTGGCAAGAACAGTGCTGAATGTGGAGATTCCAGAGGACATGTACAAATAACAGTGGGGCTGGTGCTCCTCTGCAGGCCAGTGGGAACTGGCTTTCCTGCTGATCACTGGCCTGTGCTATTCCACCAACTTCCAGAGAGTGCAAAATGTTGGCTGGGTGTAAGTGGGTAAAAAATATCGTGTTGCTTCAGCAAGAGGTTCCTGGAATTCGGAAAGTGTAGAGTGAGGGTAATGTCAGCTGACCTTGCTTTCACCACCAACAGAAGGCACAGAAGGATCTGTGCATCTGTGTGTGTGCTGGAGCTGTATGGGGGCTGCTTCTGCTTCCTGTGGTGGTAGAGAGGCCTGGACACGTGGTAGGTTTTGTACAGTGGGCACAAAGCTTTCCCTTGCCCAAAGAACTAACAGTCTGAGGTGACATGGGATTGCTGACACAGGTGTCATTGGATGAGTAGGAGAATAGTGAGTTTACGCCTCCTGGACTCTAAATAGTTAATTGCCAAAACTGAGCAACTAGAGATCACCTCCAGCAAAGGGCATCTCTAGGTCTCTCAGCTCCCTCCCTTAGGGCAGCACGGTATCTGTGAAGGATATGGGAATCAAGGGAGTCATGCTGGTGGTGCTCATAAACGGTTCAAATGGATCTGAGCTGCAGTGCAGAGGGGAAGTGATAATCTGATAGCTCGAGTTTTTGCTTTCCCTGAGTAACTTTGGTTTATGACTTCTGACATGGTGGCAACAAGGCAGGAATATGCTGGGTGCTGGTAGATAGGGATTCTTATAAATGTTACTGCTGAGGAAGGTTATAGTTTCAGCTCAGGGTGGGATGTTGTTGCTGTAGTTACTATACAGCTGCACAGCAGCCTGGATCCTGTAATGCAGAGCTCTTGAGCAGAAAAGTGGGGGGAAAAAAGATACAGCAGAGTGGGTGTGATTCGGTCCAGGTCAGTAATAGAATTTGGAAACAGTCCCAGACCTCCTGACTGTAAGCTTCTCATCTTTCTTCAGGTTCTCCCTTGGTGATTAGTCACTCAGCTGTGGCTGGTTGAGAGAGATCCTGTACCGGGATCCCCACTGAGGAACGGTAGCTCTGTGTGTTCTTAGGTCGTGTCATCTAAATAGGAGTTACCTGCATTATGTGAGAGGGTGGCCTAAAATATCAGTAAGAAGTATAATAGTGATGGGCTGTCTGCCCATCTGAACCTTTTTCTCCAGTTCTGTTTCTTTTGCCTTCACATTCCTTAAACCACCCCAAAAGGGGATGGACTAATACTTTTTGCTAAAGGAAAGACTGTAGGGTTTTTGGAAGAGGTTTTTGTCTTGTCTCTGGCATTGCATAGGCTGGCCATTGACAGCGGGAGAAAAGAGGTGGGTTCACTACTTGGAAGGCAAAGAAGCAAGTGTTTGAGTAGGTTGTTAAATCCTCTGGGGATTTGTGACCCAGGCTCAGAGACATTTCAGGCAGTTTGTTCCCCTTCCTTCAGGAATGTCACCCTTGCCGTGTACTGTTTTCTGATGACTTTTGTGATGCACTGCTGATTCGCAACTGTACTGCAGTTTCAGAGGTGTCCAATATCCTGGCTACAGAATATGTAGAAACTGAGGAGCCAGCTCTTGAATTTGGCTAGTTGTGGGCAGCACCAAAGGTAATTTAATATGTAAAGGGTGCTTTAATATTGGTGCTTGTTTCAGAACAACTTGTGTTGTATTTTCCAGCTTTTTCTTCATCGTGAGAAGAGCACAAAGTGAAAGCTGAGGTTTTAGTTTATTGACTTGTCTCCAATGCTCTTCATGATGACTGCATGTGAGATGTGGTAACTCTGCAGGGAAAAAGAGACTGTGTCAGCAAACATCCCAAACCAGACAAACCTTAAGCAGTTGAGATTCAATGCAAAGCACATAAATGCCAATTCAATTCCATTGTGATCAGCTTTGTATTTCACATGCTTTCTTCTCATGTGCTGATGCTCTGTTTTCACTGGGTTGCCCAAAAATTTCAGCTGGACTTGATTTTAGAAATGCAGGCTTTGGATTTCAAAAGGTACTGGTGAGCAATACAGGGAACAAAGGAGACAAGCAGCCTTTGGTGAGAATCACCCAAGTATGGGTACTGAAGATAGCTCTCAAGGTTGGTGTCCTCTGAGTGTGAGATCATGAGCAACAGTGACCTTATGCGTGGAAAAGGTGCATGTGGACAGCCTGGAGCACCGTCAGCCTGAACCAGCTCTAAAAGGTCTGGAAGGAGTGTGTGCAGAGCAGTTATGAAGAGGAGAAGGAGAGACCTATGGTCTGTACTTATAAGCTGGGGGAACTTCTATTATATGGGCACTACAATTAGCAGAGGGGGTGTTTGTCTGGAAAGTGTGTGTGAGAGGAGGGGGGGAGTCAGGGAGGGGAGAGAGCTGGCGTTATGGGAAGGAAGGGAGGGTGCCCTGACCTCTCCTCATAGCCCTGACTGTGTCCCCATCTGAAGGTCTGGCATATCCACTCTCACTACTTAATGATAGTGACATTACCCATCCGCCCAGCATCGCGGGGCTTTTGTCTTCATTCAGGCAGAAATGAAGTTCTCCTGGGCGCACTTATCAATCACTGCAAAGCTCCAGCTGTTCCGGAGCCTTTGGATCGACTTCAACAGCCGTGCTTACAAATTGTCTCTGAATAGCACCGAGCTGAGACCCCCTTTTTTGTCATTGTCTTCCGACAAATGTTTTTTTTCGGCAGCCTTTCGCAGACGTTGCCGGCTGCCTTCTGCCGCGGTGATTGAAAACAGGCCTGTTTTGCATTCTCCTGTCGGAGTCCTGGGTTCAGGGAGCTGTCCCTGAGTGCCACTCCAGCGAGTGCCGTGCCAAAGACAATTACATGCATAGTTTTGCTGATTGCATTAAAATCATTAGAATGAAAGATTCTGAAATCGTACATTAAGGGGGGAAATTAGAAAAAGCTTCAGAGACAGACAGCAACGTCCCCAAAGTGAGGGCAATACAATTAGCTCAAATTGTGTTACATACACACAGACTAGGAGTAGCTCCTGTAACAAATGACCTTATTATTGCTGCTCCCTCTCTCCCTCCATTCCTTTTTCTCTCCTTCACTCCCTTCTCATTCCATTTTCCTTTTCTCCTCTGAAACTTCTTTGGCCAGCACCACTGTTCTTCTTAATCTTCCGTTCACCTTTCTCCCTTTCTTTTGTCTTGAGGAGTGCCTGGGAAAAGGCAGTCGTGGGATCCCAGGAATGTAATACTTGGCTTTCAGAGCTGCTTTGCAGGCCATTTAAGAGGAAGTGAGCAAGTGCAAACTCCAGAAGTTAATTTTCAGCTGAGCAAGAAACTTTGCTCTCCTGGGGAACAAGGAAGTACATGACTCCAAAAGCTTTGTATGTGAACCAGCCATCAAGAAGATCAAAGCATTCAGCTGTCTAGCTCTACACCATATTCAATGCCAAGAAGGAGACTAGCAACTATGCCTGAGGTGGGAAATGTTCCTGCATACCACAAGTACCAGCGTGGCAGGAGGTGCAGAAAGGTTAATTTTTGAGGGGAGCGTGATGCTTTTCTAGTATGAATTCTGAGTTGTTGAAAAAAAAATCACATTATGCCAGGGCTCATGGGCCATCCCCTTTATCATCCTATGAATATGCTAACAGAGAGAAGTTGGCCACCTAAGTGTGCCTTACCTGTGTCAGTCAGGGACTGAAATGCATCCTCCTCAGCTGATAGTCAATGTCTTAACTGGAGAAGCAGTTATGTGTCACTCTACACTATGACACTGTACAGCTTCTCTGCTGGGACTCAGGGTAGTTACGGTACAGGCTGTTTCCAGTGTACCAGCTTGCAGCAACCTGTGTCAGCTATGCCTGTGCATCAGCTTGCCCTGCTTTGCTGCTGCTTTCACTCACACATGATCTGTGTCCTGCTATAACATTATTCACTGTAGACCTCATCTGTAGAAGTATCCACTTGCTGCTTCCAAAGAGCCTGGACATATTATGCAGGTTCTGTTGAAATGCACGTCGAGGCATGGATCACAATGGCATATATGTGGCAATGAAGCAGCACCACTGGTCCAGGCTCTGCCTGCTGCTTCCCTGTTTTCATTGCTCAGTGGCATCCTAGGCTGTATTTAGCTGGCCTAATTTCTGCCCACATTTCTGTGCCAGGCTCCTCTCATCTGACTTTCCGTCTTCAGAGGAGCTGGTGTCAGTAGGCACCTCTGCACTAAGGGATTTGGAGACATCTATGCAATGTCCTGAGTATTGTCATTGGGGTGGATTTTCCTGCTAACCCTGTGTACACCTGACTTTAGGCTCCAGTTCTGCTCTCTGGGATGTAGGGTATTGTCTTTCCTCTCGGTTTACACTCTAGCCCAGGATCTTGTTCCTGACAAGAACTGCTGTGGCAGACTTAGTAGAAAACTATAACAAAGGGGAAAGCAGACCTAATATTACCGTGATGTACTTAGATGCTCAGAGCAATCTATGTCTTGGGGATACCTGAACCAGGGTGGTGTCTTTGTATTACTGATGTATTAATAATAGTCGTTCAAAGCACTGTACATTGACAAGGCACAGTATAAATCTCACATAAGAAGATGTGCCTACTTCTCTTAAGAGATTATGATCTCAGATTAGATGTAACGAAGAGGGAAATAGAATGTCTACCCATGTAAAAGTTTATGGGGAGGAGGAAGCAGAGTAGGTTGGTGAGACAATGGGTCAGGGACCACAGTAAGTATAAAAAACAATAATAAGGGGAAAATGAAGGTAAGAGTGGGAAAAGATATAAGGGAGCAGAAGACATATCAGCAGAGTGAAGTTGGTGGAAGATTTAAGTTGCTTTACTAATGTGAATCAAAAGTGTGGATGGACTATGTGGGACAAGTGGAGGAGTCCAGGAGGTGACAGGGAGGATGTCAGAAAGGGAATTGATTTGTTATGGAAGGGAGCAGAAACTGGAGACAAATGTGACAGAGGTGGAGAAACCACACAGCAAAGCAAATCAAGCTAAAAAAACCTGTTACAGACAGAGGAAATGAAGTGCCGGGTTTAATGGCTTTAAGGAAGAGAGGGGTGTATATTGTAGATAAGGAGAATTGGGTGTTGGAAAGACAAGCAGAGATACAGGCTTGAGCAGTAGGAAGAGAGTAAAGTAAGGGACAGGGGACAGAGGAGGGTGAGGAGAGGAAAGGAGCCTGGCTTGCTCCAAAGTCCAAAGGGACTATGAAGACACTAAGTAGAGGAACAAAGTGAGCTGTAGTCAAAAGATAACCTTAAAAACAGAGAAGTCAGTGCTGGAAAAGTGCAAATCTTCAAGTATATATCAGCAGCTAGGACTCCTTTCAGTAGGACAAACCTGGCTGAAAACAGCTGTCCCTTATGGGGATTTCCGCTGCTTTTTTTCAACTTAACTCACAGGAGGAACAACCAAGAGTCAGTGGGATTTGTCTCAGTTACCCCTACTCCCTTTGAAGCACCTTCCTCCTTACTTCCTTTTGTGGCCAGTTCTCCACTCTCTTCCTAGCAACTATTAAGATGTAAGGGATGTTGTCAAACTTTGGCATCGCCGATGCGTGCAGACCCCTTTGCCTGTTGGAGGTGAAGAGTAACCTTGGCTCTTTCAGAACACGGTAAGAGACATTCATTCACACCAGACTCTCCCTGCAGGTTGGAGAGTCATGTGCAAACAGTCTACTTGTATATGCCATGTCTAAAAATTGGCAAGTTGTGGTATTCAACTTCCGAGGGCAAGCAGCAGGAAGATCAGGTTGTATGGGTGTAAGGTGTTTGAGACTCAGATACTAGCTTCCAAGACAAATTAATATTCAGCAAATGATACAAAGCAAAACTTAAAACAGTGCCATCAGAAAATGTTCTTTGACTCTTCTTCACTGTCTGGCCTATGTCTTCTCTGTGCCCTCATCACAATATGCCCCTCAAATTCAGAGGTCCTATGTTGCTCTCATCCAGTGTAGACAGACTTTTCTGAGGCAATAAATCCCTTTCTGTAGAATATCTTCTTTCCAGAAACATGAGAGAAGATCTGAAAAAAATCAGTCTTTCAGGGCAAAGTTAGCCTGTCTGCACACCTGTCTATTCCACCAGAGATCCCACTTTTCGTATGGCTTGTGAAGGTGGCTGACTCCTTGTTTGCTTAGAAATGAGGTGCAAGTGTGGAAGGGCATGGACTGGAGTGCACTGGAGCCAACAAGGGCCTGACTTGATCAACTTCAACAGGCTTTGGATCAGGCGTTTAGTGATTGTTTGCATGAGGGCTGGTGTGAGTAGGCTGAGAAGGGATGTGGTCTATGGCAGGATCACTGCAGAGAAAGGATGGTGCTTTACTGGGGGTGGAAAATGGAATTGTCACCGTGGAATGAATGAATTGTACAGTTTCTCTTTTGTAACCCAGGGAATAATTAAGATAGATGGGTAGATGAATTAGCTGTCCTGCAAGGTCAAAAGTGGATTGCCTTATTACTCTATTATTTCACTGTTGTGGAACTATCACCACTAACGCCTTTTTCATGATATTTTGTACATCGCATCAAAAAAAAAAAAAGGAAAAAAGAAAAAAGGGGGGGAGATACAAATTGATCGTTTGCTGGTGAAATCAGTCTTCGTCATCGCCAGCAGTGCTTGGATTAATGGGATTGAAGGCTGCTGGAGGTTCAGCCAGAGAGACGGGTGGAAAAACAAGAGAAATTGGTTTGCACCCCTGGGAATGGAATTGATGTGACTTGCACAGAGCTGCTGCAGCAGTGGTGGCTGCAATGCTGTGATGGTGTTTTTTAAAAAAAACACAAAAGGGAGATGGGAGAACAAAATAAATCCCTAGCTGGAATATTGGGTCATTACAAACATGGATGATAATCTTCTAGCATGTTTGCGAGGTCCGGAAGAGTACGTTTGCTGGAAGCCTCCAGGAGACAAGAGTACAGTCTTTGAAAAACACAGCTGCTTTCTGGTGGCCTTCTGCTATTTCTGTGGGGCTTTACAGGTGAGGTTTGGGACAAGCACTGGAAGGTGGACGTTGCTTCCATTACTGGCAAATACTCTCAAATCTACATAGCTGGCCATATAGATCTTCCAAATGGGTAAAGACCATTATGTGGGCACAATACAAGTAGAGGACACCAATGATAGACGCTGTTGTAGAATGACAGAAATATGGAACCAGGGACATGTTGATTTAGGTCACTCTGTCGTTTGGCCTGACAGTCTTAGAAAGAAATATGGTGGAGAGGAAAGCTTGTAATTAGTCTTCCCACTTCCAGTGCCAAGAGGTGACACAGAGATGCTTGTTTGCTTCTTATTTTTTTGCTTGAATTCTAGTAAAAAAGGATTTTGAGAGGTCTGAACTTCTAAAGGGGAGACAGCTAATTTGCTCACAAAAAGTTCTGCTTATGCTTGGCATTGTGCTTGTAGTTGATCACATCTTCCTCAAGCACCATGAGCAACAGCAGAGAGAACCCATGTCCACGTGCAGTCAATGTCAAGGGTTTTCCCTGTGGACATGCACTGTCTCTGCGTTTGCCCAGTGTTAGCAGGTGATGGTGCAGGGTAGATGCAGCACAAAACTCTGAAGTGCTGAAGTTCGAGCTTGACTACTCTTAAGCAGCACTATGCATAGTGTTTATCTGATCAGCTTAAAAGCAGTGCTATTAAAAATCTCTTTCCAAATGTGGGGCTGGATCTGAGGGAGATGAAATCAACACAAGAGTTTTTAGTGTGAGCTAGAGATCTGGCAGATTGCTTCCTCAGAAATATTTTCCTTTTATCCTGCTGCCTTTTGGTCAACACTGACGCCATTTTTGAGGAAATCTATCTTTGAGATGGAAAGAAGGAAGCCCAGATACTTCTGAAACATTATTTTGCATGTGGTTGAAGATTGAAGATACCAAATTTACAGCTATGTCCCATCCATGGAGAGTCAAACTAAGACTGGATGTGATTTTCCAACTCATGACTGGCTCTGGGAGCATTTCCTGTAAATGAGACTATCTACAATGTAATAGTGTGTAGGGCAAATTTCCTCTTTGCTTTACCTCTCCTTGGCTACACTCTTGATTATGCAAGATGATATTTTAAAATTGCCTATGAACTCTTGACCATTTATATGTCTTTTACTCTTGGAGAGCCCTCCTTTATTGATGTTAAAATTATTCCAGTCTTATAAATCCAGAATAGCATAAAAGTAGAATGAAGATTTCTAATGTATAATATAGCTGTGAGCTGTTTTCATCTCAAAGACACATTAATTCTGAAGTCTAAAGAAGACAATTTTTATCTCAGACAACTAACAGATGATATCTGGACAGGTGAAAAGCCTGACCTTCCCATCCAAGATGTCACATGACAAAGGAAGTATTTAAAATAAAATTCAGAAAGTGGGGTGTACCTCCCAAAAATTCTCTCAATATCTTTTACTCTGTTTTCTTCTGTGCTTAACGCATAGACAGAAAAGACTAGACGGGAACTGGGAAGCTCCTTTTCCAGCACTGTGAACAGTACAGAAGCAAGACCTTGATGCAAAACATTACGGTGTTTGCATCAGGCAACTGGCTCTGAAGATAGTCAGGGTGAGCTGAGCCTATTTACTAGCGGGAAGAACAGCTGCCGCACAGGGCCACTGCTGTTTCCTGCTCTCAGATCTGCACTGTGGATCTTGCCTTCTGCTTTCCTGATGAGAGGTCCTTGCATGTCTGAGGGGGCAAGTCTGTCTCTCAGAGCGTGCTTTCTGAACTGTGAGTATCTATGCTAGGTAAAGAAATTCTTTAACCCTTGTGTGCTTTAGACGAGCCTCTTATTTTTGCCAATATGATTTTCTAGAGCTTCTATTGCTCTTGGGTTTGGCCCAAACTACCGTTTCTTTTCCTGCATTGCACAAGGCAAAATACTAAAGGATTTCTAAGCTACAGCTGTAGCTTGAGCTTGTAGTTGTAGCTATAACCAACTCAAAAGTGAAACCTAGTGAGGAAGATCTGCCGCATGATGTGAGGCTGGGTCCTGGCTCAGGGATCTTTGTCCTTGTCATCAGAAATAAGGAGACATGTAAATGTGATGGATGGTCACCTGACCACAAGCAGTGCTATGTACCATGCTCCATGGTGTTATGGACTGACATTTGCTAGGAAGGAGCAATCAGCAGAAAGGCTGTGCTCCAGAACTGTAGGTCCGTCGGACTGTGATGTGACCTGGGCAAGCCACTATCATGAGCTTCTACCCTGCCCTTTGCTACAGGTACCTGGGTGGGTTGGCCACTTCTGGAGAATTCCCCACTGTCAACATCTCTATCTCTGCTTTATTTTGAGTGATGAAAGAAGACAGCTGGTTTGTCTCCCAAATGACGAAATGACACATGTTGGCATCACACGAGTCTCTGTGTGCCTTTCAGGTATAATTATGAACACCAGAGGAAGGGTTTTGAGACAGCTCTGTGAGTGCTTCACACACAGTTCCACACATGTAGCAAAATAAAGGAGTAATTCCCATTGCTGGTTTTGCAGCTCTGGTGTGTGATTCCTTCTTTTGCTTCTTACCACTGACTCTGTGACTGTCATCATTGGTAAATTGTGTTTTGGCTGAAAACTACATTTTTAACCAAAAACAGTGATGCAGGGAAACTCAAAAAATTTTTTCCTAACATTCAGAAGCAAAATAAGCTTCCATTTTTCCTATTACATTGGTTATTTTAAAATTTAAGTGCAACTTTAAAGAGTTGTAGAAAGAAAAATCTAATACTGTATCACAAGGACTATCTTGAATTAAAACTGTGCATTCTGGTTGCTGTGAAACACTTTATTTTCTTCATTTTGCCGAGACAAAACTTGTCAGACTGATCCTTCTTCCCTTTTTTACCCATTTCCAGGGTACTATTTTTTGGGTAAGTGTGTGGTTTTACATTTGAAACTTAGAGGGGGAGGGAGATGGTACCATTAAGAAGTAGATCTGAGTGAATCTGATGAGGTATTTCTTTACCTTGCTCTTCTCACAGCTGGTAGAAGTTCAGTGTTGGACGTTATAGCTTTTAAAACTGTTTCTGTGAGGAATAAAGTTTTTCTTTGAAGCTGAGGCTTTCATTATGTCAGCTGAATGTGATCAGGTATGCTTGACCTCTGGTGAAAATCAGTGCATTGACACCATGATTTTTCTTCTTTAACATAAGCCCCAAGTTTTCATCCTTTCATGTGCCTTTCCTCCTACAGCATTTGCACACCTTACTGCATGTCTAAATTTGACCCATTGGTGATGGTAGCTGTTGTTATGATTTTTATGGTGCTGCTAAATCAGTGGGTATTAATTAAGTTAAAACTGTATGAGTAGAGTAAAGTGAACAGAAAATGTATTGAAAATACAGTTCTGAACTCACAGCTGCACCTTTGAAAGCTGAAGTAGGCATTTTGTCTGCTGGGTTACAGACTCTGGTTATCATCTATGGGAAATTAAAGGTATTATTTTTACCACCGGAGGGCTCCCATATTTTTCCATTACTACAACAGAAACATATTGAAAATGACCAATACTCAAGTGAAGTTCAGACAAACTATATTCCCAACTTTACAGCAAGAATTGTATGCACAGGACGAGAGAAATGAGAGTAATTGTATTTCTGTTTTGACAAAAATACAGGGCAGACCATGTTATGAACAGACTCTTATTTGGTGATGATAGCAACAGAGCAGTATTAAAAATGTGGGATTTTTGTCACTGGATGGAAAGCTCCAGATCCCTAGCTTGGGGGGTGGGGAGGAGATTTCAGCTCAACAGGGCTTTGGGAGGATAACATGAAGACACCAACTTACATGAGGTAAGAATGTGGCCCAGAAGGGGCAATTGGTCCTACACAGAAGCAAAGTTTAACCTGCATAAGTCCCATTTGTAGTGAAGCATATATGTTGTGTTCGGATGAACGTGTGTGCATTTCACCCTTTGAAAGGAGGCTGTGAGTTTAACGACTCAGTTTATATAATTTCTCTTTATGCCACTGGCAGCTCACTATAGACCATTGCTCATGATCCGATGGAAGAATCTGGGTGGACTTTGTCCATGCTCTGAAACAATTATTTTGCTGTCCTGGTTACACAGTCCTGGGAAACAGCCATGTAGATTTGGGCATATTATACCAGCTGCATACAATAAATAAAATCTGTCAGTGTAACAGGAACATGCAGGACAACTGGCAGCATCAGTGAATAGCAATGGATCCCACTAAGTTCTACCAGCTAAGACTTTGGCTCTATGAGAGAAGGATAAGCAGATTTTGCAATTTCAGATGGAGAAGGAACTAATTTTTTAATGTGTGACTCTGGAAGTGGAGTAACAGGGAGTGAGCACATGGTTCCAGTTGGGATCTGCCAAGCAGCATACAAAGTGCACTGTACTATGTAAAGGTGTTATTGTTATAATAGGAATGGCTTCAGCAGGATGAGCTGGGGCAATGAGGTGTCCAGGCCCCTTCCCCAAAACACGGCTCTGCACGTGCAATTCAGGAGTTGTGTTGTTACAGGAAGGCAACACAGGGACCTGCTTTGAGAAAGTGTCAGAGACAAACCCCAGGCTAATCAGACTTGCTAACCAGCAGTGTTGCTGCTCCTTGACCAAAAAGTCATCAAGACCATTGAAACTGTGTCTCTCTACATATCTGAGGAACCTCAAATTCTTGCTGCTACCTTCCATAAGACAGCAACACATATGTGCTTCAACTGATTATGAAATCTGTCCTCAAAAATGCCAGAGCAGGCAAGTAATTTGCTTAAAACATTTTTTTTCTTTCTGAAGAAAAGGTAGATATAGGATGACCTGAAAAACATTTGCCTTTCATTGCATTTTCTCAAGGAAAAGAAGTTCTGAACAAGTCTAAATATTGTACTTCTCTTATTTTTTAACAAAATGCCTATATTCCTTAATGAAAAGTATGATAATTTTAATGCTTAACATTAACCCACCCCCAAACTTAAAGAAGAAAAAATAGTTCAATTTTTATAGACAAATTTTTCTACTTATGCAAATATAGATATACATATTACAGCCTTTTGGTTAGGCTATTCTGGAAATACTTTTGGACACTGAGGAAGGGAAATCACAGTAAATTACCCTTCTCCCCATTTGTTTCTCAAATTTTTTTGCAGCTAGTGTTGAAGCAAATGTCACTGATGTGCATATACCAGTTACTCGTGGTCTTAATACTCTCTTGCTACTGGTCTAATATATGGCACTGGACATATCAATCAGCTTCAGTGTGAGCTAGTTTCTTTAATTTGAATATGATTATCAGAAAAATTAAGCCTGGAATTAGCATCATGAGATGACCCAATCCATCTCCTTACCCTAGGGCAAGACCCATTCTACCTCAGATGAGTATTTTATAACTTTCTAGCTAATTTTCTGTCTTTAAAAGCTTTCAGTGATGTAGATATCACAGCTTCCCTTCAGCAATCTGTTTCAGTACTTCGCTAGCCTGTAGCACTAGTTCACAGCACTAGACACTTAGTTCTCATGCCTAATCTGGATCTTGCTACAGTTTAAGTCTTGTTCTGTTTTCCATGTTGGCATGGAGAAGGGGTAATTACCTTCCTTTTTGTTCAGTATTTTACCTACTAGGAAGATGTTTCTCCTAAGCCTTCACATCTCTAGACTGAACGTCTTCATTTCTGTTCACTTTTACAGGTCATGCTTTCTAGGTCTTGGACCAGTCATGCTTGTCTTCACAAAGGGCTCTTATTTGCCACCATCTCCCTTGAATCTGGGATCCAGGCCTAGATTTAGTGTTCCAGCTGAAACCTTACCAACGCAGAGAGGTCTGACATACCTTATCATCTGTGCTCTTCTTTGAAGTGTCCATGAGTGAATTTGGTTTACTTTGCACTGATGACTCTGGCTCAACTTGAGCTTTTTTTGCAGAATTTCTGCCTCACTTACTGTTCTTGATCTCATATTCGTGCCATCGATTATTCTGCCAAAGTGAGGCAACTTGTTTATGTCTGCATTTATTTACGCCCAAAGAAATGTTAAATAACTCCTTTGCAATGAAATTGAAGAAGACACTTCTGTTGTCCAGTTGGAATTTACATAGGGAGGAACTGTCTGTGCAGGAACTTGGAAATGCTGGTAAATGTGGCTTGTCTTTCCAACAGAAGGTGTTATGACTGTAAAAATCATATTTGAGCTTAGGGCTCACCTTATCAGCACTCACTAGAACTGCCCAGGGTCAATCTGTTGTGAATAGAGTCAGCACGTCACTACAGCCATGCCATATCTGCCAACATTGCATGGTCTTTGCAGGTTTCCTGTCTAAAAAACAACCTAATATGAGCCTCTTGAGCTAATAAAATCATAGAAGGTTACAGAACAAGGTGGTTTGCCTGTAAGCCAGGTAGCATGATTAACAGTAGGCATTTAATTGTTTCTGGTGTCTTCAATGATCAGCATCGCAATGGGTTATTGCCTTCCAGCCCAGATTTACTGTTGACAATGTACCATGTCATACCACTAAACTGTCTTGAAGGTGATTTCTGGCCAGCACAATATCATGCAACTGCATTCCAGTGATATTTTGTGACAAATAAAAAAACCAATGGCACGCCTTAACTCACCAGCCATATACCTGCACTGTGTCTTGGAAGGTGGTGGCCCTTTCCAGCAGGGCAGACCTAAAACTACTGCAGGTCAGTGTAACTGTGCACCAGTCGTGGCGAAATGAATCAAATAGCTTTAATTTCATTTTTCCTCTTAGTAAAGAAGGAGGATGTTGTGAAACAGACAAAATCTTTCATGTAGAAAAACGCCTTATGCTTTTCTTTGCTCTTCCCCTTTTTAAAATGTCTTTTATTAAATGAGGATAAAAACTTAAACAATTTTCTTATATTATTATCTCTCTCATTCTTTTCCTTTCTCATGCAAATGTCATTTTGGGACAACCCAAGCCTTTATATTTAACAAAAAAGGACATATTTTGTTTTAGCCATCTTCAGCCCTTTTGCTAGCATTGATCCTTTTATACACAAAAGAAATAGTTTTGACTGATAGCTGTGATGTAGTGTTTGGAGGACGCTGAACTGGGGTCCTTCAGCATTTTCAGATCTATTTCAGAGCTACCTGTATTTTCCAGCTGAAATGGTCTGTCAAATTGATTGGAGGGTTTATGGAATTTTTTTTCTTATTTTTAAATATCACCTAGTAGGTAGTGGGAAGAAATACCTCCCTTGGATTCAGCAAGAGAGAAATCAAGGCGCTTTACAGCACCTTGGCTCTCTAGTTCACTACTCAGAATAACTTGCTGTTGTGGTTCACTGTCCACCAGCTTTTATTACACAGGGCTTGGTCTTTTGGTTCTCGTGGGGTGAAGGAATATGAAGGCCCTGTGCTGAGTATATTCACTTCTGTGCCTTGGCTTACCAAGTTTCCATGGCCAGTTTACTACCAGGGAAGTCTGGCTGAGGCTTACAGGCCTTGATTGGCAGTGACTGACAGATGAAGTTTAAGCCTGAGTTCGATGCAAATCCAATTTTTCCTCTTTATTAGTGCTTCTTGCCCACTGTCTTGCAACAGTGAAGCTGGTGTGATTTACTGAGTGAATTTATACTTCAGTGGTGTGGCAAGAGCTATGGTAATGAGGGAAAGCCAGCTTAGGCGAGCAGCAGTGCTGCTGCTGCCACAACCACTGTGACACCCTCCCAGCTGGCTCAAATGCCACGAGGGCCAAGCGCTGCTGTGGTACGTCGGAAAGGCTCTGAGCTCTTCTCTCAAGGACCGTCACCTCTCAGTGAGTATCTGTGACGCTGATGTACCACTGCTAGCTTTGTGCGCATTGTTTGACCTCATTGGGTGGAGTCTAGGGACTGCCATAGTTTCACTGTGCAGGGTTGCTGAGCTGGGATCATCCCTTACTACCAGAGGAAGAGAAATAGCAAAGTGAATTTCTCCTTTCTGCTTTCCCTTTTTCCCACTACTATAGGCTGACAGTCAAGCTGACCTGCTTGGGGTTTTTGACCATGTTTTCCAGTATTTATTAAAAAAAAAATTTCAAGTAAAATTTCTCATTTCTTAAGACTTTTCTTCAAATTTGTTGCTTTTTATTTTCAAGGGACTTGCTAAATTCTTTTAACCAATGCATTTTTAAAACATAGATGTACTTGTTCCTGTGTTTATTAGCCAAAAATAGTCTTTATAGCCTGGAAGTGATCTCTGAAATATGTTTTTACAAAAGGTGTTTTTAAATCAGTTCTTTTTCTTTTGAGGAAAAAATACATAACCCTTTGCTTAGTGCAGGTTTTACCTTTGAGTGGTGTTCTGTTGTTTGTCGCATCTAATGCTGAAGTGCAAGAAGTCAACTCTGCCGTATGGTAGAGCTGCTCAGAGTGAGAGAAGTAAAGACAACAAAGACCTCAGCTGGAGGTCTTGAGGCCTCAGACTGTCTGGGATGTTGGCTGAACCTCTGAACTCAGTGCTGTGCAGAACAGCAGTTCATGACAAAAATGGGGTATTCAACATGTAGCTCCCCTTAGATCTCCAAGCACAGTGTAAAACAGTGGACTGGGAGGACTGAACTGGCAGGAATACATTTTGTGAATCTTTTTCCTTGAAACTCAAGTAGTTTCATTGACATCAAAATGCTTGGTGGAAGCACAGGGGAGTCTCCAACCATATTATGAGAATTTCCTGAGTGGAAGTTAAGCTGCCTGATCTAAACTAGCAGGACAGAACATGACCTGATATGGTTGATAAATCTGTGCTCTGGGCACTTAGAGGCCAAGGGCAGAGTCAAACTCAAGTCTTTGCACAGAGGGATTCAGAGGATGAACAAGGCTACGTACCTGCTCCATCCCAAGTGGACATTTCAGCCAGTGTAGAGGTATAGATCACTTCTGTTAGACCTGTTCCAGCCTGTGTCAGTGACTAGTAGTTCGCCCAAGATGGGGCTGGACTATTTGCCTTGTGCAAGACTCTTGTCCAGAAGTCATGCTGGTGACCTCCCTAGGCGTGAGGTGAGAGCTGGGCCTTTGACCTAATACTGGCTACCTGTGGTGCTCTGCACTGAAAAGACTATGAAATGGTTTGCTTTTATCCAAACCTTACAGCATTTTGTAAACCTGGTCGTTTATTTTCCTCAGAAGTAGTTTGGGAGTTCAGGCAACATTCTGCTGGGACGTGATGTTTTGCCACGCCTTTCTTGTGCTTTCTTCTCGTAGACCTGTGGGCATGGCTTTCCAAGTAATGCTGGGGACCCTTCCTTGTTCCACGACTGAATGAATCTCAAGGAGATCTGAGACATTCAGCCTTTCTGTCTTATTGAGTCTCATTTCTTGGTTTATTGAAGTCTTGCCTTTCTCCTTGTTTTGAATTTTCCCTTAATCCATCCTTCAATATGAAGTCAAGTACCTCTTTCAAAACCCAAACATGCCGCTTTAGCCTACTTTCCAATCTGGTCCTATAAAAGCTGTAGGTATTTGCTGTGTCTTCTGTACATAAATGCATGATTCTGCAAAACTCTCTTTGATGAAGAAACAAAGTTTCTTGAGGGATTTGTGCTTGTAGTAGGTGGCTTGTCAGCAGCCACCATACACATGGTAAAGAAAACTTGTATATGAAGGTAGCATTCTTCCTCAGATCCAGGCATCTTGCAAAGCTTAAGCTTCCGTTTGAGGAACAGTTACATGGCTTGTTTGGTTTGAACATCCTCCATCTGCTCATGCAGGCAGATGGCTGATTTGCCAACTGATGACTTTTTGTTACCACTGCCTTTGGATAGTATAGCATAGAGGTTAATATTTTCACTGAAGTCCGGAGTTGTGACTTTGGCCATGACTAAATAAGCACGTGATTCTCACCCTAGCTATATCAGCAAAGACAAATCTCTGTGAATCTGCAGGTCTTCAAGCTCTTAAGTCTGCTTTTGAGATTTGAATTTTGCACTGCTGGTGATTCACTTCCTCCTCAGCCTTCACAGTGTTCCATATCTCTCACCTAAATTTACCCTACCCTTCTTCATGCCAGTCTAATCTTGGCTTATGTTTAGAGAACTTCCTTGGAGATTGGCCCACCCTATCTTTTATTCAATACAGATTATTGTTTTCATGTCCAGTTGTATTAATGTGTGTCAACGTTGTATTAGATGTCAACCGACATATATTTTTCTGAAACACACTGGGCCACACTCCTATTGCTTATGGTAAAGCAAGGCAGGACCTTCCCTGAGCACTGACTCTTCTAAGCAATCTCCATGGCTGCAGTTGCAAGAAGTAGAGCCCAGATCCCATATCATCTGGCCCAGTGCCTTGACTGTTGTGAGCTTCTCCATACCTCTCTTTTCGGGAGGGTTTTTTTGCTCCCCAGCTGCTCTTAAGATACCATTGAACTGTCCCCACTTCCCCAAGGCCTCCTCAAGTCCTTTGTTTCAGGATGCTTGTACTGCATTTTCCTGTTCTTTATTCCTTTATTACCTCTAGCTGCAAAGTCCTTGCCTCACCTAATTGCAATATGGCTTGGATCCATCTGTATTCTTTCTCTGGGAACATTCCAGCATGCTGCTCTCCTCCCTTTCTTGGTCTGAGGCTTCACTGCTTTTGTAACTTTTTGTGAGCTTTGTGCAGCAGAAGTGAGTTGGAGTCTCAGCCTTTCCCCATCCCCACCCGTCCTAAGGTTGCATTTTGGGGAGCCCACCAGGCTTGAATACCTACTGCATGTGGTTGTTAGATTCTTTTGAGTTCAGTGCCTTAGGCAAGGTTATTTAGGCCATTAATGTGGTGACTTAGCCTAGCATTTCTGTCTAGCTGGCTTCTTTCCTGTTGCTGTTTTATCATCTTACCCCACAGGTCTGTGTGGAACGGGCGCAGGACATTGTCCGGGGAGGTGACTGAGAAGTGTTTTGGCCTAACGTTTGGCTTCTGGGGTGGTGCTGGTGAAGGCCACTTGAGTACCCTTCTCCACAAATGTGTGCCAGGCAGTGCTGGCAGGTCCTCTTGTTTGGTTTCATTTGTTTGCTTTTTGTGGATTTTTTTTTTCAAAAAGCCAGCAGTAACAGCAGCAGCTGTACGGGAATGGCACAGCCGCTCTATTCCTGGCCAAGAACCCTGTGAAATTAATCCACATCTCGCTGAAATCCTACCCCGCTTTCGGGTCACTGCCTCGTTCCGGCACTGCGGAAGGCAGGGATCCCGCGATGATTTATTACCAGCCCCAACGCACATATTATTATGAAATGAGTTTATTACACTCTAAATCTCCTGTTAATGTGCTACTGTTTTAATCCCTTTATCCAATTTTCAGTCTCTCAGGCTTGGCTGCTGTTCACTTGCACAAAACTCTCCATTCTGAAGGTTTTATTGTACGATATCCATATCCATTTATCCTGCTTTAAGGCTGCAGTGCTGAAGCTCTGGTGAGGAGGGGGAGCACGAGAAAGGAGTGGGAGAAGCAGGAGGGGATGGGCCAGGGTCTGTGTGTGGAGAGAGGAAGAGAACAGACTGGTTTAGCCTGTAAGGGTATAAAAAAGGGTTGAAGTGGATAGAGGAAGACAGTGGAGGGGAAGAAGAGAACTGATTTTAAGGGGAGCAGCAAGGATAGCTACTAAGTCAAGGAATGGGGAAACAAATTGAAGGCACTTTGGTAAATCATATAATAAGTGGATAAAAGAAGAAGCGGCCTTCTTCCCCTCCACTGCCTTTCTGCATCAGTCAGAAACCCGTCCCAACACAGACACAAGGAAATGCTTCACGGGTCTTTCTGTGGGTCAGATCAGTGTTGCCATGGGGAGGTGCTCCACAAAGACCAACATTTCTCTCCTGTGGCAATGTACTCAACCTTACTTTTCACCCTGGGCCCTCCAGCCTCGTGACTGTCCCAGATAACAGTCTGGAGATGGCCTGCTGAAGGGATGAGGTGATTCTTGACATTTCAGATCACTGGTTGGAGGGAGTTTCCTCTGCAGCAATGTTGATGTGGGACGTGATGAGTGTTGGGTACTTCCAGTCTGTCCTTAGACCAGAGACACGCCTGCAGTACACTTAAGATGAGTAAATGGGTCCCAGAACAGATCCCTAGAGACAGCACTCCTCTCCACTGGGGCAAGTGCTATCGTAGCTGCTATGTTCCTTTAGCTAAGATCTGATCCGATCTAGAGCCGTACCCAGTACCTAGAGAAAGCCAGTACACAGACCTATGCTTATCCAGCTCTGCTGTTGACCTCAGCTACACGTGCACCAGAATACAGAAGTTATAAAGCTATAAAGCAGCATTGCATCCCCCAGCTGGTGGTGGGAAACTTCACAGCTGTCAGCGTGTGGTTGCCTGTAGAAACGAGGCAGGATGGTTGGGTCCCATGCCTGGATCTGCTGTTGGCTTGCTGTAGTACCCAAGGTACTTCCAGCGCCTCTGTGTCCTGCTACAGGATGAGCATAATCATCCTGACCTATCTTGTCCTTTTATGCTTAGAAAGGAATAGGTTGATGCACATGGGCTGGTACTTCGTAGCTGCCAACTGTGGCTTGCAGAAACCTGTGAGGAGATTTTTTTGTATATAACTCCCTAGGTTGCATTAAAAAATCACAACCATGGAGCATGGTGATAAGTGTCTGAACTAGAATGTTCCTCTGCCGTTTTATGCCCTCCTGTACAGATCTACAACGTACTACACACTGTCCAGTAGACACTTGTGCAAAATTCTGTGTTATGTTTAGCACAGAAGAGTACACGGTAGAGCACAAGGTCATTATGTTTGTTTTTGGTGAAATGCAAATCTTTATGGCTTTCCCCCAACACACTTCATTGTACTTTTAAGACAAAATAAGAACAAAATTATGCACAAACTTTGAAAATTAAGATATAGCACAAGGGAATCCAGCTAAATAAAACTCCCCGAAACTTCTTTGGGAGGAGTGGAAAAATCCTCAAACTTTAACCCAGAATAGAGAGGCAAAGAGATCTGCTTAAAATAGCACAAGCTCTTGTGATGGAACTGCTGAGTAGCTAATGTCCTTGGCTTTTTTAGCTAGCCAGTTATTTAAAATAGCTCCTGCCCACAGTGTTTGCTTTATGGTGTTCTTCTCCTTCCTTCCACCTATTCTCTTTCATTTTTTCCAGAGAGATATTTTATCAGATCTCGCCACTGAGAGTAGGAGAGACAGATTAAATGAGATGGTTAGGAGGCTAACGTTTTTCAGTCAGTGAGAGGGATTCCGAATCTGAAGAGGCTTCTTGTAGTTCAGCCCATGCTGGAGAGCTGCTCTTGTTGCACTTCTGGTGTGCACACAGGATTAGTTGAGAGAAGGGAGTGGGAAGTAATAGTTGGAGTAGAAGGTATCTAAAGGTCTGCCAGTGTGGGCTGGGGTCTGATCCCAGCTCTGCTTCCATTCTCACCACCTTGGGCAATTCAAAAACCTGTTCTATGCCTCAATTTGCCTTCTCTACAAGGTGATAATGACATGGAGAGTACTCAGTGGATTACTCTGAAGCACTTGAAGAGGATGAGGTCTGCTAACAGCCAACGTTCATTTGGATCGTGTTGCCAATACAGGCTTTAGGTCTTTAATAGGCAGCAAAAGCATTCCTCTGACCTTGAGGAGGATTTCTTCTGGGTCTTGCCCTGTGTTTCATGGGGGACTGGTGAGCTGGACAGGAGAAGATCTAGAGAAAGCCATCAGCAGGAACCTGTGCCTTGGTATTCATCCACTGCACGCACTCAGTGATCCTGCAAGGTTCGGTTTCCATTAGGCCGCCGATTCTGCTTTCATAGTGACACCCAGCTGGCTTCATGGTGGCACTTTCTGAGCTTTGCCACTGACCTCAGCAGATAGCTCTACCTTGCCTTCCCTGCCCTCTTCTTCCTCACCTGTCCTGCTCCTTCCCCCACCCTTAGCCCTACCTGGCTGTCTGCCCTGCTCCTTTGCCTGCTTGCCGCATTTTCCCTCTCCTCCCATGCCCCACTCCTCCTTTTCTCCCCCTCTTCCTGTGACTCCAGCTCCTGCTTCCTTTTTGTCTCACATGCTCCCCCTCTCCCACATCCTTATAGCCTCCCCCCACACTCCTGCACTCTCCCTCTCATGTCGAGGACTTGCCTCTACTCTCTGACACAGAAGCCTGTATCACTTCCAAGGCTCCTGCTGTCAGCTGGGGAATAGATAAAGATAAATGATATTATGTTAAATTCCACTTAATGACAAATTTTTAATTTTCTGAACATGGTCATTTTCTGGCTAGTGAATCAAGTGTAGGGAGCTAATTACATGAAGATCTGAACAAAAATAACTCCTAATTTTCAAGGATAATGGAAGAGAAATGTTGGAGATTAATGGCACTATTTATCTTTTTTAAATTTCTATCTTTCTCTGTGATAGCACTGCTCCCCAAGGAAAATATTCATAAAATGAAATTGAAGTCGTAACTTAATAGGTTATTAAAATTTTTGAGTGCATATCACTTTCCTTCCGCCGCACTGTAAATTTAAATTGAAGTTTGCGGCTCCTCGAGTCACCAGCGGAGTTTTTTTTATGATGGCACAATAGAGGGAAACATGCATCTTTGTCAGGAGGTATTTGCTATTCTAATTTTATGGCAGGCCGGATTATCAGAAAGGAATGTCAGAGCACGGGGAAGCTGACAACACTACAGCCTTCAGCCATGTGTTTCCATTAACGCCCAAAGCCGTCCAGGGGTTTCTCTGGACTGTTATTTTCCATTTCAGTCTTTTATCTTGATTTAAAGTGAGGGCGCCGAAAATTCAGCTCCTGTCATTTTTCTCACTCTCTCTCTTTTTCTCACTTTCTCCCTTCCCACTCCTTTTTTTTCTTTTTTTCTTTCTCTGTCTCTGCTCACAGCCTCTCTTCCATATTTTTCTTTTTTTTTAATCCTCCCCACACAGTTTCTGGTGGGAGATCATCTCTCTGTGTCTCCATCCCTCCCTCCCTCATGTGCCTGTGGCCTGGTGTAAAGCTCCGGGGAGTGATGTCTGGGGATGGGGGTAGGGAGGGTAATTTTGCTTGGTACTCTAGGAAAGAGGCTGCCTTAAGTCTCCATCTAGGACTACGGCACCCAGTGTTTCCTGGGCAGTGCACTGTGCCATAGTTTTAGTTGAGTGAGTATAAATTTGATGCCCATTTTGGCTGCATCAGGTGTCAATGCCAGGGATAACGTGCTTTGTGGCATCAGATCCTGCTTCCTCTGTGCAAGGCAGCTGGAGCAATGGGCATGGGCAGCACATGGGGGAATATTCAGTCTTTCCTTTCCACCAGCCTGTTGGGTAGCCTAAGCCACCTTGCCTCATTTCACCTGCCTTTCACTGCCTCTTACACTGTGGGGCAGAGTGTTCTTGCACTGGTGTTCTGCTGGAGTTTCCCAGCCATTGCTCAAGTCCACTGCAGGTCAAGGCACGCTTCAGCAGGGTTTCAGTGCACCAAGTATGCGGCTGATCAAGCTGGGCAGCTCTCTTGGTACATGTTGTCTCCTTGGAAGTCCCCCTCATCAGTGTGTGGCAGGCTGGACCTGTTCCTCTTTGGTTTTATCTCTTCTCTTTTACCAGCAAGAACATCTTCATGTCTGAGGCTCTGAAGGTTTTAAACCATAGACAGCACAAAGCCAAAAATCCTCTTAAATGAAGGTTTATCTCTCTCTGTATCACCAGATTGGTACAATTCCTCTTAACTGAAGCATCTGAGCCTGAGATTGGTCTGCAGGGATTCACTTTGGATTCTGAAAGGGAAGGGGACAAGATGTTTCCACTGTCCCTGGCCTTGGCACAGATGGGACTTTTCATGGTCTTTGTGCAGGTGGAAAGTTTGGGTTGATTTTTTGGTGGGAGGTTTTGTTCAGCATGTCTAGAGCCAAAGCCAGTAAATTATATAATGAAACCCCATTGGCTTTGGTGCAATGTTCTTTTTTTTTTGCCTTTTGGGGTTGTTGAATCTGTTAGGTTTTCTTCCACTAAAGAACAGCTAAACCTCTGCCCTCCCACACCTTCATCTTCAAATTCATATCCTCTAAAATGTTATGACTCCAGATGCTGAAGTTTGAAAAGAAGCAGCAAGTATCAAAAGGTCCAGAAGAAAGCAAGGAAAGCAGGCATCTGCAGACAGCAACCCAGCTTCTTCCCAGGTCTAAAGGGACTATGACAGCAGTCTCACTTGGTTTTCATGTCTGTGTGTAGCTGTGCCTGGGAGACAGGGTGTTGTGGTGCCCAGTGTGGCAGTGCTGCCAAGGAATGCAAATTGCCAGCACCTCTGGTCATGACTGCCTGTGCAAACTGCAGGACACACATGAACTCTTTTCTTCCTCGGATCTGGTCATGTAGCCATAACCTCCTCAAGCCGCTACCTTGAAGGGAACTGGATATGTAGCAGGCCCTCCTGGAAAATGTACCATGGAGGCACAATCCCAGTGGAGCGAGTGTCTGATTGATAGATGCCACCATCATCACTGATGCCCAGCTTCCATGGGAATATTTGCTGCTTTTCCTATCTGTTCTATTCCATTCATGGACAATGACATTCACCCAGTCCATGCTTTCTTTACCAGATCAAGTGCCCACTCGCATCTCTCCTCTGTCTGCATCTCTCCTCTGAAGTGAAACATTTGATGAACTCACTGCTCTGGGTCAGAAAATGAGTAAGTTTTTTGTAGGGTCCCAGTGAGGAAAGTCCTGCAGAAGAATGAAGGATGTTCTGGAGTTCTGCCAAAAGGCAGAAAGCTGGAGGTTTGGCAGAGCTGGCAGCAGGGCACATGCTTCCTTCCTGCCCTGTGAAACTGGCCGGGTCCTGAGGCTTCTCCATGCTGCATGGTATACTCTGTTAACTCAAGGCAAGAGAAAAAGCTTTGGGGTTCCGGCATTTTCTTGTCAGCTCCACTTTGCACCTAAGAGAGCTCTGGTGTTCTGAATGCACAAGGAGTGCACCAGCCCTGCTCTTCTGTGCATCTCTGGGCTGGAGAGGCTGGGCTGTCTGTGTTTCCGTTCACTGCTACATCGTGCTCTCCCTGCTCAGCATTAGAAATGAGTTTTCACAAGAAGCTCTGGAGTGCGTTCCCACAGATTCTGACTTCTACCAGGAATAGGGGAGATTTTAGCAGGGACTACTCTTGCTGTGTGGTATATGCTTGGTATATGCCTTCTGCCAGAGCTCTCAGGTTTGTCTTGGAGGTGAGTGGTGATTTGCAGTTTGGAGAGGGGATAATGTGCAGACCCTTCTGGACTGAATGTCTGTGACACTTGTGAATAGTTTGCATTTGATGAGTTTCCTCTCTTCTGTTCCCCCATTCCTCAGCTGGTGGCATGTGTCACAGTATACCAAGGAAGACAGGCAGCCTGGTGCTTAGGGGACCCCGCTTCACCTGTCTCCACTTCTCAGGCACATCTTTGAGAGGTTTTGTAAATGGCTGCCAGGCTTCTCCGCTGCCCCAGTTTCCTCGCCTGTGTGATGAGGATAAAGGATTCTTCCCAGAGGCACCTGAGACTTTTACCTCTTGATCTCTGTGTGACATTCAGAGTCCTGTGGACTGTGGCGGAGACATGCTAACCCGAAGTTAGACCTCCTGAGTATCAGTGTGTCCTCCTTTCCCTCACCCCCACCTTCTCTGCCGATGAAGCAGTTTTGGAAAACATGGGTCCTTAAGGGATGAGGAACAAAATAAATGGGTTTACATTTTTTCAGCTTCTCTTATTTTCTTTGCCCATAAGGATTCTGAGTAATAAATGAAACACGACTGCTATCTGTATGACTGATCTATTTGTATAATTCTGTCTATGGACTCAGACCCCAGAAGACACATCCAAAGAGGGAGGGTGTAGGTGGGAGGGAAGCTATTTATCGGTGATAGAAACTTCTGTCCTGGCATTGATGACAGCTCTTTCTCAGCAAGTAGGGAAGGCTGGGACTTGACTGCTGAAAATGCAAAACCTCCTTGGGAACAGCGTGGCAACAGAATGGAAGTGGGACATAGGACAGAGTGGTTTTGATCCCTGAGAAAGCACCAGTGACTCAGATGCTGTGCTGGGCTGGCACAGGAAGATGCTGGTGGGCAGGGTGTGTGAGGCCAGGAGGTCCATGCTGATGTAAATCAAGATGCTCCATTGTGCCTGCAGCATAAATCAGCACTGTGCCCTTTGTCGTCGCTGGGCTGGCCAGTCTTGCCTAGGCAGGTGCTGGTGACTTTGTGAGCTGCTTCCTTACAGCTTTTCCTTTCACTGCCTTCCTCCCCTCACATCTTGTACTTGATTTGATCTTATTAAATTGATACATAGATATGATCTGGCTGGGCCATAGCAAAGCAGCCCCGACCCTGGGAGGGAGAGGAACATCCTACCTCCCTTTGCCAGACAACGAGGCCAGTCAGCCCTGGGTAATTGAGCTTTAATAGACTCTGAGAGGGGTGTAGCTCTCCAGGGAGGAGCCTCAGCTGGCAGCCCAGGGGGGACAGTGCCTATTGGAAAAGGCTTTTGCGACAGCGGGGAATGGTCTTAGCTCTGTGCCGACAGACGAGACAGAAAAATTATCAACAGGAAACACTGAACTCAGCCAGCGCTCCTGTGTGAGTGAGCAAGCTGGAAAACTTTCACATGGAAGTCTGAGGTCTCTGAATAAGAACGTACACTGGCATTATTTGATGCTTGACTTCTGCGGCCCTGGCCGCCTTCTCTCTGTTTCATGTGCACTTTCCGTGTGGTCTGATCACTTGTGTCTGCTTTTCTTTGTCTCCTGGGACATTCTAACTCTAGGGTATTATTTTTATTTTGTCCACTAGAAACACATTTCTTGAGGTCCTTCAGTCTCAGTGAGAAAGTAAATTATCCCTGAAGGCCACAGGACTGTTTCCCTGATGGGCAGGTAAGAGATTCTCCAGCTGGAGATGTGAAGGAGGCTCCGAAGATGGACAAGCCAGACTCCAGCATGGCTGACTTCTCCCTCAGTTGAACTCACTATTTGAGTAAAAGAAGAATGCGCAGGATCTTTCTCTTGTGTCTTTGAAAGAAAAACAGCCTGCAAAGTTTCAAATGAATGAAAGACCAAACCAGAGGCACCTGGCTGCTACTCGTGTTTTCTGGTGGAGCTGGAGACAAAGTGCTGAAGATAAGCTGAGCACAGAACACAGCAACCCTGCCTCTGGGTCCTTTGCCCCAGCAGAGTGTGACACCCTCATGTGAACGTTGTCCCTTCTCTTTGCAGGATCTTTTGTTAGAAGGATAACATTGCTTCATCCAAGTGTCAGTAAGATCCAGAGGAGTGATATAGATTTACCTCACCACTAAGATTGTTTGTCTCTTAAGTTTATGAATTATTCTCAGATGAATTAGCAGGTGATTTCCAGATGTGACTTCTGCTCATTAGACATGGCTGTTGTTATCAGGTTTCATGTGATGTTCCATGCACTAAGAGCAGCTTCTCTGGTGTTTTGTGACATAGCACATATGTGATACCTGTTCCATCAACAGCACCCCCTGTATCATAGCATGCACCACTGTGCTCCTAAGCCACTGTCATGCGAGTTCACCCTGATTTGTGGGAATGCCTTATTGTATATTCTGCAGAAGTGTTTTTGTTGGCTTAGAGGTCACACACACTTTCCAGCTCATCTGATTTGTGTCTTTCACCTGAAAGCACATCCAATTCTGAGTAAATTCCGCAACCATCACAAGCAAGCCCGGGTTCAGATTGAAAAAAGGGGAAGATGTGTGAATGTTTGAACAGCACTGAGATGGAGGTGTGTATGTGGATTACTTAGGCTGGGACATACCGGCAATGGACGAAATAAATACCTAAATTAAGAATACTTGGCATATACTATCTGCAGTCCTTAAAACACCTCCATAGAGATGGAAATTGGATCTAGGCAGGAAATACTTTTTTTCTATGAGAATTTGTAAACTGCAGTTACTTCTGCTCCAAAATGGGATAAGAACTAAAAAAATGTAATGCTTTCACAAAGGAATAATTTGATTCTCATCCTAATCCTATCTCCCTTTTCCTATACCCTAGTCCCAAAATTTGTATTGGATAAAATGAAATATTTTGTTCCCAGTGCAACTTTTTACCATTTGAAAGCCCCTTTTAAGCCTAAATGGTCTAGAACTTAAAAATGAAAGTAATTTTCAATCATAAAACAAATGTTTTTGTTTAGAAAATGTTAAGAGATGCATGTTGCCATGATTCCACAGCTTTTTTTTGTGTTCCCCCCGGAAACTGCTTCACAGAGAGAGAGCTGTTAGAAATTGACTATCTTTGGTTTTAATGAACTTATACTTTGAGAAGCAAGAGGTTTTCATGGAAAATCTGCACACAGCTATAGGGTGAAAAAATTATGTTACATAATATCACCAGTTCTGAAGATTTTTTTCCCCAACATCATGTGTCCTGATGAACCTTGAGCTTTAAGCTCAGGGGAAAAAAATTAAACTCTCTCTAAATCTTTCGTGAAACTAGAGTGCAATAGAGTGAGTTCTCTGAAGGTGTGTGAGTCCTTCTGTACATGGACCTATCCTTCTAGAAGATGTCATGATTTTTTTTAAACCAATCTCATGATTTTGGAGTGAGGAGATGGTCTGATTCATCATTTTTAAGTGCTTAGTTTTAACAATACCACATTATTCCCAGATAGCAGATGGGAAAATGGAGAAATGTGGTGGATTGCCAGCAGCAGAGCCAGAAATAGAACCCAGATGTCCTGGTCTTGTGTCGAATCTCCCTGGTCTCTCCAGGAGGGCAATCAGGAGGCTGCAGTGCCGGGGGATCTTCCAGTAAAAAGCCAAGCCCTGATGGGCAGGGTGAATCACCTGAGCTCACTGATGGGTTGTGAGGCACTGGAACTTTGTCCGTGTGTCTGCCAGCAGAGCCGAGAGGAGGCAGAGCGGTGCGGTGGGTCCCTGCCGGGTTTGCCGCGCGTGTCCCACGCTGTGGCGCGTGGCTGTGCCGTTGGCTCGCGCGGAGCGGGCAGGTCAGCTCATGTGCGCCTTTTCCAGCTCGCTGCGTGCACGGCACAGGTCAGCTCGCCTGTGGTTTAGCGTGGCTGTGGGAAGCTGCCGGCTCCTGCGTTTAGCTGCCTTCAGGCCTAGCTAAGCCGAGGCAGTGTCTGGCTCCCCAGCCACAATCTCTCGTTAGAAAGAAATTAAAAGCCACTCAATTTTGGCTAATATCCCTCTGTAGGCCTTTAACTCCACCTGTGACTAACCCATTCATAATAGCTCTGTTTTAGTGGCTTGGGTTGATGTATCCTCGATTAATTTGGGAGGAGAGCGGCAGGGCCATATCTCTTTGTCTCCCCCTCTCTTAATCCCTGTCCTACAGTCTGTCTTCTCCCACTATTTCATCTCTGCTGTCACTTCTCCATTCATTCACCCTCTTCTCGCCCCCTGACTGCTTTTTTCCCCCCTCTCACTTTTTGGTGTTTTCTTCCCCAACTCCTGTTTGTCTGCCTTCCCCCTTTGTTCTCCTCATGTCCTTTAACCTTCCTCCTCCAGCTCTTTCCTCCTCCTTTTTTTTTCTTGGTCAGTACTGCTTCCTTTTCAACTTTCCATTCCTTTCTCATCCTTTTTTTTCCCCTCACTTGAACTCCTTTTTCTCCCCCCCCAGCTCTCCTCTTGTGTCCTCTTCCTCCTTCCCCAGGTTTCTGATGCTCACGCAATCTCTCTCCCTCTTTGTTTCAGTCACCCCCACCCTGCTCCCCACTCTCGATTATTATTAATGATAAAGGCTAAAACATCACATCAGTAATTTCTGAGTGAGTTTTGCAATGAAGCTGGGGCCTTATCAGCCCCTCCCGAGTGCCACAAATTTTACTTTTGCAATTTCACGCCTTTGGTTATTATCACGCTGCTTCGTCCCTGCTCTGCCTCGCGCTTTCCCTCCCCCCCTCCTCTGGAGAGAGTACTTAAACTTGTTTTCATTCCCTTATTCTTTATTTTTTTAATGTCCACTCTCTCTGGAGCCAGTAATGTTCTTCCTCTTTTTTCCTCTCCCATTTTCTGTTAATTCTGTGCCATCTGCCTTAGCATCTGTTAAAAATAAAATTTCCCTCACAATGAGAAGCCCTCCCTGCCTTGCCTCCATCCCCTCCCCCACAGTCTCAGCCCCCCTACTTTTCCTACCATGGTTGTCAGAGGCTGCTGCTCTCCCTCTTGGGGTACCTCTTCATCCCTCTTCCCAGCTTCCCTCCTGCCTCTCTGGGCTGGCTCAGCAGCATCTGCTGGGCGATGGGGTGGAAGTGGGAGGAGAAGGGAAGAAGAAGGTTCTGGGTACAACTGAATTACTCTCACTCCACACATGCATGTGTGTGTTTGTGTGCCTGGGTCTCTTACCTACAGATGTTTCTGTGAGCCTGGGCTGGTACGATTAGCACCGATGTGGTGAATCAGCACTGGGACAAATCATCGCTCTGGGACTGATGAGTGGGGCCACCCTGGGAATAGGAAAGGATCTGGCTGCTGTGTAATGCACCAGCTCTCCACCATCCGTGCTCATCAAGTGAAGGCTGTTTTGACCTGACCTCTGATCAGGTGTGGATTTGGCTGCTGTGGAGTAAAGCTTCTACCAGCCTGGTTGACATGAGCATGAAGAAGCTTTCCTGATCCAGAAGGAATATTTTGTCGAATTTTTTCAGAGTGATAAGTTTTTACAGCCAAACTTAGATTAAGAAAAGGGTCAGACCTCTGTGATTTCTCATTTTCACCAAGGTCTTGGCTGTGGGTCTGATACACATACCTCCCTCTGTGCCTTGGAAGGACTTTGGTTGCTACTTCTCCTCTGAAAGTTTAAGAGGATAAGGAGATAGAGACTCTGGTTCCCATTAAAAGTTTCTTTTGTAATTTCGTGTTGGATGGCTTAGTTCCCTCAGCTGGAGTTTGGATTTGTCATGGATTCTGTTGCACTAGTGTGCCAGGCTTTGGGAACTGTCTGGCTCAGTTGTCCTGATCCAAGTCAGACTAGAGTTTGAGCAGAGATCCAGCTCTTCCATCCTGCTTACCCTGACTCTGTGATATCTTGAGGCACGTCCCAGTTTCAGGATCAAGCCCTTCCTCTGGTTGGTCATGGTATTTGGAGGCTGTTTGGAGCACAGTGTTTTGGGAGATTCTGTTACACATGGCATCAGTGTTTGCAAAGCTGTTGACAACAGACCCCAGCTCACATGCTCCTTCCTGAGGCTTTTGCTCCCCAAGGGCCTTCAGCTTCTCTTCCTGTGGTGCAAATGAAGCTTTTAAAACAACGTGGTTTAGCAGCCCTTGTGCTAACTCTGCCGTTTGCTCATGATCTCTGAGGCAGTGCCCCAAGACTTTCTTGTTTGTGCCTGCCAGGAAAATCGTGTCTTCGTATGGTTGTGCGTGGCTTTATCTGACTGTGTGTTTGGGTTAAGGACCCAGATGTTGAAGGTATGCATATGAGCCATCAGGTGTGTCTGTGTGTCCAGCTGTAGATGCCTTCAGTGATGAACTGTTGCCTTTGCAGATGTGGACACACGTTCATTTATCTCTGAAGCCTTGAGTGGCTGGTATCTGTGCTGAGCAGGGGTGTCTGCTCTGTGCTCTGTGTGTACCTGTCACAGGTGTGTCAGTGGGAGTGTATGTGAGCCCAGCTCCCTTGGCAGGTGTCTTTGGATGCTGGTGGGTATGGATAAGGAGGGTGCAGGGCCATTCATCTCTGTCCCCACACGGCTGCTCTGAGCCAGAGGTGTGAGCCAGGAGAGTGCATGCAGAGGAAGACCCCAGTGAGTTTACATGGAGCAAATCCCACCCTCTGTCTCCCTGCAGCGCCTCCATTAACAGCCCCACTGAAGGGGCTCAGAAGCAGCGTGGTTCTGCTCCAGCACAATAACCTCTGCGGCTTTAGCAACAACAAGTCCCCTTAAACCCTCTTCCTCCCCCCAGCTCCCCTTTTCTCTCCCCTGCTCCCTTTGAGCCCTGCCGACAATAGGCAGGCCTGCTGCAGAGCTGCCCACAGCCCAGGCAGGCACACAAAGCCGCCGAGAGCTTACAGGAATTCTTTGGCAGGCTGCTGGTTGCTGCGGAGAAGAAGAAGGGCCCTTCATACTCGGAAGCTGTCTCATTGCCCCTGGCCCTATTCTCTTCCCGTGTTTGATAGACACTGAGCCACGGTAATCTCTCTCTGCCCCGAGGGGAACAACAGCTTTTGTGAAACAGATTTTTACAAACTGTTTTGACCCCACATCCCCGGTGCCCCCCCTTGCCTCCCCCCTTCCCTTCCCTTCAGTTCACTGGCTGTATCAGTGTCACATAATTAAATCAGCTTTCCTGTTTGCCTCTGCTTCCTGCTAATTGTTTGCTCACAGCTAGGATTAGCAAGTCAGGGTTATTTTTCACATATCCTCACACAGGTTTTCCTGCTGCAGGAGCCTGCTTCATGGTTCCTGGCCTCCCTACCAGCCTGCTCCTCATGCACTACGGACAAACAGCTCTGTGGGCCTTGGAGGTGCAGGGAGATTGCTGGGCTTCCCAAGAAATTCCTGGCAGTTCTGCATGCTGAAAAGGGGAGAGAATCTGTGTCAATATTTCTTTCACTCTCTCTTGCAAAACAGGCTGAAGGAGTTGGAGAGTGAGGATGAGTCCACTGGGCACTTGGTGAGCCTAACACCCATTCTCAGGGGCTGGTCAAATGAGGAGCTCCTCAAACGGAGGCTCATGATAATCCCTTTGGGAACTGCTGAGCCACACCATTTTAATGGTATTAGAATGAGGGTAAGCCTAAAGCAAATACTTGGAGTCACTATTGCAAGTGCATCACAGTATAAGAAGTTATCTCCCATTAGCTAAACCCGCATAGCTGCTCGGAGCTCCACTTGCAGCCTGCCTCAGCTAGGAGGCAAAACGAACCAGCTTACCCCACCTTCATGGAGTATGCACTCTGCAATTCACAGGAGCTAAAAGTGGGTTGCAGAGCTCAGCTTACACACTGCAAATGGTTAAGGCATAGATACATGATCTTTTATGAGTCTGGACTTACATCTTCAAGCCTGATCAAAATGTTTTAATAAAATATCTTGCTTTGAAAGGAGGAAAATAATTATGTGATTCAGCTGATTAGCAGAGTAAAAACATTTTTGCATTAAGCACTTGGGAAAATTCACTGATTTTCAGGAGAAGCGAGCAGAAAATGTACAAAATCATATACCTTTCTCTGTCCTGCAGACTTATTGCTGGTGTGGCCTTGGTCTTTCAGGAGTCCATGTGATTTAAGATTTTTTTTCTCTATTGGAAGAAATTTATACTGAAATCCCTCAGATGCTGAGGAAAAGTTTACATGAAGGTGATGACAAGATTCTGGTTTTCTTCCCCTTTTTTTCAGGGTTAACAACTTCTTTCCGAGTGCTACCAATTAGTCTTTCACTCCTTGATGATGTGAGTCAAGGATCTGAAGTGGCTTCAAATATAAATTTAACTTCTATTTTCTTTTCACTCCATGCTAAACCCAAACATTTTTAGCTGGACATTTGAGGTCTCTTGGCTAATGGATAGAGTGGTCTTGAAGATACAAATTTTGTTTCCCTGTAAGTTCAGAGGTTAGTAATTGTACTAAGAACTAAAATGACAGTCTTGTGGCCTCAAAAAAAATCTCTCTGGGTGCTTCACACTGAAGACTTTACCTGCAAAGAAAACCTTTCTATTTCATATAGACCTTTTGACTTTTCACTGCAGCTGCTTTCTGACTCCAGACTGCTTGAATGACTAATCCTGAGCGCTTGGTATTCCCCAGCCACCCTGAATGCAAGTTCTCGACTTTTCCTCTTTGCCACATTTTCTGTTGGGAGATTCCCTCCTTGCTCTCAATATTCTTATATCCCTCTCAGTTCAGTAGGAGTCTGGTAGTTTCTGCGGGGGAAAATGGATTCAGTAGGAAGGACTTGAACAGGAAGATGGCTAATACACTGAGGTAAAGACAGATACCTTTTTTACCAGGCTCTCAACACTGCACTGCACTGAAAGTTTGCCACTTAGATGGCTGAAACTTTGCTTACTCCGTGTATGCAGCAAAGGGTATGTGTTGCCCGTGGCCCCCTGGAAAGAATATTGGGACTCAGGTTCAAAACTGGCTTTTCAGTCTTCTCTTTCCCTAGCCAGAGGATCCCCTTCTCCTCCAGCAAGACCTGGGAATGTGGACCTGTGTGCATTGGCCACCAAGAAACTCTGCTGTAGTGCTAGAGCCTAAAGCTGACCACTATTCCCTGTTAGCAGAGCCTGGTGTGTGGCAAAGCTCTGCAATTCCACTCCTTGTTTAGATCTTGCCATCCAACTCTCCTGTTAGTACAGTATTGGATGGCACCCTGAGTAAATGAATCTGCTTTGTGTGGTTGCTAATTAGTTGGCTAATTATTAGGCTGACTGATGATTTAGTTGATGATTCAGTGGTTGCTGGTAGCTTCATCATATGGATAAAAGCATCCTTCATGTGTTTCCAAGGGAATGTAGTGATACAAGGCTGGAAAACAGAAGTTTTTCTACCTATTCCTTTGCCCTGGATGGGTTTTGCAGCCTGGGATAAAGATCTTTGCCTCAGTTTCCCTATCACTAAGTTGGAAGTAAACATTCATAGCTCATTGGGGTGTTATGGACATTAATTAGTTCCCAATTGTTAACGGTTATTTGAAAATGTAAAATGCAATTATCTGATTGCCCAAGTAACAGGTTGGTTTTCTGGTTGGCAGGATGGCTAGAAAATTGGTGAGTTACTTAACTAGCTTGGTTAATGACCTGGTGCCATTTACAATGGGAACAAAATCATACTAGGACATTTCCTTTCAGCAGTATGGAGCTTTGTGGTTTGTTTGGGGGTTGGGTTTCTTTTTTCCCTTTCTTTTTTTTTCCTTTCCTTTTTGTTTTCTCTAAGATAATGAATGGTAGGAACACTTTCATTCAATATAATAATTTTAGATCCAAAATTATTGCAAGGTTAAACTATAATTTAGAATTCTGTTTTGGAATTGGTCATCATTCAGGTACAAGTGTTTCCTTGGAACAGATTTCAGCCCACGCAAAGTAAGCCTGAATAAATCAAGTTGTTTTTTTTTTTTTACCCCATAGCAAACTGCCTGGTAGACGGTTTGGGATGGAGGTGTCCCCGAGGAAGAGCCTGGCCCTTTTCTCCGGAGGATGCAGGCGCGCTCGGCGCCCGGGCCTGGTGGCGGGGCCGCTCTCCGCGGTGCTGAAGGAGCGTCCCGTCCGCAGCTGCAGCGCGGGGCCGCAGGGGGTGAGCGGAGAGGTGCCCTGTCAGCTTTCCGGTGGTCCCGAACATCACAACATGAAAGAGCCCGTGGTCTGGAGAGGCCCGCTGGCTGCAAGCAGGCCACTGATAAACAGGCAAAATCAGATTAGAATTCACGGGATCGTTGGGATGAACTGGCCCTGGAGTTCTCACCCATCCCAGCTTTTTTGTGAAAAGTAATTCCAGGACTTTCTCATCAGCTCCCCAAGCCACTGCTTTTTCAATCAGTACAAGTCTCTTGAGCTACAATGGAGACCGAAAGTACCAGCTGTTGGTAGGATCTGCCCAGTCTTCTCATTATCAACCCCTATTTTCTGTTCCTTCTGATTTTGTCAACCATTAACCCTAAGGTCTCAGATCCTGCAGGCTAGGTGTTTGCTTAGTTGAAGTTTTACATTTATTAACTAATTTATATCTTCTGGGAAAATACAGTTTTTTCACAATTTCATATTATACGTTTCTCTGAGCAGAGCTAGCACGCCACGCTCTGGATCACAATGCTGGAATTTTCTGAGGGCTGGAGCCTTATTTAGGAGTTCTTTAGTCTATATCTTTGCTCCCAAGGAGAGATCACAGTTATGTAAGCAATTCTGACAGATGTTTGTCTAATCCATCCTTAGAAACCCCAGTGAAGTCATCCTCCTCTCGCCAGGCAAATCTATTGCAGTACTTACTCCTCTAACATTCTTGCCAATGTCCAGAGTAAATCTCTTTTTGTTGCAGTTTAAGTCCGTAACTTCTCTTTGTATCTGTCAGTGACATGGAAAAAATTTATTCCTTCCCTCTTTCACCTACTAGTAGACTGCTGCCATGTCTCTCCTCAGTCTTTTTCTTCCCACTAAACAATTCCTGTTCTTTTGGTCATCCATCTCGTCTTCACAGATGTCTGATCATATGTTCCCCACTCTGAGGGCTTGGAGTCCTGAGTAAATTTACATGTTGCTTAGATTGCCCCATATGGAAGCAGCCCACCTAAGGAGGCCTTTCTGGGATAGATTATAGTGGGAAGAGTAATTCACATATCTGGCAAAGGACACTGCTGTTCATATTCCTGGTGTGGTGACTGCTTTTTTTCCCTGAAAAGCTTGACATAGTTGACTCATGGATGTGATTCATCATCACTCCAAGATACTTTTCTGCAAATCTGCTGCTTCCTAAATTGTGTTTGCATAGCCAATTATTCTTGACAGTGTGGTGCCTGGTCTTCTCTCTTTTGGTTTGATTGGAGGAGGGACAGTGTGTAGTTTTCATATGTGTTGGGAAGGAAAGCTAAGATTGTCTTTTTTCCCCCTTACGCACACACACACACACGCATAAAATAGTTACAGTAGCATCAAAACAGCATTTTTTTTCACTGTGGTTAGCATTAGTGTGGTGAAGATCTGATTACTTCTGTCAGGCATCTCTGTCTATTCCTTATAGACAAGTCTCTTGTTACAAACATTTTAAATAACACTCCCAGCTTCTACACTTCTCAGCCTGTATGTACTTGGGAGTGGAGCAGAGTGAAAGACATTTATCTGCATGGCCTTTGCCTCTTTACTTACTGAACCTTCAATGAGTCAGGGTCTGGTGAAGAAATGCTCACTGCATGGTTATTGAAAGGGGAGTTCCAAAGAGCTGTTGGATGAGTCACTTTGCCCCAGTAATAATTCACTAATTTTTAGGGTCATGCTTTCCCCTGCTTTGTCTTGAGGTGTGGCTCTGAGTCACAGATGTCTTTGCTGAATATAACAGCAGCTGTGGAACTTGCAGAGTGAGTTAAGTGCACTGAAAACATAAAGAGTTTACAAAATGCATCAGATGCCTTTGGATCTTAATTCCTGTGTACCTCAGTTTCTTGTCTCTAGAATGGAAAAAAAAATCCTGTTTCTGGAAGATAAAGTGGGTTCAACTCAGAAAGGCAGTTGACCACTTTTGTCATGAACACCGGTAAAAAAAGCCACAGGAGAAAGAAAGGTACAGTTTAGTCTTCAGAAAAAGGTTTGTGCAGTGCCTAGCACCTAAGTGAACAAAGAGAAAATAAAGTAAGGGCAGAGCCACTTCTTAAGGAAACACCATCCTAAACCCTAGATTAAGGAGCCATTTCCTTGGAAATACAGTTGAAATTGTGTACTTGAAGCTGATAACATAATGTAATGTGTATTTAGGGGCTTTAACACTACGAGGCATTGCATCCTTTTGGTTCCTTAGCTTTGTGCTTTGGGCAGGATCTGTTAATGCTTTAGGCAGTGATGTGTGTGTGTGTGTGTGTGTGTGTGTGCGCGCGCGCGCACAGTGGAGGAGACACTGCATTTGGTTGCCAGAAAAACTAATTTGGACTCCACTGGAGCTGTTAAATGCTGCTTACCCTCTCGTGTTACAGGAATATCTGGGGAATGGGAGGAAAAAGTCTCAAAAAGCTCTGTATGGTTTATTATTTTTCAAATGCTGACAGAAGAAAAGGTGAATTGAGGTATAATCTTTCAATAACAAAAAAGGGAGAAGTGTTTTAATGCTCTTGTCATCCTCCTCTCTTCCCCTTCTTCCAGTTCTTGAGCAAATTTAGAGCTGGTTGGATTCATTTAAAAGGTCCAAATGACCCACTGCCAGCAAAAAAAAAATTCTAGTTTTCCCTTCTACCCAGAAATCAGCTCCACTGTGGGGTCCTGCTGGTAGCTGTGATGATGCATCACAAGCTTGGGGGAACCTGTTTCTCACCCACGACAGGCAATGTCTGTTTCTAAATACAGGCTCAGGGAATTTCTCTTCCTCATGAGCCCTTTGTTAGCTAAGGGCTAATGAGTTTGAGCTGGTGGAATCCTCTGTAACATGTTGATGGCTGCTGAAGACAAGCAGTCTGCTATGGCTATCTCAGCACCGAGAGAATTGTGAAGTGAGACCAGAGCAAAGATAAAGGGGTTGGGGACAAACTGAAAAAAGATGAGGAGAAGAGGGAGCAGAAGCACAGCTGACATGCAATTCAGGTCCCTAGTGATAGTATTGGCTCACGTAAATGCTCACCACAGGCACACAAAACTATGATCAAGGTCCTTCCTGTTTTCACCAGGAATAGAAAACATAGGACAAGATCAACTCTGGACTCTGAGAGCCGCAGAAGAGGAGAGTGATGGCATGTATTAATTGTGGCGATCTACATGACTCCCTGATGAAAAGAGATGGTCAAAAAACTTCAAAGAATAGCAGAAATTACAATTCTGCCTTCATGGAAATATTCCCACTCTGCCAACTCTACTCATCAAGTCTGGACATGTATCACACTGCACAGCTGGTTGCACAGGAGGGAGCTATCTCATTCCTGTGAGGAGGTCATGTCTCCCCACATTTGGATGTTGCAAGAGTTTGCTTTTTTCCCTGCATTACCCTGAAACTGTTGATCTGAATCACAAAGTACCCAAGGCAGTGTCCCTAATGCACGAGCATATAAAGATCTGTTCTTTGAAAAGTACCTGAACGTTTCACCTCTACTCGGAAAATTCTTGGTGATTTGATATTCAATATCAAAGCTGTGATCAGCACTAAATGTCTTTTAAAAGCCGTGGAAACTTTTGTCCTGATCCTGGGTGATGTTTAGTCTGCTGTGCTGAACGGTGGCTGCACAGCCTGAGGTTGCGTCCTGTGTTTGAAGGCTTGTATTCCAGAAGTACTATTTATGTCTTCTTCCAGGAAAAATGGTACCCCCATCTGGTAATGCGGAACTGGTGGTGAAGATGGTGATGTTGTTTTGGCACCTCCAACAAAGAGGTGAGGCTGGGCTGTGTTTTTTGTGTCTCAGAAAGCCCAGATTTTTTCAGCTGGCAATCACAGACACGTACTGGGAAAATGATTACCGGGACAAGCTGGAGAGAAAGCAAGCTTTTAAACATCTCTTAGAGACGACTTCTTTCTGGATCTACAAATATGGCCTCTTCCACCTTCCCATTTTGATCCTAGAGCTGCTACGTGGCACGTGTCCACCAGAGGGCATGTGGGACATTTTCTCCTCCTGAGCACAGAAAGGTAAAGAACGGTTCCCAAAGCAAGTGCCCTTCCAAAATGGGATCCTGCACTGGCTGCCTTGGCCGTTGCCACTGCACTTGGAATGCTGAGGAATGATGCTTGGGCAACTGAGCTGCCAGCAGTAGGGCTGATGTGACTGACTCTGAGCCACTACTGCAGTGTGCAGAGCTGTTTTGGTGTGGCATGGGGTTCTTCCTGCATGAAGGGTTAAATGTAAGTCTTCATGGTGCCATGACTTTATGGTTCCCTAGACTTGCATTTCAGACCCCTGTATGTGCACATATGTGTGTACATCCATGAGACAGAGAGACACTCGTGTGCACATGCACATACCCACGTTGGCTCACAGAAGAATCTGTATCCACACAGGCCCACTCTATAGCTTGCGAAGTAAATTAGTCTTAAATGACTCTTTGGAAACAAAATAAATCAAATAGCATAATAGTACCATCTTTTTATCTCATTTGTTCCCATACAATTAGTAGTTTTACTGCCATGTTGTGACAGGTGACTGTGTTTGACCTTTGCCGCTTGGGTGGTTGGCTGGTGCTCAAACTAATGAAGACCCTTAATGGATTGGCTTTTGTGAGGCTGTGAGCGGTGGGGTTAAAGAGAAAATGGTGCCTTAGACAGAGTCCAGAGAAGATCCTTCAATTAAACCTGAAGTCTATTAGCAAAGAAATATTGAGGAGGTTGAGAGTTAGCAATGATTTAACCAGCAAGTCTTCCTTGTGAGTCATTTAAAAAAAAAAAAAAGAAAAAAAGAATCTCCCTGGTTATTTATTGTTGAGTGTGTGGTTGGACTCCCACCCTTGTATGTGAGACACTGGGAGCAGAGACATTGGCTTGGAGAGGCTGGGGCTACAAGGCCCCAGTCCCAAGTTTGTTAGCCCCTTGACTCCCACACAGCCGAGCTTTCCTTGGACAAAAAAGTGAGGAAAAATGAAGCAGTGGCAGGAACAAATGAAGAGTGATGCTAGGGAAGATAAAACCAGATCTCTGGGATAAATAAGACTTTTTGGAACTTAATTGTTTTTCATGATTTAAATAATTACAGTGAAAGAAAAGGAGAACCAGCAGCTTCTGGGCAATGAGTCAGAGGGCAGAGCTGAACTGTAGAGTGTGAGTAATAAACAGGAGTGGAGGGAGGTTGATGAGAAAGCTTGTTCAGGACAAGCAGGATCTGTCCAGAACAGCACAAACAGACATAACAAGCAATGTTAGGTGTGGAGGGCAAGTCCCTTTCTCTTAGCTTCCATATCAGAACCTGAGCATTTCCCATTCCTCCCAGACAGACTTCCTTCCTTTTGTTTTCAAGACTTGCTTAACTTTCAGCCTGAGCATCGTCTTGCAGCAGTGTTCATGGTCTTCAGCAGAGCTGGGGCTGCCTCTGGCTCTCACCAATACTTTGGGTGATATACTGTCCCACAGTTGAGAGGTGGGAGGTGAAATGGATCTGATAAGGGAAAGCTTGAAGCTGATTGTTCTGAGTAGAGGGACCCACAGAACAACAGAATATGCTGAGTTGGAAGGGGCCTACAAGGATCAAGTCCAACTATTAGCCCTGCACAGGACATGCCCAAGAGTCCCACCATGTGCCTGAAAGCATTGTCCAAACACTTCCTGTACTCTGTCAGGCTGGTGCTGTGACCAATTTCCTGGGGAGCCTGTTCCAGTGCCTGACCACTCTCCCTGGGTGAAGAACCTTTTTCTAATATCCAACCTAAACCTCCCCTGACACAACTTCAGGCCATTCTCTTGGGTCCTGTCACTGGTCATCACAGAGCAGAGATCAGTGTCTGCCCCTGCTCTTCCCCTCACGAGGAAGTTGTAACTGCACTGAGGTCTCCCCTCCGTCTCCTCCTGTCCAGGCTGAACAGTGACCGCAGCTGCTCCTCATACCGCTTCCCCTCAAGGCCCTTCACCATCTTTGTTTCTTTCCTTTGGATGCTTCCAGATAGCTTAATATCTATTTTATATTGCAGTTATCAAAACTGCCCACAATATTCAAGGAGAGGCTGCCCCAGTGCAGAGCAGAGGGACACAATCACCTGCCTTGACTGAAACCTATTCTGGCTATTGGAAAAGGAGTGCTTTCACCTGCTCCAAAGGTCCTTAAGCACCATGGCAGGCTCTCAGAGCTGGACGTAAGAATTGTCAGAGTCTTCATTCCCTCCCTCCCTCCCTCCCTCCCTCCTTCCCTTCCTTCCTTCCTTCCTTCCTTCCTTCCTTCCTTCCTTCCTTCCTTGTCTGTCTGTCTGTCTGTCTGTCTGTCTGTCTGTCTGTCTGTCTGTCTAATCTTTCACTCATTCCTCATAGAGAAACTCCTTCTCTTCACTTACACAGTCTCTCTTCTTCTCTTTTTCTTTTCTCTCACTCTTAGACACATGGCTGCCCCCTCCTATATCCCCCTACTTTGGGGATAATTTAACATGTTACACACTAACTTTCCAGTAATGGCACTCTGGCTTTTTGAAATTCTGCTTCCCTGTTTTATGGCTGGGCGTCTAATGGTTATCTCGCAGCCCTGCCTCTGGCAATCATGTAAGGAATAAATAGAAGCTGACACAGTAATTTACTTAAATCTTCTCCACACTTTTGCAGCATTTTCCTCCAGAGGATACCCCCGAAACAACAATTATTTGAAATGTCATGCGTTCCTGCCCCTAGGCTACCGACAAATGAACATTAAATCTATTAACAACAAAAAAAATTAAATGTTTACTTTTCTGCGAAGGTAAAGGAGAGGCTGGAGAGAGGGAAGGATGTCTCCAATAAATTTCTTCTCAATAATAAAGAGGTGTAGTTAATGTTCTCTCTAAGCGGAGTCAGCTTGCAGCCCACATCCTATGAGGACAGAGATGCGATGCCACAGTACTGCCACGCAGCCTTGCCAGGGCAGCTCCAACAGCCTCATTTTTCCAGGCCAGGGAGCTCAGTTTTAGGTCAGTATTTCTGCAGATTAAGTAAGATGTGTAGGGGGCCGGAAGCCATGAACAGGGTGGTCACAGTTTCAGCCCATCTGGCTGCTGGTGCATGCCATAGGGACTGAAGTGTTGGGAGAGGAAGCATTATCCCCTTGGGAAAAGGAGGCTAAGAATATAGCTCACATGTTTCACAGAAAGGAAAACTGAGCATTTTGGAACTCTGTCCCTACATCTTGTAGAAAGTCTAAGCCAGAGGCAAGGCCCAGCTCCTCCTCTTTTCTGTCCTATGCTCTCACCACTTTACTCAGGTTTTCTGAACACAGGTAAGCATAGGTGTGGAGGGTGGGACCACATGAAGGTGGACTCAGCCCTGCACGGAGTGGGCTGGTGGGATATGGTGTGAATATAGAGAGTCACTGGCATCCACTTGCTGTGGATGAAAGTTCCCGTGGGGGTCTGGGCAAAACAGGCTTAAGAACCAAGCCTGAAGCACAGGAACCTATTTTCCATTCTGCAGATGGGGAAATTCAGGTCCAGAGCAGGTACCAAAATACAGTAGCTGAAATAGAAAGAAGTATCCCAGCTTTACTCTGACTGCTTCATAGTGCCCTGGAAAGACTGTCCCACTGCTTGAACTTTCCAATGTATGGCTATTTTGGAAAATGTTCTTTGTCCATTGAATCAGCATAAGACTGTCTTGGGAACCACTGTGTTTATACAGTCAGGAATCCACCTCTTTGACTTGGAAATCCTCTGTCTGTTGAGAGTTTAGGGATTTAAAGGAATCAGCAGGGCTGTCTTTTTGTGAATGAACTTGTGAAGGAAAATTTCTCATCTGATGTTGAATTCTGCAGACCCCATAGAAAAATTTGCTTCTCTGTACTTCATTTTCCCTTCTTTTCAGCAGAAGCTTGGACATAGACCTCAGGCACCTTGCAAAGAGTGGCACTTCTGACATGCTGTCTGAACCAACCATGATGCGGAGTGTGAACAGAGACCCGATATCCAACTTTCGAAGAGAACACATGAATATCTGACCAGCCTTCTATTCCTCTGTGCAGAATGGCCAGGCACTTTAAACTTTGCAGTCACCTTGGTTCACTTTATCACCAGGCAAGTATACCAGATGGGTCTCTTTTTTCCCAGTGCTCTAGGATCCCACTTCCTTGGCACTGGTTCTGATTCACAGAGCCGGACAGTGGAGAAGATATCCAATATTCAAGTCCCAGTGGAGCTTACTGTCTCAATCCTAATCCATTTTCTCACTGCTGTCCCAGCCCACCTACTGAGGTGGTTCATGGTATATGGATGCTCTGTCAGGCATCTGTGGTGCTGGAATGCTGTTGAACTGAGATCACTGTGTATCAGCGGGAGATGGTGTCTGCTTGGGAGAAGACCCTCCAAGGTAGCTCCTGGAGTCCTGAGACACAGGCCAAGGTACTTTATACAACCAGATCATTCAGAGCTGGGACAGGGCCTCTGAGTCCCATAGATCCCCTTGACATTTTGTTTCTACCTGCTGTGATTCTTTAAGGAATGAGAAGAAAGATCATCTTCCAAGTTTGTGATGTGTGTGTGTCTGGAAGGAATGAGTTGGTTCTCTACTAACAATCCTTTGACATCCCAGTGTGTTTCAGAAGAGGAAACTAGCTCATCCGAGGAATTAGACTTTAGCTCTGGAGGAAGAACTGCTTTGGGCTCTTCTCAGGCCTGATGCAAATACTTTGCCTGTTGTCCTGTACTGCTGTGACTGCATAGAGAGTGTGTGTCCTTTCTCATCCAGAGAGAAGGGGTTGTGTGGGGCTTTTGTGGGTGTTTCCTATTTACTTTTTGAAAGGATCTATCTGTTTGATAGAAAGGGTTGTCTTCTTCCCCACTCCAGATCCAGCTAAGTGCCTGAAGTTTAATGATACATGAAGAGCAAGGTAGATGTTACATCTGTGATCAGTCAGCTCCCCAACATATATACTCCACACAGGAAACCACGCAGCTCATGATGTGCAAAGCATGGGCTTTTCATCTGGTCTTAATGCAGATGTCAAAGTGCACTGTAGACTCTGGGGTGCATACTGCAGGTGAATTTCATCTCAGTATTGCAGTGAATTGATTTAAATGGTTCCACTGCCAGACGAAAGTCTAAGCATCACAGCAGGTTTATGAGTTATCCTAACACAAAGAAACACAATTATGTAGTCTAATATATTGGGATGGACTCTTAGATAGCATGTAGTATCAATATAAATCAGTGTCTGCCACTATAAATTGGAGGGCCTCAAATAATGTTATTGTATTGCTGAAAAAAAGAAAAAAAGCAGGAATTTGGGAAGAGCATTCATCAAACTATTTTGCATTATTAAACTTCCTTGTGTAATGTCTCTACTTTGATCTCTTCTCTGGCCAGATTCAGATCTCAGCTCCTGATTTCCACCAAGGAAAGTATATAGGGAAACTGTGTGCCTGCACTTTTCTTTTTTTAAGCTTTGTAGCGCGTTCTTGTGCTCTCAATTCCGGATAATGCTGGATCCCTTTTATCCAGCCCCTCCTCTTGCCCTTTCAAGTGAAAAGAAGACTCCTGTGCCCCCCCATCAAAGTTAAAGGGAGGCTTTAGAGAGGAAGGCTCAGCACGCTGGGGCTCTTGAGCCTGTGTTTAATCTCTTTTCCCGTTCCTGTGTGCCTCTGTGGCTTCCCTGCCAGTTTCTTTGTTGCCAAGTTTCTCATTTCCTTTTATTTGTGTCTGCGGGAGGTTGCCAGGCTCGCTGGAATGCATCTGAAGTCATCTTGGGGGGACACGCCTCAGCCCCCGCCCCGGGTGATCCATGAGCTGCCTCGGCCGCTGGCCCGGCCTGGGCAGGCTGGAGCGGGCTTCCCTGGCTGCAGGAGCAGGGGAGCGAGGGGCGAGGGGCAGCACAGATCCCCACCCTGCTGCTGCAGCTGTCTTGTGCAGGGTGCTGTGTCCAGTGCTGTGCGGGTGCGGAGGAGGATGGAGTCCAGGGGAAAAGGGATTGAGAGAGAGCACCTTGACCTCTGGGTGCTGCCCTGCCTGGAGGAGAGCAGAGACATGTGCAGACCTTGGCAGGGGAGGGGGCACTGCTCTGTCTCAGTTCCTGCCTAACCTCGGCTGACCTCAGTGCAGTGCCCTGACTCATGGGCACAGCTGCCCTGCTCCATCAAGTGATGAAGGCCACACCATGATGGTGTGGCCTTCAGCTGGATCTGGGATGTGTTCCCAGGATTAATATGGGCTTCATTAGGCTCCTGAGGGAGAGAGCTGTGATCATAACTGGTCCATGGGGGACTGTGAATATTGCTCCAGAGCTGGTCATAACTGAGGAATGCATTGGTCTTAACAAGCGGCAAGAGAGACCAAGTTTGTGTTCGTGCTGCCATGCCTTCATTATGAAGGTACTTCAGTGGACAACTCATCTCTCAGGCAACATGGAAAGGGGATGTCCTGCATGGAATGAGACATGGCTGGAGCACAAATTCACTGCTGCAGTTTGTCACAGCTTTCTTTATGCCTCAGCCCTCTTATCAGAATGGAGCAAGTGGCATTGCCAAAATTTTCATCCCTCCTAGGCCATATGGGTCCAGTTTGGCACATGGGGTTACTATTCATTTCTCCCTGAAGCAGTATTCGGGAACTGTAACTCCAACAGCATCCCATAAAATCCGTGTTAGCAACCTATTTGCTAGGCTATGGAAACCAAAGAACAGGTAAAAGGATGGGACTGTGCCAAGAACTTAGGCAACGTGGAGACTGCCACTTTTTTTTGTAGTTACTTCATAGCTTCTGAAAGTTCCCTCTGCTTTCCAGGGTGGATATCTGTTGGTCCAGCTCTTGACACTAGAAAGCAAAGAAGCAATCTCTCTCAGGTTTCTTGGTCCTTGTTGAGTTTCACCCGAATTCCTGGTAAAGCTCAGCAAAGGTATCCACCCTTGGTAAAGTTTTTTTTGTATTTTTGTAACATTTATAGGCCTTAACCACCCTGACCATTCTCTCCTGCAACCTCCAACCACGGGCCCAAGGCTTATTTAGGCTTGTCCATGGGCCTTCAGCCTCTGACTGTGTAATGTTGGATGAGTGGCTGTTGGTGGATCAGCCACTGCTGTACCCACTATGGGTCTTGTTAATCCAGACACCAAAGTATGCACTGACTTCGCAGCTTGACCTTGGCTCTGCCTTGTGGTCTGTGACATGCTGAAAACAGGACTTACTCGCTAGAGGAATTTCCAATGGAATGGATAGCAAAGATGTGGGATGGTTTTGCTTAGGATAGGTCTGGAGTGTCTGGAAGTGGCAGGTAGCTGTGCAGCAGTCTGCAGCAGTCCTGGCTGGTGTGTCCTGTGGTGCAGTGGTGAGAACACTCAAGTTTTGGTGTTACATTCTGCTCATGGGCACTGAGAGCAACAGTTATGCTAAGAGCCTTGTCCTGGCTCAAAAGCCTCAGCACTTCTGTGGGTGTGAGTGGTCATTGCTGTACTGCATAGACCAGAGCTGTCAGGACCCTCTGGCTAACAGTCAGCATGTCACTGCCCCAGGATCTGCCAGATCTCCCTGCTGCTTTGTTCATGGGATATTTGTGCTCCCATTGTCTCTGCTTCCTTTGGACAGGCCCATGGGGTTGTGCAACTCTGAGTTTGTTCAGTGTCTACCTGGATATAATTGTTTTGGCTTTGCACCTAGAACAGTCTGTCAATCTGCAACCCCGCAGCTCCTGCAGGAGACCAGGAGATTGCATCACATATCAAGGAAAAGACTGACTGATAGATATATTGCAGTGAGCAGAAAAGAGTCACTTGCTGTAAATACCCTTCTACACTTTGTTGTGGTGCTGCTATTTCAACCCAGTTGTTTAAGTATCTTTGCAGAGAGGCTTCCACACTTGAATTGTTTTCAAGGTACTTCCTTGCTGTACATCTGGCAGTTCCTGAATTGCTTTAACCGAGGATTCCTCTGAAATTTCCAATACTGCTAAAAATGAAAAATGTGGTTTATTAATGAAGATATTGTGAAGAAAGCTTCTGATGAAGCCAATGTCTTATTCTTGTGTTAGGAACACTTTTATTCAAGAATATTTTAAGAAATATACATTTTGCTATATCCCATTTCTATTTTTTCTTCTTTTATCAACCTCAGATCTTTTCCTTTTTGGTTTTCTTCACCACAATGAGTTGCTGTAGGATTGCAGAGCAGAAGGAAAGCACATCGTCTAACCACTCTGATTCTCCCCTGCTGCTGCTTGGCATCCACACATACTGTGTATTGCAAGAGAAAAGCAAGACCTGGAAGCAATCTGCTGAGGGTTTCAGATTCTCTGTTCCTCTCTTCCAGTCCATTAGGTCAGAAAGAGAATGGCTGTCAACAAGTGTTTCATCTGGAAGTGTAGCCCTGGGATTTCCCTAGATTTTTACCCCAGCTTGAGTTTAAGACCAGTTTCCAGCTATCAGTCATTCTTGACTGAATTTATGTTCTGATTTTTCAGAGCTGATTTCCACTGCCTGCTCCCCTTATAATGCTTCCTTTGCATTCGGGCTGTGGTTGTGTCAGGTCCCAGCAGGGGAGATGTTCCCACTTGTGCTGGTTACTGCTGTCTGGACACAACATGGCTCTAAACTATGATACAGTTATTCCTAGAAAAGGGAGGAGTTTTTGCAGGGGATTGGCCTGAAACTACTTCTGATCAATATTTTAGACATTTTGACAATGAAATGGAAAACAACCAGAGAGGTAGCAAACTGAACGCAAGTTGCAAGTCCTTTGGAGAACAAGGTTGCAACTCAAAACATGTAAATTGGTATGCTGGAGAAATAAACTAAACTTAGGTGAGTAATATTCAGTAGATGCAAAGGCTCAGTGTGACCAAGGAATGGAGGAACTAGTGCAGTGCCTACAGGGGAGGGCAGATCTCAAAATGAGTGGGAGTCAGTAATGTTGCACTCTTGCAGTAAGAAAATGTTGGGTCTGCTTTTTATCAATGCCAGGGTCACTGCTGAGACACGAGAGGTCCCAGCAGCTCTCTGGCTGGCTGCAGTGAAGTCTTGTATATTGCTGAAGGCTGCCACAGAGCTGGAAACCAGGGCCTGTGAGGAAAGGTTAAGGAACTGGTTTATGTGAAAGTAGAGAGGACTATGGGTGTTAAATGTCCAGTTTCTCAGTGTACAAATCAATGATATCAAGAAGCAGGTAAACAGCCATTTTCTGTGCCCACCTGCTAACAAACAGAAACAAGTATCCCTAGAATGGAGAGAGATGATGTAGTAAAAGCCTTTGCTAACTCATGGAGCATAGAAGCACCAGCAGAGATCACCATGCAGCTGCTGGGATCTTGGCTGCAGAATATACCTCAGCCAAGGATGGGCTGGATGTGTCTGTCTCAACAAGGATGTACCTGGGTCATTGCATTGCTTTTCCCAGCCTACATTTATACATTTCTGTCCATCCATTTCATCTACCTGAAAGCTGGTAGGGCAGTGGGAACTTCAGAGGAATTTGGACTTTGAAGTTTTTCCTTTTTCCCTATGGAAAACTTCAAGAATCAAAGAAAACATATAGCATATGCTATGTATTCCCCCAAGAGAAAGCAATGCAGCAAGCTATTGGATACAAAATGCTTTGAAATTTCCTGGTTGGAAGGTAATTGATTATCAAACAACAGTTATACTGTGCAACAGAGATCATAGCTCCTCTTTGGTCCTGGAAAAACTAAGGATTAAACTGGCACCTCCTAGAGGAGGGACGCTTTGGGACAGGTGTCCCCTGCAGAGAGGTAGTGCAGTAAACACATGATGCCTTCACCAGCCACCAGCTCCTGGTGTTCCAGCCCAGGCCACTGGCAGCTCAGAGCTCTCCCCCTCTCCCTGCAACCCTGGAATGTGCATGGCTCGTTAGCAGCAGCCTGGCAATCCGGAGAGCCTGCTATGGTAGCAGCTGCTTTTCCAGAGCTGTCCTGCACGCAGTGCAGCCCAGAGGCTGTTTGCCAAGGTGAGGCGCTCCCTGCAACTGGCTGAGATGGAGCCTGTGGGAGAGGGAGTTGGTCCTCACCAAAAGCAACCAGCTGGAGCAAACTTTGCTTCCTTGCAAAGTGCTTCCACCTTGCAGTCCTGCCTGCCCAGCTAGTCACCCTGCTCCCTGATGTACATGCAGCCAAGTGCCAGAGAGCAGATGGAGAAAGTACCATCTGGCTTCTACCAAGCTCATTCCCAGGCTGGAGCTGGGGCAGCTGCTGGAACAAAGGATGACATTGCTTGGGAGTGCCTGGACTAGAGAGTTTGTGAGTACTGTAGGAGTCTTAAGCTTGCTTCTTTCATGCTCACTGGCTTCCCAGCAGCAGGTTTCCCGAGCTGCAGCTCTCATGTGTGTTCTCTGATAGCTGAGCAGTGGGCTCCAGCCACTCTCCCTGTCTGCGGGACTTCTGCTGAACTCATGGAAACCACAACACATTTTTCCTCTCCTCAGCCCATGCTGCTGCCCTTGTGGTAGGACCATATGGGCTACACTCATGGGTCAGACACCCCAGATTTCTTTCACATGGCAGACACAGCCAGACCCTGTGGTGCTGGATGAGATTTTCCAGGTTCTGCTTTGTTCCATGCTAACTCCACACAGCTGGGCTGTGTGGGGCTAGTCACCAGGGAAAAGAGGCTGGCAGAGATGAATAGAGGATGTGAAGAGTTCCCTTGGTGCCCTTTTCCCTCACTCTTGTTTCCCTCTCAGCAGGGGGAAGCAGTCTTTGCGTGGTCCTCTGCCGATTGCATTGGGAAAGTCATTAAAAAGAATTAAAAAGGAAACAGAAAGAGACGGAAGAGGGGGAAAAAACCCTACACAGCCCCAAACAGTTATAAACTTGAACAAAAGAACAACAGAACCTTTCTGCTCAAAGCCCTGGGCCACCCTCACCTTGACTGCAAAGGACAGCAGTGCTCCAGTGACTTACTGGGAGAATGGAAGAAAGTCTTGGCTGTATTTCTGCTGGGATGGTGATGATATGGGTTGTGAGGTTGGTTGTGAAAGCTGTCATGATTGTTCAGATGGGGAAAAAAAATACATATACAGAATTAATTTAATTACAGATGGTTGACTCAGCTGTCTGCTGAAACTGGCAATGGCTTGGTATCCTGGCTTTTGGAGAGGGAATAATATGTAAGATACCATCCTGGGGGGCAGCATCTGTCCTCCTTTTTGCTGTGGGAAAGTATCAGCCTCTGTTAGCAACTGTTCTGGGGAGCAAAAGAATGGGATGGAGCACCTCGTTCCTCCTGTCCCGTCTCCCAAGAGGGTTTGCCTTCCAAGGTTATGGGGTTGTGTCTGGTCTGGGAAGATCTGATTTATAATCCAAATTCAGTACCATAAATGTTTTCCCCAAATAGTTGCCTAAATTTCGAGTCTGTATTGAGATACAGAAGTCTGGGCTCTTTCAGAGGCCAGCCACTCATTTGTTCTGAATCATGACTGGACATGGTCAATCACCTTTAAAAGGCTTGATATTTGAGTTCTGATAAGCGCTTGCAACCTGGAACCTGTAAAACTCTATGAAGGGTTGTCCCAAGATCCTCACCATCTTCACTTCCCTCAGCTTCTGCTTCAGTGCCAGTCTGTACCTGCCTGAACATGTCCTTTTAGGACTCTGGGGCAAAGGCAGAAACTTTAAGATAGCAGTGAGGTAATTTTTGCTGCAGTGAGAGTGGCCTGTAGGCTGGGGACAGAGATGGTGATGGGACAGCCTGGCAGAGATTAGTTGAAGAATCTCATTCTGAAGCCCTACGGGCCACACACTTGCCTGGGTCTGACACAGTCACTGGTTCAGGTTCCTTCTCAAACCATCTTACAATCAGCAGCATTTCCCCTGGGTTTATTTCTGCATGCTTCAAATGAGTTGGATTTTCTCACCCAAATATTGGCCCCAGGAAAGCTCCTGGACCATTTTCCTATTAGCCCTCCTTGTTAGAGTTTCACTGAGGTAGTTTGTAGCTGCAGATGTTCCTGTGCATCAGTTACCAAGGCTGAGGCTACAACTGTTGCAGAAATCCTCAAATCTAGCACAGTGGATCCCCGTGAACACTGAGGATTTATTCGTTTATATTTTGCCTGGCATACCACAAGCTAAGGCAGAACTCAAAGGGGCTAACACTGGGGAGGTTTGGATCATATACTGAAATAGGTTTAGCTGCTGTGCAAAGTATGGTTTCCATTGGTGGTGCCCTTAATAGCTTGCATTACCTAATTTCCATGTATATTCTAGAATCTACTGTATATTAATATGAGTCTCTACATTTATATGATTAGCTGTATTCTTCTAGGTGTAACTGTGTCTATGTTGTCAAAACTTGCAGGTTTATCTTTGTATAGATTACCAGTGTTGGGGTAAAATGCTATCACTTTGATGTATTTACAGTTGATTTCTTGTTCACTGGCTGCTCCTGTCGAAATATCTGGTTCCCAGGTAAGGTCAGGTAAGTGTGTAGTGTCGTGGGTATGTCGAGGTGTGCATTGTTGTGTGCTGGATGCATCCCTCCCTGGGGGTGTTTCTGTGGGGTGTTTTGAGGCATTCACTCTGTGCGTCACCATGGGGACAAGGGGGGGCAGCGGAAAGGAACACAATTTGTATTTCTTAGTGTTGTGTGATTGTGCTCTCACAGTGCTTCAGAGTGAAGGTGTATGATGAAATACATACCTCTGTCCTGTGTGTTTCTGCATGACAATAACATGCACGCACACATGCACATACAGGCACACGCCCTCCAGCCTCCAGGGCGTGTAGGAGAGTGTGTGTGTGTGTGTGTGTGTGTGAATGCTATTTAAATAAAAAAGAAAGGAAGTGAATCAGGGTCGTTTCCATTTTAATTGTAAAACAGATAAGCACTAAACACTTTGAAAAAGTAAATGACTTGAGAATAATTACTATCTATTACTCTGCGTCCCAGGGGGGCAGTTGGAGGAGCCCAGATGGCTACAAAAATGGGATTTAGCAGAAAATTGAAGACATTATTCACCGTAACACATTATCAATTACCTTCATATCAATTACAATAACCTTACATTAGAAGAAGGGCCAGGAGACTATCTTCAGCCCCCAGCCTGAATAGTAATTGCACTACCCCTATGGATGGGGTTTGTGTGTGTGTGTGTGTGTGTGTGTTTGTTAGAGGGTGGGGGGCACCACAGCGTTGTGCAGGGGTTTTGGCAGCTCCCACTGCTGGGAAGAGAAGGGGAAGAGGATAATAGCCACTCAAAATAGTTTTTTCCTCCTCTCTCTACAGTCACCCCATGGAAGGTTTTCCTCTGTCCTGTTTGTGTGGTCTAATAGCTCGAAGGGCAGCTGATGTGGCTCCTTCCAAGAAATTCTGCTTGGCTTGCCATTTGGGAAGTTCGGAGTCTCTGTGCAGAGACTATTGTTTCGCACCAGTGTCCTCTACTTTCCTCTTCCCCCTCTCAGCCATTTCAGCCAAGCTGCTCACTTTGTTAATAGGAGCTGGTATGCAATCTGATGTTCTTTTCTGTAGGATCTGCCTTTCTTGCTATAGCAATCTGTGCAGGAGGTGGGAACTGCTCCCTCTGCCAAACCCAGATGGGGCAGCAGCTCGTGTTTCCTGTAAATACTCACAGAGAGATCACACAAGACCTTTGATGGGATATGGAGATGAACCAACCAAAAACAATTCTAAAAAGTCTCTCCTCTTCCTTTTCTCCAGGGATGGTGGAAGGTGTCTCGGGGAGGAGCAGTACCAAGGCTGCTTCAGCAGGCTGGTAGCATGAAGGTAGCTCTAAGGACGTCTTGTTGCCTGTGGCTGTCTCTTGTTGCCAGCTGGGATAGCCCTTGGAGCTGGTGGTAAGTCAGTGCTTCTGACTGTAGCTGGCTAATGCTTCTGGCTTGCCATAATGCCATTCTGAAATTCCACCTCCTGGATCTGGGCTTGATCCAACTCACCTGAGTATTTACACATGCAACACCCACATCTAGCTGTTGTGGTCCCATTCTCTGCTGAAATCCAAACAGGTTTCACTGCCATGGTGTCCTGGCCTGTGCACAAATGTGTGTGTAAGATAAGGATTTAGACACATCAGGGCACCTATGAGTTAAACTGTTGGTGACACTCCCTCTAGCCTCCCCCCTTTCCCAAATATGCAGTGGAGTGTCCAGTGGGTTAGTGCAGAGAGGACTAATTGCTATTAAAAGGCTTTAATCTGGGAGATTAGTGTTGGCTCCAGGCAGTGTTTGCACACGAAGGAGACGTTTCCAATGAGATGAACTAGAATTTGTCCCTGCTGTTTTGTTGATAGAAAATCATCTTCCCCTTGGTTTTTTCTCTTTATCTCTGTCTCTCTTGCTTTCTTGCTCTCTCTGATCATTTGCTTTTGCCTCTTCCTTGAAGTTAAGCTGAGAGCTTTACTGTATTTTGGAGTGGCAGTCCTGTTTGACCTTTGGGGTTGGTTGTCTTTGAACACATGTACAGACATGCATGTGTGTACACAGATATGTAACTGGACTTCCTTGATTCAGAGTCCTGAAGGAAATAGATCGTGATCAAGAGAAGTAATGATAAATATATTTTTCCCTTGTTTGCTGTTGAGCCTCTTGTGGGTCAAAGAGGGGTCTGCAGAGCCCTTTCTATAATATGAGTCAGGCCAGTTGCCTTCTCCTGGGCAAAGGCTTTATCCAGAGACCACCAGGAAGAGGTGTTGCCGAACTGAAAATCTTAAAGCTCCCCGCAGAAGTAATTAGTGGGAGGTAATTAAATGATTACATATGGGAAGGTATGGAGCATTACTGGACCTCTGGCATGACCCAGGAAATGTCACTGTTGACTTTGATGAACACTGGATCAAGCTCAGTGGAAATTAATCTGATAACATGCCAGATGTGTCCAGAGAGCCTTTCCATGAAGGAGACACATTTGACCTGGGAGCACAGAAATCTTTGTGCTGTACTTGCTGAAGGATCCAAAAGCAGAGGCGCTTGTTCTAAATTTACTGTTGTCAGAAATCCACGAGTATCTCTCAGGTCTGGCTACATAGACTCACAATCCCTGCAGCTCCTAGGAATTTTCTTGGAAATTTCTACTTGGAATTTTCACAGCATCCCCAGGAAGTTAAGTGCCAATTCCCTTTGGAAAGCACGATGGAATAAATACTGTTTATGTGTAACTTGAGTGGAAGGAGCTTTTTATCCTAAAGAGAAGGATATGTGAAAACTTTATCAGAAAAGGAACACTCAGGCAGAACCACAATGTTGCGTGGTCCTTCTGGCTAGAGGGTGACCAGACAGTGGCTAGGAAAGAGAAAGGGTAAGAAAGAATGAGTGTCCTCAAATCAGTGAGGCCAAGAATCAAGGGGACAGTTGGGCCAGGGGAAGAAAATTGGTTCAGGATCTAGGTTTTCCGTTCAAAGAGGTCAAGATTTTCCAAGGAGGTAGTGCTTTGCGAAGTGTTACACACCATTCTTCTGTGCACTGTCTGAACATCATGGGCTTTGCTCTTTTCGGGGATGCTGCCAGAATCTTCCATGGGACTGCACTGTCATTATTTCACCACAAGGAGGTATTTTGAGGACTGGGAGGGACTGGGAGAAGAGAGGGGAAAATGAAGCCACCTTTGTATCCCTGGGGGGTGTTGGGCTCTCCAAAGGCAGTTGTGAAGCCTGTTGCTTGGCAAAGTGGTGTGGTGGTGTGTTGTTCTTTGGGTTTTTTAAAGCATCTGAATGTTATTAAGTGTCGCAGCATGGGTCCTCTTAGGACAGCTTTGGAGTGGGCTGAAATTTTGTATAAACGTAGTTATTTCTCTCTCTTTCTCCCTGCTCCTGCCCAAAAATCCAAACTGCTACTGCTAGCCAGCAGGAAGGCAGACCTACTGCTCATGTAAATTGCTTTAGTTCTGTTGTTTGCCCTTGTTCCCTCAAGTTTGCAGACGATGTTGGTGTAACCAGCAGAAGGATCTGGCCTCTAGCATGTGTTTGTCCCATCTGCTGTCCAGCATGTTAATTTTCATGGAAGACACAAACTTGCACGGACTGTGATTTTAAGGAGGGGCCCTTTTCTCTTCATGAGCCAACTGCAAAGCCTCAGGGGCCAGATTCTGAAAGGCAGTCAATGCCAAGATCTGGAGGGGCTGGGAACTCAGGTCCTCGCAATTTCTAGCTTGTGGTCCAATATTGGCAAGACCATAGGAAAGAAATGTGTGTTAGGCATTTGTGTAAAAACAGTGATGATACAACTTTTTCTCCATAGCAACATTCTTGGGGGAAAGGGCCACGCTTGCAAAAAAGGACTCAGCTGAAATAGGGCCTGAAAAATCCTCAAGGGGGTTAGAAATATTGGAACAGGGAGTATATTTCCACTGCAGTTGACAGTCAAAGTAAAAATAATGCTTCCTTAAAAAAAAAACCCAAAAACCCCAAATGAGTAACAGGTAGGAGAGAAGGGATTTGTTTCTTTGGCTGATCCTCTTTAGTTCTTCTATTTCAGTAGGAGCAGAAGTATGTCAGGTGGTGGCTCAAGTGATTCTTCCAAGATTTTGATGCTGCAAATGTTTACAAATATTAATAGGCAGGCTTCTTAACATACCTGGTGATCTTGCTAGTCTTGTGTTTTGGGTGCAAGATTGGAAATACATGAGATTTTCTAAATTGTCAGGCATGATTTTACTAAAAAAAAAAGAGGAAAAAAGAAAGAAAAGTAAAACGGCCAAGCCAAAAAATAGAAAGTATTTTGAAAGTGTCCCAAACCTGAGAATTTAGAGTCCACCTCCAATATTGTTTATTTTTGTATAATGTTTGTTAGGATACATTTCTGGACTGTTATTAGTCTTACGCAAGTGGCTTACTGTGCTTTGGGTAGTAGTGTTAGTAACTCTTGTTTTTATTACATGTTTCATGAAGTTTCTGAAGTACTTACAATCAGGTAAGCATATGACAATATCAGTTGTCCATTCAGTTCGTTATCTTTTCAATGTTTCTGTGTCCAAGGCGAGCATTAAATCAGAATAAATAGCCTAAAAATGTATTAGAAGCTTAAAATTCAGAAGGAACTCAGAATCTATTATATGATTCATTATTTTAATGAATTTCAGTGAAACTTCTGGTTTTAGCAGATATGGCACACCATTTTTTAATGGTTTATGTTGGAAATATCACAGATAGCCTTCTGGTCACTTATGCTTGTGAAAATGGATCTTTTATTTTATTCATCTCACTGTGTGATTGGAACCCCGGGGGTCTGCATCCAGGGCAGCTGGAAGGAGTTGGCCACTTGGTGTTTGGAGAAGTGTTTAAAGCTCTCCATGTGTTGAACCTCTTCAACCTTACTGGTAAAACTTCCACTTAACTTCAGAGAAGTTTAAGTCCCACACCACATTCAGGAGTGCAGGTCCAGTCACGCACATGACTTGCACAGAAGTGCCCCCTCAAGACCATGGGAAATGCATTTTTGGGGAGGGGGCTGCACTGATGTGTGCAGTAATCATGAGAGATGGTGACTGCAGAATGAGACTGGGGACAAGAGACTTAGAAGGGGCATGGGAGAGGTATATAAAGGACCATTGCAGGAGGTGGATTCAAAAAAAGATGCTGACACAGGCATTGGAATTGGAAAGCTCCATGGACACGAGGCAGCAGGGAACCCTCTCAGCAACCAACTAATCCCTTTTCTCCGAGCTGCAACCAACCAAGGGTGTAGCTGCCTCTTCTAGCCTGCCAGTGGCCTTAGACATTTTGTGGAAACCTAAATTAAACCTGGCCCCTAATGGGTGTTCTGCCTTCCCAAATCCAATTAGCCAGTCATGACTTTTCACTTAGCTGCAGTGACTTTAATTGGATCAGAATAACAACAGGAAGGATAGAAAATTACAGGAATTTACTTAGCATGCAGGGTGGAGCCTTGCAGCAAGGATCATCATGATCTCTAGCACTGTAGAGGCAGTAGAGTTCATCAGATGTGTAAAAACTCCATGAACAGTCCACAATAATATGTATGAAGTTTTTCCATCTTCTAATAAGCTGCAAGCATCCGTATGGAAAGCTGTAACAGGTGCGGTGGTCAAGCCTGCTATTCTCCTGTGTGTACTCCAGCCTGCAAAATTTGGCTGCAAGCAGCACCTCCTTTGCACTTGGTGGTGTGACAGGGCTTTTGGACAAGTGAAAGACCTGTGAGTGAAAGGCCTCCAAGTCTTTAAAGCTGAGTACAAGCTTAGAGCTATGTAGAACTCAGGTCTTTGGACAGCAGATTTTTTTGGACCGCCATTCAAGGGTGCAGAGGCTGTAGTGAAACACAGCAGCTCCAAAGTGTGCATTCCTGTCATGTTATTGGGCCTGGGGTAGTACCACCAGATGAACTTTAAAAGCCAGATTCCAGGGTATCAAGACAATGACTATTCATTAGCACCAGCACAAGACTTGGCACTGACAGAGATGATCTAGCAATGCTACTAATAAGAGCTAAACTTCTTCTGAACAGATGTGTCATTGGCTTGCTCACGGGGATGTGGGAAACAGGAGACATGGCTGCTATGTCCAACATTTTTAAAGCATAATTTGGAATGAGATTTTGGAGATCAAAACATACATAAAAAGATGCCAGCTCAGTGATTTCTCTTTTCTTTTGCATTTTACTGGTCAGAGTTGGTGATGAGCAGTATATGATGAATATAGCACCAAGCAAAACTTAGGAAAACCATGAGGAGAATGGCAAGTGTTTTCCTGCTTTCTATGCAACTTAAGGGACCTCCCTTCTACCAAAGCAAATTGCATCATGCAGGCCATACTCCATGCATGCTGATGCTACTCCATATCCAAGGGATGCCTTGCAGCCTCAGTGAATGTTGATCTGGATTTAACTGACATAACAGGGATCAGATTTTTGCCCACTGGGAGCTGTCAGTGAATGCAAAGTGTGACGTAGTGCTTATCTAGCATGCACACGAGGGACCCTGCTGCAAATCAGGAATGACTTCACTAAATCCAGTGGAGCTGAACAACCCATAAATGAGCAGAATGAGGCCCACGCATTATCCCGGGCTAGCATGCTATCTTTAGCAGGCTCTAATGAATTCAGCTGCAGCATGTAGTCATTAATCCCAGTGGAAGGAGTAGCTCACCATTACATGACCTAGGATTTCAAGAGTTTGCTATTAATGCACCGGGTTGCTGTCCTAATGCAGAACCCTCCATGGCTCCGGGCCAGAGGGGAACACAAATTACCCTGGACTCAGCCAAAACCTTGCTAAGGCTCTTTCAGCACCTTCCAACACAAGCAAGAAGGGAGGAAAGGCCGGGGTAATAGATGGCACATGGGGCCCAGAAATTGTTTATGATGCAAATATGTTTAAAAGTACTGCCTTGCCTCCTCTGGGAAAAGGAGCTTAAAATTGAAGTCTAATGATAACAAATGATTGTTAATGAGTTGTCTAAACATAATAGATGGAAAGAATTAAAAGCCTAGAATAAACAGGGTTTCATTAAAGAACAATAAAGAAACAACACAAATTTCATATCTTAGAATAAATGGGCCCTTGTAGTCTCGCTGGGAGTGGAGGGCACTGAGGTGGGTACATGGGTGGGTGCACTGGGAAGGTGAGTCCTCTCCTGCCTAGATCCACTCCCTGGACACAGAGCTCTGGTGCCTGGGCAGCACTCACTGGCAGGAGCAGCTTTGTGGTGCTGCCAAGGGCTTCACTTCTCCACAGCTTGTGCACGTGCCCGACCTGCAGCACACGAGGAATCCCACCAGCAGTCCTCAGGTGCTTGAAAGCAGGCACTTGCTCAAGTGTCCTGCTTAAGTACCTCTCAGCATCTGTCAGCACTCTGAGATGGAGAGGAAGACAGGTTTTGCTCAGAGGTGTTTACAGCCAGAGGCTGGCTAACCCTTGACACTGGAAGCCTCCATGACCTCAATTTAGGCAGTCCATGTAGCCCTTCCTTAAAGCACCAAATATTGGTTACAGGGTCCACAGGACTCCCTGGGGAACTTGAGCTGTCCCAAGTGAGTCTGCAAAAGTTACTGAGAAAGGCAAGCTCAAACCAGCTGTATAACAATCTATTAATAGTCTTCTAGGCCCTTCAGAGGCAGACCTATTTTTTTAGGAGCCCACATATAAAATTAAAGTTGAAAATCAGTTCTCTAGAAAAGTGTGCTACTGAGAATGTGAAGTTCTGCAGAGATTTCACAAATGGTTCATCAGAGTGTTAGATGCCAAGAGCACACATCATATTTCATCTCAGTGTGTGGCAGATGACATATTGTAGATAGATTTTAGACCAAGATTTTATTAAGGACATGTGAAGAGATGATCGATAATACCTTGTTGGGTTTGTTTCCGAGACTGTCTGCATTTGGCATGTTGACATTATTATTGTTATTTGTGTGTGGTGGAAAACTTTTACATTTTCAAGTTGTTTTCAGACTTTAGAACAGATCTCTACTTCAGGTTTCATTTTAAATCATCCTCTGGACAGGAACAGTATTCTGCAAGCCCATTTTAGACTCTGGGAATCTGACTTAGCTTTTACAATTTTTCATTAAAAGGAAATGTGGGGCAATAGACAAAAACTGAAATGATGTGGCAAAAACCACAAGATTTCCTCAGGAAACATTGCATTTACTATTAATTTATTTTAAAAGGCCCTTTTTTTCTCTAGGAATTAGAAAGAAAACAAAAAGGTAAATCTCAAGACTTCCCCCCAGGCCCACATTTTCCATTTGTTGGCTTGGAGATCTTGTTTGTATTTCAGGAAGGATTATGTGTTCAGCAGAGTGTAAGTGAGAGCAGGAGTTTTTGCTGTGGTGATGTGTCTGTGTTTCGGAGTGTGTCCATGTCCAAGTGTAATGTGCTTGTCTTTACTGATATGCTTTATGATGGTGGATTGCAGATCTGACAGGCTCTCTCCATGTGTTTGTAAAGCTGCACAGGGCTCAGTGCTAGAAGACCCCAGTCTTGACAAAAACCCTGGAACAACCCTAACATTCAGCTGGAGCTGGCTCCTGCCTTTATTCATGGTGATTTGTACTTCACCTGGTGACTGGTTTGCCTGGGAATACTTGTGAACTGTGCCACACAAGTGCACGATAAACCAGGCTTGAAAAATCCAGGCAAGAATTAGTGCTGTGCAGAGTCAGAGCTCAGCAGTGTTTCCCAATTGTAAAATGTCTTTCTCATGACAAGGTGTCTCTTTTTCTTGATTAAAAATATGAACTTTTTTTTTGAAAGATGCTATTTGGAAGTTTCTGTTGAAACTGGAAAGTGATCAAGTTAAGGAATATGTTCTTAGAATTACCTAGGAAAAGTATCCCACCTCCTCTCTTCGAATCGAGGAAATTCAAGGTTACAAATGAAATGAGATTTTCCATAGGAACAAGAATGTTGTTAACATTTTTATTAATAAGAACTAGCATTAGTATTATTGTTGTTACCCTCTTATTAGTAGTATTATTACGTGTATCTCCTCGTGTGTTTAGGCTTAATGTAGTGTAGTCTGCCTTTCTGAGGACATTTGGCCCTACTGCTGGGCATGTGAGAATTTGGGGTCCTGCTGTACCTGTGACATTGTCAGTGTTAAATATGACTGTGCAAAGGCATTGAAAGAGATGGGTGAAACTCTGACCATATTTGCATTGAACTCTGTATGTGACTGTGCAGGGACACATCCATATGGATACATTGCTAGTCCTTCAGACAGGAGATCTGGAAGCTTGAAGTCCTGCTCCTTGGCAGCTGCTGAAGTTTCTAGAACAGTGAGAGAAGAAGGAAACCTTCCAAATTCTTCTTGTGCAGCTGGATGACATAAAAATGCAGACTGGAGGTTCATATCTGGGCCCCTTGGAACCAAGGTATTCTCGAGAAAAGCTTGAGCCAAATGGATCCAATTCCCCAAGCAGCTCAATTTTGGTGAAACTTGGTTTGAGTGAATGAAATTATATTGAAACATTCTGACTGGCTCTAGTGAGGAGTATCACAAGTGGCAGTTTGAGACTTGATCTGGGGATTCTGATGCCTGGCATCACAGACAAACAAAATCCATCCCATGATTTCATACACGGGAGTGTATTAATACCCCTGGACATCTGTGTTTATTGAGCTTGCATCCACAGGAGTGTGCCTTGATGGCTGAGCAGCTTGTGTCACACCTCAGAGGTCTGCACCGGGTGGATTTGGTGCTGCTGTGTGGTGCTTAAAGCAGTGTTGGTGCGAGCAGTGTTGGTTTAATGGCTGGTGTGCAGGTCTGGGAGAATCACAGAATTACAGAACGGTTGAGGTGGGAAGGGACCTCTGGAGGTCATCTTGTCCAGGCACCCTGCTCAGGCAGGGCCACCCAGAGCCAGTGGCCCAGGACCATGTCCAGGCATCCCTGCTGGTCTCCCCGGCTGTGGTTGCAACTGCAAGGCAAGTTATAAGTCTCAGTGAGGCAGCACGGGCCCTGTCAGTAAATCATTGTGCAGTTCAGGCTGGTTTTCCCCCTACTCGGGTCCGTAGAGAATCAGACAGACTGTGCTGAGCTGGTCCCATCTGCACCCAACCTGGACAGCAGCTTTATCTTGCCTTGTAAAACTGCAGAGCTCTGTGACAAAAGAGTTAATCTCTGCCTTTGTTTCTCTTCCTCTCTCTCTTCTCTCTTGCAGCCGACTGAAAGGCAAGATGAGAGCAGATCCATCAGTGTCAGCTGCTTTCAGCACATCAGCACTTTTGGGGGGTTTATTGGGGACTAGTCCATCAGCAGTGCTTCCAAACTGCAACCACGCTGCAGACATGCCCCTCCTCCTGCACGGCAGCCAGGCTGCCTGGGGATACAACGCCGGGACCCCGGTGCCACTGGCCAGGGGCTGGGTGATAAATGACTGCATGAGGCATCTCCATGGCTGTCGAAGTCCAGAGGGTCGGCCAGAGCCAAGCTTCTGGGGAGGCAGCAATGAAACCATATTAATTTCTGGGCGTGCGTCCATGTGTGTCTGTGTGTCTGTAGTGTCTGAAATAATACACTTGACACAAACACACATGCTTCACTTCCAACACACAGAGTAACACGGGAGAGGGCTGAAAGGGAGAAAGCAATCTGATTGACAGGTTAATGAAGCAGTTCATAATAGCAATGGATATTATAACCTTAGAAACAGCTTGTAAATACCCAGTTGCTTTACATGTATAAACATACTCCCATGCTCAGGTCTGTGTATATACATTTGCCTATTTATGAAATATATATGCATATCTAAAAGGTGCAGGAATGTGAAATCAATGCTCTGAAGCGAAACAAAAGAATAAATAGAAGCTGGATAAAATTAAGCTTCATTAGCCTAGCAGCCATATATATCCCCTGCCTTTTATTTTACTCCTAGCACTGGAAGTCTTCCAAAGCAGTGGAGGGACTAAGAAGCATGCATCTGACTGACTTGCACTCCTAAGCCCTCTTGGTATGCTTGAAAACTCCACCTTTGTGGGGTTTGTTTAAATGGTTGGGGTTTTTTTCCTTTTTTTTTTTTTTTTTTTTTGGTGGGGTTTGGGGGGTGGGGGGCGGTATTTATTTGTTCATTTGTTTGGTTGCTTGGGGTTTTTTTGTATTTGTTTTGTTGTGCTTGTTTTTAATCCCAGTGTCTTGGGAAGGGCAAGCCCATCCACACAAGGCTGGGAAATTTTGTTAGCATGAGGAGAGTGGAGTTTGAACCCATATCTAATCCAGGGTTTTGACTAATTCCTCATCACTTTGGAATGTCACTCTTTGAAAAGCTAGATGTATCTTTTACTAGGCAGATATTTGGATGTCATTGTTTGCTTCTGTATTGTATATATCCGTGGGAATTTCCCAGTGTATTCTGGACTGGGGCAAGGACTTACACAACAATCTTTGCTCTCTTTTGTGGGACCTATTAGCAAATATAAATAGTGACATACTGAGCTCTTGTGGATGGGCAACAATCCTGGGAGCTGAAAAAGCAAGTTCAGCATGACTAAGGACCTTTAGCTTTTCATTCCATGACTCTGCTTTTACTTGTAAGCCTCAATTTTACAGTAAGATAATTCCCCTAGGTTCTTCTTCTAGCTCCTCTTAGAGAGAAATAGAAGATTAGCAGATTTCTCATACAAAGAAGTGTTCGACTTGCCAGTTCCCAGCACTGTTTCTAAGCATCATGACTGTGGATGAAAAAATTCAAGAACCAAGTGTACTGGGAAGGATCAGAGCCACAGCGTTGATAGAACCCAAACCTACACAATGGAAAGTTGATTTTATCACATTGAAGTTTAGCTCAGACTTGAACTCCTGTGAAAATCCTCAGCAAATTCCCATCTAAGACTATACAGGTAAGTTCCTGGCCTCAAGTCTTCTGGGAAGAATTGTGACAGATATTTTCTTCTCTGATGGGAATTTCAAGATAAAAGCACTTAAGAGACGAGGTATGTGCACAGACTGCTGATGTGATGTGTGTGACACCATGCAAGGAGCATAGATAAACATGCAATGTGCAAAAAAACATGCCTGCAAGTGTCTAGCCACACATGCTTATGTTTTTGCTACCACAGCAAGGGATATTTTTATCTATATGGCAACTTGCACTGTCTTGATCTCTCTCTTGACCACAGTTCTTGATGAGCTTGTGATGTGAGCTCACAGGTGAAACAGTCAAGCCAAGTATTTCTGTGTTAATCTTACAGCTGTGAAACAGAGGTAAATTGTCCCTGAACACATGCAAAGCTGAAGACAGAGTTGGGATTGGGACTCAGATGTCCAGCATGGTAACAGTGTTGCTTCTGTTTTTCTAGACTGGTCAATTATGCTAAAGCAACACTGGCTGAACTGACTGAAGTTTATAGGAGTATCATAGCTCTGTAATTGGGAATCCTCTGGGTTTGGGTGCAGTTAGAACCACTGTCCAAGAATACTGTTCTGCTAGCATCCCCTGTTCTTCTTTAAGCTCCCTTTTCCTCTGTTCCCTTGAATTAGCATCTGCAGTTGCTCTCCACAAGCATTTTTAACCCTAAACTGTAAAATAGTGGAGAACAAGTTGACTTAAGGGTGAGTGGAGATTAGGGGCGAGAGAAGTGTGATCTGTAGCCTGGAGAATTCGTGTCCTTGCATTAGGGACTTGCCCTTAATTCACCACTGGGGAGGACTCAGTTTGAGCAGACTGATGCTGCTTGTGAAATTCTCTCCCCTGTCCCAGAGACCAGAGAGGGGCTGGGTGTTGGTAGGCAGTTGGTGCCAACCTCCTGTGGGAGCAGTAGGTTAAGGAATGGGAGCTGGCAAGGTCTCCCTGTCTGTGGTGGTGAGGAGGAGCAGGCTATGCATGACAGTTCAGCTGTCTTCTACCACCCAGGCCAGCCAGCCAGATCCGTGAGGCCTTCCCAATCAGTGCAGCAAGCTCAGCTTTGCTGCCGTCAGCACTGCTGAGAGCAGAGGCTGAGGATGGGTGAATCCAAATATCCGGATTGCATGGATATTGGCTGGAAGCATTCCACCATATCCGTGTGGCTGCCTTTGCGTGATATTCATGCTCATCAGAAAATTAATTATTCCATTCACCAGGCTCTGTGAGCTGGGAGGATTACCTCTCAATACGTGGAGTTCCTCCTGGGGGTGGGAGAGGTGTGAGAGAGAGAGAGCGAGCTAGAGCTTGTCTGTCTGCATGCCTGCATACCAACAGGGTATGTTGTGGACATAGATGTGTACAGACAGCAAGGGTTTGTACCTGACTGTTGATACAGGGAAGGAATTGCACAAATAATGCAGAAATAGGGAAGATGCCTTGCTCTGTGTGTCTGTGAAAGAGAGTGCTCTTGGGGGTGCTGAGTGACTTTGCGTACCAGAAAGAGAAGTATTTTCTTCCGGGTAGGTGAGCTGTGTACAGGTAGCAGAGGGTGCAGGGCCTGAGTAGGTGGCAGTGCCTTGTCTTTGCCTTTGTGTGTGTGAGGGACATATGCATGGCCAGGCTATGTCATGCTTTTTAGATCTGCCTTCAGAAGGGTTGATGTGTGTTTAATACAAGCCTAAACCTGCCCATGGTTTCCTGTGTACTTGTGCTTACAACAGGAAAAAGCTTATGTGTACACAATGATTGTTGAAAAACTGCACATGTGGTAGAAAAACTGGTGTCAGCTGGCATCACATTAGTACCTGTGATTTTGGATGCATTGGATTTTGATTATGGCCCTCCTAAACACAGCTACAGTTCTTGTCTTCCTTTTAGTACAGCTGATCAATCCCATGTACATCAGGGGGTAACTTATATCAGCAGAATCAACTCTCGTGATATTTAAAAAGAAAAGCTTCGCACCTCGGTTTGAAAGCTTTCCTTCAATCCTCCAAGTAACAGGATGTTTTTTCCCATATAGGGTAGTACATGTGCGTGAGCTGGGGTTTTCCAGCTGCAGCAGCAAGGAGTGATCTTTCCTGGAAAGCAAAATTGCTTTAGTGCATCTTGGCTTTGAGAGCGCCCTGATTGGCTCTGCTAGGCAGCACAACGTAGAGTTTCAAGCTCAGGGTATTCTTGGAAATTTGTGTTATTAATTGAAAGCTTATTAATGGCAAACACAGGATGACATTTTACATGATTTAGTTATGTTCTATAAGTCGTTGGTACAATGCAGTCTCAGCCACAAGGCAAGGAATCTCCTGCCGTAACTGATAACAGAGGAGCAATAACAGCTCACTTCTCGCTAACTGGTCCTGAGGTGACAGCCACAACCCTTGCAAATGTCTGATCATCTCCTCTCTCAGGAGAGGAGGTCACCCTCTCCTCTGAGGTGGTCGCTCATCCTGGGGTTAAGGGAAATCTCAGAGGAAAACACACTTATTCACTGAGGTAATAAGCACTGGTTTGTTACCAGTGGGCTTCAGAATTTTGACCTCTCTCAATCTCTGGAATTGCCCTTAAAAATAAAAAGGCCTTGAACTGAGGGCACTGCTGACATCACACTGGAAGTCAGTAGTCCCATCTCTAGAACGGGATATGTGATGTTGTTCTAGATAATTAAACTTTGTTGTACTGAACTGTGGCTGGGTTCTCTAGAGTAATGCTTGAGTCCCATTCTGTCATGTTTGAGACGTGGGTCAAGTCTTGTTTATAAGGCAATAGGGAAAGCATTTGTGTTTGGAAGGGAATTGAATACTGCTTCTAATAGCCTGCAAAAAAAGTCAGTTTCCTCTGTCCAGCTTCATAAGATGGTCAGTAACACATACAATACAATTATAGAATATCCCGAGTTGGAAGGACCTCATAAGGATTATCAAAGTCCAACTCCTGGCCCTGCACAGGACATCCCCAAGAGGCCCACCATGTGCCTGAGAGTATTGTCCAAACACTTCTTGATCTCTGTCAGCCTTGGTGCTGTGACCACTTCCCTTGGGAACCTGTTCCAGTGCCTGACCACTCTCCCTGGGTGAAGAACCTTTTTCTAAAATCCAACCTAAACTTCCCCTGACACAACTTCAGGCCATTCTCTTGGGTCCTGTCACTGGTCACCACAGAGAAGAGATCAGTGTCTGCCCCTGCTCTTCCCCTCACGAGGAAGTTGTAACTGCACTGAGGTCTCCCCTCAGTCTTCTCCTGTCCAGGCTGAACAGACCAAGTGACCTCAGCTGCTCCTCACACGGCTTCACCTCCAGACTCTTCACCATCTTCGTAGCCCTCCTTTGTGCTATCTAAAAATGAAAATGAGATTCTTGTTGTAAAAAGAAGAGAACAAATGTCCTCTCTGCACTGCTGAGGGCTGTACAGGGGAATATAGACAGCAGAGCTCCTCTGCACTCCCTTGTACAGCAGCAGAATTATTTCCAGAACTGCACTGTAGGCACTGGGAGGAGATTCTAGGCCAAGTACTTAAACTCTTCCACCCTGGTTAGCAAGAGCCCCACAGCTGTGGATTGTCTGATGCCAGCAAATAAACCAGATGGACGACAGGGATGGAGACAGGCCAAGCTGGGATGGAAAGCATAGTGTGCCTTCCTGTCTTAATGGGCTTCTGAAAGATGAAGTAGCACGAGCTGAAAAGAGCCTTCCGCTGCAAAGCTCCCTATGTTGAGGTCATGGGAAACAGGACCCACTCTTTTTTGTGGGGCTTCAGATGTGGCTTGCTGGGATCTCCTCTAATGCCACAGGATGGTGTCCTTGATGCCTATAGGACGGTGGGACATTTCCAGGCTTCATTGGAGAAAAGAATCCAGGTCTACAGCTGCAAAGAGCAGTGGGCTTGGGAAGAAAAATCCAGCAGTCATAGTGAGAGATATGCATGCTAAAGTGTATCACTGCAGTTGCCTGTTCTGGTTAGCAGGTTGCAGGAAGATAAAGCCCACCCAGTCTGCACAGGAGAGTGATGGGTCAGTGCTTCTGATCAACATATGCTGCTTTTGCAAGGGACCAGACTTGGCTGTTTCTCCTGCACTTGTCTATGATTTGTTATGAATGATGGCAAGGCCTACATCTCAGATCAAACTCTCTTTGTGCTAAGTGCTTTATGTACAAGTCTGATGAGATTCAGGTCCAAAAGGAGCTTTCTCCCATGATTAACAGAACATCAATTTATGGATTGGCTGTCTTAAAAGTCTGTGAGAAAACCACAAGGCTTCATTTCACCAGCTGTTCAGGGTCCCCAGACTCCAGCTCTCTTCAAAACTCAAGGTAAGGCAACCTAGCCTTGTCTGTGCATCTCTGTTGACATTTTAGGCACCCAAGCTTGGTGTCCCCCAATAATGAGTGATCTGAATAACTCATGGATCTCTTGAGTTGGAAGGCTACAGAAAATGCCCCAGGACTTTGTATGTATAGGATCGTTTGGAATCATACATGGAGTCCATTATCAGTGCTGAGAATTTAATTTGGTCCTAGTCTTATGCCTTAGGTCCATGACTGGCTTTCTTCCCAACAGGCTACTTGGGATTTTTCCAAAGGTAGCAGCAAGTATTCAGCACTAGAATATGCCTAATGCATGCTTTGGGGTACTTTGAGTTTAGGGTATTCCAGCTTTACTAGAAGATCAGTCTCTCACCACCAGGAAACACAGTCTGCTGGAGCCTTCCTCAAAATAAAGGGTTGAACCTCAGTTCAGTGCCTCTTCAAGCTAGTCCAAGCTGCTTGCAAGTCTGTTTTGGAATGGATTACTGAACACACCCCTCAGTGTGCTGGAAAATCACCCCTGCTGGTAAAAGGTACTGTCCAGACAGATTATATTGTGTTTATGGGGACCAGTGTGGAGGGGTGGATACAGCACATGCTTGCCAGGCTGTTTATGGCTGTAGGGGAGCGTGCCCTTTCTAGGTGTGATCCTCACCTCCACCATTTGTCCTTCTTCCTCTATTTTGCCATCCCTGAAGCAGCCTGGATGGTTATAGCCCACATGTTACTGTGGCCAACCTGCAAAGAGAGAGCCAGAAAAAGTTAATGTGGAGTTCTGGTCTACTCCCAGGATGCATTTGGGCTGCAGCCCATAATGATATGTATAATTGCGAAGGCCTGCCAAAAAAAGCAGGCTGGATTTAATTGAGTCAACACACTGCTATTAATAATAAAATGGCAGAGACTTTGCTATTAATCACTTGTGCTGGCTTTATCACAGGCAGTCTCGGCTATCTGGCTACCAAACAAGACCTTTAAAAAAAAATGGTGCAGTGGAAAAGTTACTAGTGGGAATACACCTGCAAACAAAATAAACCTTGTAAATAAAATGTTCTTGAAGAAGAATGTTCTTTCTGAAGGGACATCTTATTTGGGAGGCAAATGGGATTATGTCAAATGCCTATGTCCTCCAGCAAAGTCCTCTTTTTATAGGAGTAGATCACTGGAGGGTGCACTTGGCAAATGGTGCATCTTTGGAAAAGGTATGCTTGATAAAGGACTTTGTACAGGGTGGGAATAAAGGGAGAAATGAATCCTCCAAAGAGAAAGGTAATTGCTGCAAGAGTATAGCACAGCCCAGAGAGGCATGCACGTGTTACTAGTAAATGGAAAACGCCATATCCAATGAGTTACTGAACAAAAATGGAAATGCAAACTAAACAGCATGCCTGACACCAAAATTACAGCCCTCCTTGTAGAAGGCTGGACAAACTGTGGTATATTGAGGTGGATGGCTGGATGTAGAGCTCTGTACCCCAAAGTGGATGCTGCCAACACGGCATGCAGCACCACTGAAGGAGTAGGGTCTGGTCTTCTGATGGATTTTGAAGGCCCAGAAGTGCCCTCTTCTCTATGACCTGACTTGGCATGGAGGAAGGGCTTGAATGGGGCTCCAGCCCTTTCACACATGCATCATGTTTGCTTTCATGCCCATGTTCCCTGTGGCTCTCCTGGTGACCTATGGCCCAGTGCCTGAGGCTGGTACTGTTTCCTCGTGGCAGTGCAGTGCATTTTTAAAAGCTGCCCCTGCTGAGGTTGTTATCGTAGCAAACACGGAAATGACAATCTTCACTTTTGCTTCTGAGTAGAACGGCTTGTGGTGACTATGTCTGGGAAGGCACCATGTGGGAAAAAGGTCTGAAACTCAGGACTAAGGGAATAAGTTCGAAAACCTGAGCAGGGAACAGGATGTGTCTGTAGGCAGAACCAAAGGATGTAGAGCAGGTAGAAGAACAAACAACACGGATACATTATGTGGCTTTAAATTCAAGAGGTTTTGAGGCTTAAAAACATTACCCTTCTAGCAGACAGCTGGAAGGGGAGAATGCCCTGACTTCCACATCTAAGAATGTCAAAGGAATGGATCTTTTCTTCTCTTGCAAGTTTTCCTGCATAAAGGGATACATTTTCTCTACACCAGTGCAAAAAATCTCTGTGCATCATGCACCAAATAGTCAAGCAAAATAAATTATTTAACAGGCTAAAAGGCCTCTTTCTGCTATGAATTAACAAAGTCCATAAATGGATGCAAGCATTATCCCTCAGGAAGGAGAAAAAAGAAAAGAGAAAAGAACAACAAAAAAAAAAAACCCAGAAAAAAAATTTATCCACTTCCTGCTGTTTTCCTTTCCTCCCCATAAAGCGAGTGTCTTATCCTCAGAGAAATTCACTTCATTGTTAGAAATAGCCAAAATTGGCTTGCAACTAGTAAAGATGCCAAGAATTTGCACCTTGCTCTGTGACCTAAAGCAAAAATGACATGAACATTGACAAATTTGACAAGGAAATTTGTGCAAAAAACAACTTCTATTTGGCTAGCCAAGCAGCAAATATGTCGGATGATATGCTTTATTAAGCAATCCATTTTTCAGCAATAGCTGCACCATCTGCAAAGGTTAGTGTGCATCAGGCTTTCCACAGAATTTCATCTGCGTCTGCAGCTAGGTGCAACACACGACCACATTTTTCATGTACATACAATTTTGGATGCAAATAGAATACTTGATGAAAGAGGTGACCTTCCGGACTGACTTCCCCCATGCAGTAAAGTCACAGGCGCAGAAGCAGCTGAGGGAAACATATCTCTGCCTGGAGGGAGGCAGGGAGCGGCAGAGAGGAAGGAAGGGGAAAGCGAGACATAAAAAGAAGAGGGAACTTCAAGAAAAAGTGTTTCCCAAAAGCATGGCTTGGCACATTGCGTAGCAGAGACTCTGCACTTGTAGCAGACCAAGTGGAATGGAAACTGTTGTGTGAGGTAGCTGCAGTTTTCTTCTGGATGGTAACCATCTCCATCTTACAGTTTTCCTCTTGTTATCTTGTGTAGTTCCTGCTACTACACTCTCTAAAGATCATTGTCTTTCGTTGCTCCCTCTCACAGTTTGCATTCCAGACTTGACATCTCTTAGGGATGGACCATTTACCTTATTGCTACTACAGCCCCTGCCCATGGCTGCTGGATCTCCTTCTGAACATCCTTGGCTTAACAGGATGTATTTTCTAAATCCAAGGAGAGGAAGCATCGCTTTCAAGTATTAGTCAGACATACCTATTTTCTGATCGGTTTTGGGGTTTTTTCTTTGAGTCACGATGGTCTTGCCTCTGTATTTTCCTACACTGTTTTCTAGTGGATGGATATGGCCTTTCATGTCCTGTCTGCCCTACATTAGGTGAAATCAACTCTTCCCTAGTCCCCAGTCTTCTTCCCCAAGTGTATGCTGTACACATGGCTCCCTACGCCTCATTGATGGTTGCTGGTAATAAATTCATGTTCTCAATCCCTACTCCACTTAGTGGAAGTTGGATGCCATCCCAGTGCCTTGCAACTGTCCCTGGTCCAGTGGAAAGTTTAATCTGCCAGTTCATGCCGTGCCGTCCTATGGGGAGAGTTCAGTTCAGTGCAGCTCTACACTGCACAGAGAGAAGCTCATTAGCAGGACATGGTAGTGTCTGATGACACTGTGGTCCAAGAAGGCATCATTAGGCACAAAATGTTTTCTGTAGCTCTCTGAGATTTCCTAGTAACTTAAGGAATTCAGACATAGCTACTGTGGGGGCACAGATGAAATGGGGAGCAGAGATACGCTCTCCGGGGGCCATCTCCCATCTGTGTCTTTTGCAGGAGCAGATATTGGATGAAGCGTTTGACTCCTTTTTCGCTCCTGGGATCCTTGCTGTGAAAGATGCAGATGGGACTGGCTGGGCCTGGCAGGCACACTCTTCCCTGGTTGGCTGCTAAGTGGTGTTAAGTGATGAATGTTAAACTTAACAAGGGGACTTACAGATTTACGTAAGGATTTTACTGCCTGCCAGGTATAAATGATGGAGCAGCTTTGATCTTTAGGGGGATCAGTACTGGAAGTGATTTAAACTAAAGTTAATAAAACTGCTTAAAACTGTACTCTGTAGTCCCACAGGCTGAAGGAGCCCTTGGTCACTTGACTGCTCTAAGTAAAAATTGTTCACATTTATGAGGGAGACCAAATCCCACTGGCGTTAACTGTGTTTCCAGCTGAATAATAAATGGTATCTTCCAAGAGTCCTGCAAGTCCTTCCCTATGTGCACTGCAGGTCCCACAACCTGCTGGAGTCCCCAAGCTGTAATCCACAGATACAAAAAAAGCTAGACCCTTTGTTGTTCTGTGGGCTTTTCTCATCCTCTCTCCACTTCATAATCCCTAAACCAGGTCTGATCCTTCTGCCATTTTGTAGCGCATCACAAGCTACTGTTGGAGCTTTTAAATATTTTGCCATCAAGTGAAATTCTGGAATTCTAGGTGTTTTTTACCTTTGGAATTTGCTGGCCAGCAGTGACAAGTACATGTCATAAACATTAAAATTTCACTGGCTTCCTGGTAGACTTTGCCACCATGTACCTTTAGAAACTGGACATCACATTACAGATTTTCTGAATGGTCCTGTAATGTCTTCTTTCACTGCAAGGCATCTTAAGAAAGTTCCTTTACAAAGGTGAAAATTATAATTTTTAGTGAGGGATCTGTTTTCTGTCTCCCAGGAGTCTCAGTCACCTCCCACAATACAATCATGAGTATTTCCACTGGGGATTTCCATAACGTCCCACGATGATATGATGTGAGCTGCAGTAGGCAGGATGCTCAGATGTTGGTGCAAATAGGACTTGTGCAAGCCTCACTGATTCAGGTGAAGAAGTGGCTCTTTTGTAACTATCAGAGAAGTTGATGGGATTTACTGACACCCCTGCATTAGCCCAGCTCATTAGGTTTACAAGTGAGAACAAATTCCACGCGTTAATTGCCTTTGCAGCTATGAAGCAAACAGGCCTTCCCTACTTGCCAGGGGGTCTACTGTCAACTGGAGTCACCAGGCTGTCCCTCCCCAGACACACGCAAATGGAAGTCATCCTGCTACTGCTATAGGGTTTCCTAATTCTCCTGCCATTTCCCAGAAACTCTTTAACAACTACCAGAATGCCTTCTGTCTGCTTGATAACAAAACAAGTAGCCTTTCATGGCCCTCTCTAGAAATCAGTGATTGGCAGCCACTGAAATTGAATTAGCAGTAACTCAGCATTGGTTGAAAAAATACTTTTTTGTTTTTTATTTCAGCCCAGTGCACTGTTAGTGATGAAACTCTGCAGCACAATGATTTGATGAGGCCATGATCTTGGAAAGACACAAAAAGAGATGGGCTGTTTCAGGCGGATCGTGAGGAAATCCTGAATTATAAAGGTATAGTCGGCTCTGGGATGGGATTGGTCCGTGGGGGAGCCAGCTGGAAACTGCCAGTGCTTGGGAGGAAGTTGCATGAAAATCTTGTTACTTGTACCTTGTTATATAATTACCTCTTGCAGAGTGTGGGTTTTTTTCTGAATTACAGTCACTGTTGGAGGCAGGTTATGGGCTTAGACAGACTACTGGCTGGACAGCCTGGTATTTCCTGCATTCTTACTTCCATGGATCCTCTAATAGCCCTGCTGCTTGGCTTTGTCCTGCTATTGTGTCTCACTGCGAGGATGGTCTGTGTCTGAGACTGTCGGGGGATTTCTGCAGACAGATTCTAGTGGTATTTTCAGAGCCCCCTGATATGTTCCTCACACTCCTGTAGAATTTTCTAAATTCCCTGGGGCCCAAGGGTCATCTCTCACTTTACAGGGGATAAATTGATAATGACACAATGAAATCGGTCATGATGAAATGGCTCCAATTTTATTACAGTGGGAGGGGATTTTGGATCTATGTTTCTGTTGTGTTGTCTCAGGACCTATCCTTACACCAGTGGCTTTTTGCCAAAAATTTCCAGTGATATTTTGAAGTCTCCTATTCCATCCTATATCTTGGCACTAGATTTAGCAAACTGTTTTTGGAGGTTTTCTGTGTGTTTCCAGAGAAGTCTTTCCTGTTGCATCTTGTAGCAGTCTGTCTGTTTGCTATGTCTGGATTTTTGTGGGGCCACGACTGTTGTGTCAGAGAATAAGGGAAGTGATAGATCATCTAGTGAAGACTAGATGATCTACTATGGCTGGAATTTGCTCCTCATCCACCTGTCAGTGCAAGAGAAGAAGTAGCTTGGGAAGCATCAGTAGATTTGGGGCCATTTTCTTGTGGCTCCTATTTCTCTCTTTCCTTGTACTACTGCATCAGACTAAGGGCGAGATCCCAGCAGCTTTCTTACTCCCTTGAAAAAGATGCTATATGTCCCTTGAAGTGTGGGGCAATCAAGTATATTAGACCCTGAGACTCCTTTGAACCCGACCCTCTGCTCTCAGCTCGTTTCTGCTTCCTGGTATTTTTCCTGTGCTGCAGTGTGGAGTAGAGCACTGAAGTACTCAGACATGATAAATCTATGCTGATTTACCTACTGAACAATTGAGCCCAGGTCGGATAGAGAGCAGAGAACCCTCCAACAGAGTATCTTTAAATGAAACCACAGGCAGGTATTTCAGCCCAGTTAGCTGGGTATTCAATCATGGCCTTTGCTACAGAGTAAAACCAGTTTTTCCAAAGGACACCCGGAGCAACCTCTTAAAAAAGGAGTTGTGGCCCCTCCCCAGTGACCTTTCCTTGTCAAATGCTACATGCTGTGATGTTCCTACACAATAGAGAACACTCTGCTCTCTGTGTACTTGGCAAAGGAAGAAATGGCTTTTTTAATCTCATTGCATGAATTATTGGCAAAACGTTTGAAGTGGCTCCAAGATTCCTCTCTGACTGACTTGCATTTTCTCAGGAGATTTGTGTAGTTTGGGAGTTTGGAACCTGTAACTGAATAACTCGTAGAAAGCGTTTGCTACTTTTTGAAAGGATGCTGTGTCCTTGCAGAAAAACCGCTTCATCTGCTGCATCAACATCCCTTTGCAGAGGACAAGCCTTGCTGGGTGTCCCCTCAGAGGATGCCCACCCCTTCTGCTGCCCTGCCTGGCCCCCAGCACAGGTATTGGCTGGAGGCAGTGGGGCTCTGCCCTGCCAGGCCTTGGGCAAACATCAGTGTGTGCCAGCACTTGCCCTGAATAGTCTGTAGAGACAGGGCATGGAAACACAGGCAGCAGCGTGGGGTTGTGTGTAGAGGAAGTGCCAGGGCTGGGATTAAGACCTGTGCTCCTGTCACTGAAGCCTCATCAGCCTTGAGGTACAGGGAGGGACACCTTATTCTGGTAGCCAGCCCTTTTCTCTTTGTGTACTGCTTCCCTGGGCTTGCTCATGTGTCTCTGCCATGGGCCAGGTATTGCTCCAGGAATCCAATGCAGACCACATTCTTGCCTTTTGACAGAGCATCCCTCTGACTTCCTGTTGACCACAGTGAGTGAAGGCTTGTCACAGAACACCTGGCCACCTCCCCTTCTTGAGTGCTAGGCTTCTTTTTGCAAGATCAAAGTGGAGGGAGTGTGCCAGAACCTGCCAAACTGC